>JAGIQG010000042.1:1169961-1399123 GCA_024679065.1 Sphyrna mokarran | reverse complement strand
CTCCCCTCGCCTCGCCCATCCCTCGCCTTGCCCGTCCCTCCCCTCACCCCTCCCCACGCCTGCCCCTTCCCTTGCCGCTCCCCTCGCCCTCCCCTCAAAATGTAGTAAATGGCAAATGATGACGGAAAGATTAATAAGGAAGGAAAAATTAGAGTACGAGATAAAGACAGAAATGTAAGAGTTAGAATTTCAATGCTTTTATAAGGAAATGAGTTTATTTTTAATTCATGTCACAAATGAGGCTCACGTTACCACTGCATTGAAGTTACTGGGAAAATCCACTAGTGTCCATGCTTCCGTTTGGGAAACTCGAGGAAACCCATGCAGACATGGGGAGAACATGCAGAGTCCACACAGACAGTGACCCAAGCTGGGAGTCAAACCTGGGTCCCTGGCGCTGTGAGACAGCAGCGCTAACCCACTGTGTCACTATGCTGCTGAGAATTGAACCCGGGTCTCTGGCGCTATGAGACAGCAGCACTAATCCACTGTGTCACCGTGCTGCTGGGAATCGAACCCGGGTCCCTGGCGCTGTGAGACAGCAGTGCTAACCCACTGTGTCACCGTGCTGCTGGGGAATCGAACCCGGGTCCTTGGCGCTGTGAGACAGCAGTGCTAACCCACTGTGTCATCGTGCCAGCACATGTTCCAGGCACCCACCACCCTCTGTGTAAAATAAAAACCTGCCTTGTACATCTCCTTTAAATCTTGCTCCCCCCCCACCCGTACTTAAACCTGTGCCCCCTAGTAATTGACTCCACCCTAGGAGAAAACTTCTAAGTATCCTCGGAGACTTTTTCAGGTCATCCCTCAATCTCTGTCACTCCAGTGAGAACAAATCAAGTTTCTCCAACCTCTCCTCATAGCTAACGCCCTCCATACCAGAAGTTTCTGCAGTTTCTCTTTCACCTTTGAAGTGCAGTGGCCTTGTCGTTCTTCCCTCACTCTGTTTCCCTCTCTGCAGAGCTGGCTGAGGCTGTGGAGGAGTTAGCCAAGGAGCTGGAGAGGTTTCAACAGAACGCGCAGAAGATTGTCGAGTACCAGGCCTCGCTGCTTCGCGTCAATAAGTTAATGGTAAGAAGCTGGTCTCTTTGCTTTACAGTTCTGCCTGATAGCCCCAAGCTTTCAGCTACCTCATTGTGCTCCATGTTCATTGATAAATAAAAAGCTAAATACTGTGGGATGCTGGAATTTGAAGCAAAAACAGAAAATGCTGGAAAATCTCAGCGGGTCTGACGGCATCTGTGGAGAGAGAATAGAAGCAATGTTTTGAGTCTGGGTGTCTCTTCCTCAGAGTGTCTTTGACGAACCCCAGACTTGAAACGATGGCTGTATTCTTGCTTTGCAGATGCTGTCAGACCTGCTAAGATTTTCTCTGTTTTTGGTTCCTTGATAAAAGTTTGATTGTTCTCTGAGACCAGGATTTAAGTAGTGTTTCCCAGAGCTCTATCCTCACTCTGCTTAGATCAGTGTTGATGAATCGGGTGGTCCTGAACTCCTTCCCCTCCACTCACACAGCTTGACCATAAGATGGAGGGGACTGAAAGAGGCCATTCAGCCCATCGAGACTCCTCCACTGCCATCCAACGAGATCAGAACTGATCTGATGTGATAATCCTCAACTTCACTTTCCCGCCTTATCCTCATCACCCTTGATTCCCTGACTGATTAAAAAATCTGCCCACCTCAGCCTTGGACATAACGTAATGACCCAGGATGGCACAGTGGGTTCACACTACTGCCCTACAGTGCCAAGGACTCAGGTTCAGTTCTGGTCTTGGGTCACTGCCTGTGTAGAGTCTGCACGTTCTCCCCGCATCTGCATGGGTTTCCTCTGGGTGCTCCGGTTTCCTCCCACAGTCCAAAAGATATGGAGGTTAGGATGGATTGGCCGTGCTAAATTGACCCTTAGTGCCCAAAGACAGAGAGACTAGGGGAGTTAGTGTGGTAAATATATGGGGTCAGAGCCCTGGATAAGATGTTCTGTTGGAGAATCAGTGCAGACTTAATGGGCAAAATGTTCTCCTCCTGCACCGTAGGGATTCTATGAAACATTGAAGATAGGAGTAGGAGGCCATTCAGCTCTTCCAGCCTGCTCCTCCATTCGTTATGATCATGGCTGATCATCCAACTCAGTAGCCTGATCCATTCCGCCCCCGCTACCCAGCCTTTGTTTGGGTACACAAATTCCGATTAGATACATTGGTTAGATATATTGGCTGTGCTAAATTCTCCCTCTCCCCGACGTAGGCACTAGAATGTAGCGACTAGGAGATTTTCACACTAACTTCATTGCAGTGTTAATGTAAGCCGTACTTGTAACCAATAAATAAACTTTTGTTTTTCTCTGACTCTTCACCTCCGGCATTTATCATTGTGTGATTTATCATTTCTGTGCGGGATTTATTTCTTAGACTCTGCGTTGTTAATCACGGGCGTGCTGTTCTTTATTGCAGTGTTTCTGGATGGAGAACACGCAGGAATTAATAAAACATCGCAGACAGATGATTCAGCCTTCAGTGTCCACACTCAAACTGCTCAGGAAGTGATCTCTTCCACTACCCTCCACAACCAGACATGGTCAGCAGCTCCGCTCTCTCCGCTGTGTGTGTGTGTGTTGGGGGGGGGGGGGGGGTGGTGTGTGTGTGTTGGGGGGGGGTGGTTGTGTGTGTGTTGGGGGGGGGTGGTTGTGTGTGTGTGTCTGTGTGTGCACATATGCAGCGTGAGTGCATGCATGCATATGTGTAAATTGCCCATCCTGGCATTCTGTCTATTTGAGTGTATGCATGTGTGTGTGTGTTTATTGCCTTCTGCACTGTATGTGTGTTTATGTGCATGCTTGTGTGTGTAAATGTCCCTCTTCTGCGCTGTATACATGTGTTTATGTGCATGCGTGTGAGTGTAAATATCCCTATCCTGCACTGTATGTATGTTTATGTGCACGTGTGTGAGTGTAAATGTCTCTCTCCTGCGCTGTATGTGTGTGTCTGTGTCTGTGTGTAAATGTCCCCCTCCTGCGCTGTGTGTGTGATTGAGTGTGTATGAATGAGTGTTTGGGTGTGTGAAAAGCTGGTTTTTTTCGGAGGTGAGTGCTCCCTCAGCTCTCGCACTTTCTCACAGTCACTGAGGTGGTCGTCTCTCCCCTCGCGTGTGACAGAGAGAATGTGAGATGGGTAGTTTACTGACTGCTGCTTCCGTGCGTCAGTCAGTGCCTGCTGCTGAATCTCACACTCCGCTGGCCCCTCTGATCCAAATGGAAGCTGCATAATCTACCCACCCCTCTCACTGAGGAATCTGGGGAAGCCAAGCGTGGAGATTTACAGCAAACCTGACACTGAGCGAGCTCAAAGACTTGGAGTGAAGCTTGATTCAAACCAAGCATCCTAGCACATTTGTCCACTTGCCCCTGGGATGCTGTTTTCTCCCTGTACTCACTGAGGGTATCAGTGTCTTTCACTTTGTATTTATGTATCAATAAACTACATCCCAGCATCTGATCTCTCGCTGTTTTCAGCCTCACTGTTTTGTTGTCACTCTCTGGCTGTCAGCATCACGTGCTCTCTCTGTCTTTCCCAATCTCTGCGTGGAATCTGGCACACGTCCTTGTTGTTCAGTTCTGTCACTTTCTCACTTGTGCGCCTACAGTTGTCTTATGAGAGTGTCGCTGACACATCTTCAACTATCGCCTATCGTCGTCAACAAGCTCCAGAAAGCACGAATCATAAGACACAGGAGCAGAACGAGGCCACTCGGCCCATCGAGTCTGCTCCCCCATTCAATCATGGCTGATATTTTTCTCATCCCCCATTCTCCTGCCTTTTCTCCATAACCCCTGATCCCCTTATTAATCAGGAACCTATCTATCTCTGTCTTAAAGACACTCAGTGACCCGGCCTCCTCTGCGGCAAAGAGTTCCACACATTCCCCACTCTCTGGCTGAAGAAATTCCTCCTCATCTCTGTTTTAAAGGATCGTCCCTTTAGCCTGAGGTTGTGCCCCCTCTGGTTCTAGTTTTTCCTACTAGTGGAAACATCCTCTCCCCGTCCCCTCTATCCAGGGCCTCGCAGTATCCTGTAAGTTTCAATAAGATCCCCCCTCATCCTTCTAAACTCCAACAAATACAGACCCAGAGTCCTCAACCTGTTCCTCATCCGACAAGCTCTTCATTCCAGGGATCATTCTTGTGAACTTCCTCTGGACCCTTTCCAAGGCCGGCACATCCTTCCTTCGATACGGGGCCCAAAACTGCTCACAATTCTCCAAATGGGGTCTGTCCAGAGCCTTATACAGCCTCAGAAGTCCATCCCTCCTCTTGTATTCTAGCCTTCGCAACATGAATGCTAACATTGCATTTGCTGTCGACTGTTTCTTCCTTTCTTTTTAGTTGACCAGTGCCTGTCTGTGAGAACTGGTGCCTGTGTCTTCCCCTCTGCACCATTAGCTGTCAAGCCAGGGATAAAATGCAGCTTTCTCAAGAGTGGGAACGTCTAAAGACATTTATTTTCAACCCTGCTGCAAACTCACCGCTCTTGCTGCCAATCTCCTCATCCTGTGACCTTGGTGTCGTGCTTGACCTTGGGCTATGTTTTACTGAGCACATTCTCTCTCTCTCTGTGTCCAAGATTACACACAGGGTTCGGGTATTCTCAGCAACCACTTGCTTGCTCTCTGTCTCTCCCTTTCTCCAACGACAAAAAAAATTACAGCACAGGAGCAGGCCCTTCAAGCCTGCACTGACCATGCTGCCTGACTGAACTAATCCCCCTACCCTTCCAGGGACCAAATCCCTCTATTCCCATCCTGTTCATTATTTGTCCAGATGCCCCTTAAAACTATCGTATCTGCTTCCACTACCTCCCCCGGCAGCGAGTTCCAGGCACTTAGAACCCTCTGTGTAAAAAAACCTTCCTTATACATCTGCTTTAGACCTTGCAATTTAGCATGGCCAATCCCCCTAATGTACACATCTTTGGACACTAAGAGGAATTTAGCATGTTGATCCACCAAATCCTTGCATCTTTTGGACAGAGGGGAAACCAGAGCACCTGGAGGAAACCCACACAGAGAATGTATGGGAGAATATACAGACTCTACACAGACAGTGACCCAAGCCGGGAATCGAACCTGGGTCCCTGGCACTGTGAGACAGCAGTGCTAACCCACTGTGTCACCGTGCTGCTGGGAATCGAACCCGGGTCCCTGCCACTGTGAGGCAGCAGCGCTAGCCCACTGTGTCACCGTGCTGATGGGAATCGAACCCAGGTCCCTGGCGCTGTGAGACAGCAGTGCTAACCCACTGTGTCACCGTGCTGATGGGAATCGAACCCGGGTCCCTGGCGCTGTGAGGACAGCAGTGCTAACCCACTGTGTCACCTGTGCGCTGGGAATCGAACCTGGGTCCCTGGCGCGTGAGGCAGCAGCGCTAACCCACTGTGTCACCATGCTGCTGGGGAATCGAACCCGGGTCCTGGCCTGGAGACAGCAGGCTAACCCCACTGTGTCACCGTGTGCTGGGAATCGAACCCGGGTCCCTGGCGCTGTGAGACAGCAGGCGACCCACTGTGTCACCGTGCTGCTGGGGAATCAAACCCGGGTCCCTGGCGCTGTGAGACAGCAGTGCTAACCCACTGTGTCACCGATGCTGCTGGGGAATCGAACCCGGGTCCCTGGTGCTGTGAGACAGCAGTGCTAACCCACTGTGTCACCGTGCTGCTGGGAATCGAACCCGGGTCCCTGGCGCTGTGAGACAGCAGTGCTAACCCACTGTGTCACCGTGCTGCGGGGAGGAAAACACCCGGGTCCCTGGCGCTGTGAGAGAGCAGTGCTAACCCACTGTGTCACCGTGCTGCTGGGAATCGAACCCGGGTCCCTGGCGCTGTGAGACAGCAGTGCTAACCCACTGTGTCATCCGGTGCTGCTGGGAATCGAACCCGGGTCCCTGGCGCTGTGAGACAGCAGTGCTAACCCACTGTGTCACCGTGCTGCTGGGAATCGAACACGGGTCCCTGGCGCTGTGAGACAGCAGTGCTAACCCACTGTGCCAATTTCAAAGACACCTTCGGAGAGAAAACATTTCTCCTCGTTTCCATGTTAAATGAGAGACCCCCCCCCAAGTTCTAGAAACCCCCACAAGAGGAAATATCTTCTCCATAACCTTCTCAATACCCCATCAGGCTCTTTATACAACCATCTTCATAATTTAACCTTCAAAATGCTGATACCTTGTTCATTTTTTTGGCAGCCAGCAGGTGTCACCTTTTACCACTAAGATGTCCCCTTTTTTATATTTCAAAAATATATTTCATATAACCATAAAACATAGGAGCAAAATCAGCCCATCGACTCTGCTCCGCCATTCAATAATGGCTGATATTTCTCTCATGCCCCTTCTTCTGACTTTTCCCCATAACCCCTGATCCCCTTTTTAATCGGGACATCCCAAAGATGTGCTCTTAGGCTAATTGGCAAAACAAAATCTCCCTAAATTGTCTCAAATTTGGTTTTTAATCCATAGATCTTTCAACATAGACAGGGATCATGGATAGAGGTGGGAACATCGGGGTAGCGATGTGGGCTCGTTGGGCTGAAGGACCTGTTTCCCGTGCTGCTTTGTTCTTTGTACCTATCTATCTGTGTCTTAAAGACACTCAGTGACTTGGCCTCCTCTGCAGCAAAGAGTTCCACAGATTCCCCACTCTCTGGCTGAAGAAATTCCTCCTCATCTCTGTTTTAAAGGATTGTCCCTTTAGCCTGAGGTTGTGCCCCCTCTGGTTCTAGTTTTTCCTACTAGTGGAAACATCCTCTCCCCGTCCCCTCTATCCAGGGCCTCGCAGTATCCTGTAAGTTTCAATAAGATCCCCCCTCATCCTTCTAAACTCCAACGAGTACAGACCCAGAGTCCTCAACCCGTTCCTCATCCGACAAGCTCTTCATTCCAGGGATCATTCTTGTGAACTTCCTCTGGACCCTTTCCAAGGCCAGCACATCCTTCCTTAGATACGGGGCCCAAAACTGCTTACAATTCTCCAAACAGGGTCTGACCCCAGAGCCTTATACAGCCTCAGAAGTCCATCCCTGCTCTTGTATTCTAGCCCTCTCGATATGAATGCTAACATTCCATTTGCCTTCCTAACTGCCGACTGAACCTGCACGTTAATTGAAGATAATAAATACTCTGAAATAAACCATTGCAGAAACAACATTTCTAATCATTACTAACAATGCAAAAAGCAGTCATACTTACAGTATTTTACAGTGCTTAGTTCCAAGACATCACATTCATTACAGTTCAGTTTTTTCAACAAACTGTACATATTCCTCATGGCACAGTGTTCCAGCGGTTAGCACTGCCGCCTCTCAGGGTCAGGGACTTGGGTCACTGTCTGTATGACATTTGCAAGCTCTCCCCCATGTCTGTGTGGGTTTCCCCAGGTGTTCCAGTTTCCTTCCACTATCCAAAAATGTGTGGGTTAGGGGGATTAGCTATGCTAAATTGCCTCTTAGTATCCAAAAATGTGCGGGTTAGGTGGATTGGCCATGCTAAATTGCCCTTTAATGCCAGAGGGACTAGCTAGGGTAAATGCATGGTGTTATGGGGATAGCGTCTGGATAAGATTGTAGTCAGCGCAGAGTCGATGGACCGAATGTCCTCTTTCTACACAGTAAGGTTCTACGATCCTCACATTTCACTGTGTTGCACACTGTTACGCAGTCTGAGGGTGTTTTTTACTGTTACTGGGATGTCCCATTGCAGCCATGGGGAGTTCCCAGCTACAGCCTGAACTGTGATCACTGTGTAAGAAACACAGCAGCTGGTTCACCCACAGCACAGCATCCGTTCCGAGTTGATGCTTGAGGAAGAGGTGCACCGCTCTTGTTTGGATAGCGCTGTGGAATTTTATACACCCACCTCGCTGGGAAGCTGCGATCTGGATTGTTGACAACCTGCTGCCTTGTCAGAAAGAAGAAGATTCTCTCAACTGGAAGGGAGAGGCAAGGCAGATGGGATGAAGTTTTTAAATAATTTTCCCGGGGATGCGGGGCATCATTGGGCAAACTCCAGCATTTGGTTCCCGTCGCTAAATGCCCCCTTGAACTGCTATTTCAGAAGGAGGCAGCTAACAGCTGACCACATTGCTGTGTGTGGGGAGCAGGAAGTCTGGAGTTCCATGTAGCCCAGACTGGGAAGGGCAGCAGATTTCCTTCCCTAAAGGACATTAGTGAACCAAAAATGTGTGGGCTAGGTGGATAGGCCATTGCTAAATTTCCCCTCAGTGTTGGGAGGAATAAGCAGTGTAAAAATGTGCGGACTGGGTGGGATTGTAGTTGGTGCAGACTCGATGGGCCAAATGGCCTCCTTCTGCACTGAAGGGCTTCGATGATCAGTGAACCAGATGAGTTTTTTTCTCAAACGACAATCGATGGTAGTTGTCATGGTTACTGAGACTAGATCTCAATTCCAGATTTTAATAATTGAATTTAAATTCCCACTGACTGCCTGTGGTGGGATTTGAACTTGTGTCTCTCCCAGAACATTAGTTCAAACCCTCTGGATGACTAGTCCACTGGGATTCCCACTGCACCACCATCATTAGTTTGTATATTTTTTATTGCATTTTTAAAGTTACAAAAGTCAATGTTCAGGGTGGATCAGAATCTATTCCTTGCCTGCTTGGAGTAGCACAGTGGGTTAGTGCTGCTGCCTCACAGCGCCTGGGAGCCTGGGTTTGATTCCCGGCTCTGTGTAGTGTCTGCACATTCTCCCCATGTCTGCATGGGTTTCCTTCATATGTTCTGGTTTCCCCCTCCAGCATCTGAAAGACGTGCTGGTTAGGGTGCATTGGCCGTGCTAAATTCTTCCTCAGCGTAATCCAAACAGGCACTGGAGTGTGGCGACTAGGGGATTTTCACAGTAGCTTCATTGCAGTGTGAATGTAAGCCTTACCTGTGATTAATAAATAACCTTTTCAAAAAAAATCTTTAAATTCCAATTGAATCTAATTCAGAGTCTCCACAAAGGTGACAAATGAGATCCAAGCTTACAAGATGCATCATTACATCTCACCTTGGGCTTGGTCTTGGCCAAGTATGAGAGGAATGGAGAACTTCCATCATTCAGTAAGATTGTGGCTGATCTAATTTTAATCTCAACTTCATGTTCCTGACCAGTCCTGATGACCTTCCATCTCCTTGCTTATCAAGTATCTATCCAGTTCTGCTGCAAGATATTCAAGGACTCTGCCTCAATAACCTTTGCAGGAAGTGTTCCAAAGTCTAAATGTGAGCTGATGCATTTTGGTAGATTGAACAAGGGCAGGATTTATTCCGTTAATGGTAGGGTGTTGGAGAGAGTTACAGAACAAAGAGATCTTAGGGGTACATGTTCATAACTCCTTGAAAGTAGAGTCACAGGTGGACAGAACAGTGAAGAAGGCATTTGGCATGTTTGGTTTCATTGGTCAGAACATTGAATACAGGAGTCACGACTTCTTGTTGAAGTTGTACAAGACATTGGTAAGGCCACACTTGGAATACTGTGTACAGTTCTGGACACCCTATTATAGAAAGGATATTATTAAACTAGAAAGAATGCAGAAAAGATTTACCGGATGCTACCAGGACTTGATAGTTTGAGTTATAAGGAGAGGCTGGATAGATTGGGAGTTTTTTCTCTGGAGCGTAGGAAACTGAGGGGTAATCTTATAGAGATCTACAAAATAATGAGGGATACAGATCAGCTAGATAGCCAATATCTTTTCCAAAGGTAGGGAACTCTAAAACTAGTTTGCATTGGTTTATGGTGAGAGGAGAGAGATACAAAAGGGTCCAGAGGGGCAGTTTTTTCACACAGAGGGTGATGACTGAAGCGAGCTGCCAGAAATATAGTAGAGTGGGTAAAGTTTTGTCTTTAAAAAGCATTTAGACAATTACATGGGTAAGGTGGGTATAGAGGGAAATGCAGGCAATAGGAGTCAGCTTAGGGTTTTAAAAAAGGGCGGCGTGAACAAAGGAGTCTGTTTCAATTCTATAAACCTTTATGCCGCGATTCTTTCTGAGAGATAGCACAGACAAGATGGACTGAGTGGCCTCCAGGTGCGGCGCAGGCGCGAACTGCCGGGGAGGGCCTGGAGGCGCGGCTTGTCCGTGCGTCACAAACAGAGGGGGCGTGGTCACCTGCGGCAAAGGTGATCGGCGAGCTGTCGTTACAGTGAAGGGGTTTGCGTCAACACGTCACAAACAACGGACGCGTGATGTCAGCACGTTGAGCCGAGCTGGCAGCTACGCTTCGGTGACGCCATGACGCGGGCTGTCGGGGTTTGCGCACTGGCGTCACAAACGAGGCGGGGCGTGTTGGCGCTGCCGTTGTGGGTTTTTTTTTGATTTGGGCTCGGAGGCGCAGAGAGAGAGAGAGAGAGAGAGGGCGGGCGGCACACAGAGACACCACGGATTTCCTGTGGGACAAACACACCGGGCTGGCTGCCAAGACGGTAAGGGAGAAGGGGAAGAGAGTGAGAGACAGAGGCTGGGGGCCCGTACTGATATCCTGGGCCTCGAGCACCGGCCGCGGGATCCGGGCCTGCGCCAGGCCCTGGATTCGACCTCTCGGCGCAGCTAGGCCCAGGGCCTTTTTGACTCTCGCGGAGCCGGGTCGCGGGCCTCCGATTGAAAGCTGCCGTCAGGCGACAAGATGGCGGCGGCGCTGGAAAATGGCGGCAGCGGAGCAGCCCCGGGGTGGGGGAGGGGAGGGTAAACACCCCCCCCCGTCGCTGACCACGCCCCCCGTCGCTGACCACCCACTCGCCTCACCGCAGCCCCGCCTCCCCTAGCCCCCACCCCCACCGCAGCCCCGCCTCCCCTAGCCCCCACCCCCACCGCAGCCCCCGCTCCCCTAGCCCCCTCCCCCACCGCAGCCCCGCCTCCCCTAGCCCCCGCCGCAGCCCCGTCCCCCTAGCCACCCGCCAGCCCCGCCTCCCCTAGGCCCTCCCCTACGGCCCCCTCCCTCCCACTCCGCATCCGGCACTCCGCCTCCCCTAGCCCCCTCCCCCACCGCAGCCCCCCGCCTCCCAGCCCCTCCCCCACCGCAGCCCCGCCTCCCCTAGCCCCCTTCCCCCACCGCAGCCCCGCCTCCCCTAGCCCCCTACCCCACCGCAGCCCCCGCCTCCCCTAGGGCCGCCATCTAGCCCCACCGCAGCCCTGCCTCCCCTAGCCCCCACCCCACCGCAGCCCCGCCTCCCCTAGCCCCCACCCCAACCGCAGCCCCGCCTCCCCTAGCCCCCCACCGCAGCCCCGGCCTCCCCTAGCCCCCACCGCAGCCCCGCCTCCCCTAGCCCCACCGCAGCCCCGCCTCCCCTAGCCCCCACCCCACCAAGGCCCTGCCTCCCCTAGCCCCCAACGCAGCCCCGCCTCCCCTAGCCCCCCTCCCCCCCGCAGCCCCGCCTCCCCTAGCCCCACCGCAGCCCGCCTCCCCTAGCCCCCTCCCCCCACCCGCACCCCCCACCTCCCCATAGATCCCATGCCTCCCACTGCCCCCTGCCAATCACACACCTGCCTCTTTGCCACCCCTCTGCCTGTCATTACTATGATGGAGAGATGCCGGCGTTGTACTGGTTACTATGTACAGTCTTGCCTATTATACATAGACGCCAACCTCTGTACGTAGCCCTGCAGCCATCACAGACCCTGCTCCTAGATAGACCCCATCCCCTCTACACAGCCCCATCTCCCCGTCACAATCCTGCCTCTAACATACTGACCCCACTCTCTATACACAGCCCTACTGACATACACCCTCCCCCTTGCTTACCCGTGCTAGGATAATTGGTAAATAGTGCCTTAAGAGTAAGGCAAAACAGTGCAGATGCTGGAAAATCTCACCAGTCTAGGATAGCATCCTAAATGTGGGGAGAGAGTCAAGCCAACATTTTGAGCCATTCATCATCTGCTGTAGTGTCCTTCCTTGGCTCTCTGGGAATCAACTCCTGTTCACTCCTGCCCAGTCTGTAAGGTCAGCGTTTTCAATTAGCCAGTACTCCTTTTCACGTTGTACCATAAGATATAGGAGCAGAATTAGGCCACTCGGCCCATCGAGGCTGTTCTGCTATTCAACTGTTGCTGATATTTTTCTCATCCCCATTCTCCTGCCTTTTCCCCATAACCCCTGATCCCCTTATTAATCAGGAACCTATTTATCTCTGTCTTAAAGACACTCAATGACCCGGCCTCCACAGTCTTCTGTGGCAAAGAGTTCCACAGATTTCCCACTCTCTGGCTGAAGAAATTCCTCCTCATCTCTGTTTTAAAGGATTGTCCCTTTAGCCTGAGGTTGTGCCCTCTCTGGTTCTAGTTTTTCCTACTAGTGGAAACATCCTCTCCCCGTCCCCTCTATCCAGGGCCTCTCAGTATCCTGTTAAGTTTGAATTAGATCTCCCCCTCATTCATCTAAACTCCAACGAGTACAGACCCAGAGTCCTCAACTCGTTCCTCATCCAACAAGCTCTTCATTCCAGGGATCATTCTTGTGAACCTCCTCTGGACCCTTTCCAAGGCCGGCACATCCTTCCTTAGATACGGGGCCCAAAACTGCTCACAATTCTCCAAATGGGGTCTGACCAGAGCATTATACGGCCTCAGAAGTCCATCCCTGCTCTTGTATTCCAGCCCTCTCGATATGAATGCTAAAGTACCCAGCCAGGCAGGACAGATATTAAGACACTGACAGATGGAATTCTGATTTGAAGGTGGCCATGAGGGAGATTTCTCTGGTTTGTTTAATGTGGAGACCGGATATTTTGATTATTGTTACCTGATGAAACATTAGCAATATAACACTGGCTGTGATTATTAAAGAATGGAATAGCAGGTGCCCATTCAGCCCATTCAGCATGTTCTACCTTGTACCAGGCCTCCATTTACCACACTCTCCACCATGTTTTGCAGATGCCTCGTTTGAGGCGGTACCGTTCGTCAGATCGGGAAAGCCGGGACAGCTACCACGATCGTTACAGAAGAAGCAGGCGGGGGAGACGGAGATCCCGTTCCAGAAGTAGTGATAGAGACAGAAGGCACAGGAATGAAAGCTACATCAGGTCGAGGAGGTTTGTAACCTTTCTGTCCAATCTTGAGAGATTTCCTCATGGTAACAGTATCAGTGTAAGGGTCAACACCCCCCCACCCCCCCGCTCTCTGTAACCGTGTTAGTGTAAGGGTTAACCCACCCCCCCAAGCATGCTCTCCGTAACAGTGTTAGTGTAAAGGATACCCCCCCCCACCGAACCTGCTCACTTGTAACATGTCAGTGTAAGGTTTACCCCCCCCCACCCTGCTCTCTGTAACAGTGTTAGTGTAAGGTACCCCCCCCGAACCTGCTCACTGTAACAGTGTCGGTGTAAGGGTTCACCCCCCCCCCCCCAACCTGCTCACTGTAACGTGTCGTGTACAGGGTTAACCCCCCCCCCCCCCACCTGCTCACTGTACAGTGTCGGTGTAAGGGTTAAACCCCCCCCCAGCCTGCTCACTGTAACAGTGTCGGTGTAAGGGTTAACCCCCCCCCCAACCTTCTCACTGTACATGGTGTTGGTGTCAAGGGTTAACCCCCCCCCCCCTCCAACCTGCTCACTGTAACAGTGTCGGTGTAAGGGTTAACCCCCCCCCCCCCCCAGCCTGCTCACTGTAACAGTGTCGGTGCAAGGGTTAAACCCCCCCCCCCACCTGCTCACTGTAACAGTGTCAGTGTAAGAGTTCACCCCCCCTCACACTGCTCACTGTGACAGTGTAAGGGTGCCCTGGATGTTGAGTGTATTTTTGGTGCAGTGGGGTGATGAATTGAGTTTGGTGCTGTGGTATATCAGCTGTGTTGTTGCGTGTGAAAGTTTTACTTGCTTGTGGAGTTTCAGACAGGCCTCTTACCTCTGTTTCTTGCTTTTTTCCTTATAAATGTATAACACGGCCGTGCGGTCACTCCCTGCACAGAGCTGCACGGCACTGTTTTTATTGGCCTGCCATGAATCTTTTGCACTGCTGGACATTAGCTCGTGTCCGTTCATTGTCTCTGTCAGCCTTTAGTCTATGAGATAAATACTGCACTGTGAGCTCCAAAGCTCCTGAAACCCAGCGCACTCCATTCTCCCATCAGTGTCTGGCTCCCGGTACCTTTGATCAACTATTGCTCAGTGCAAAGTCAGTCTAACAGTCAGTGAAGTTGATGAACTTCAACTGTTGAGCAAAACCTGATGCCCTCAATTCTACTGAGCAGCGTTACGAGCAGTCATAGCCGGAGCTGAGTGGATCTTGACTAATTGCACGTTTGCTCTACATCCTACGAGATTACTGTCAAGGTACACCAGCCAGTTGTGATAAGCAAACCATACAGGAAGGAGCAAAGTACACTCTTCAATTGGGTGTGAATTGGTGAAAAGGAAATCATGTTTAACAAACATTCTGAGGTTTTTTGAGGGTGTAACTTTGTTTTATTCATGGGACATGGGTGTCGCTGACATGGGCCAGCCCATCCTTAGTTGTCCCTTGAGAAGGTGGTGGTGAGCTTCCTTCTCGAATTGCTGCAGTCCACATGCTGTGGGTTGACCCACAATGCCATTAGGCATGGAATTCCAGGATTTTGATCCAGTGACCGTGAAGGAACAGCCGATATATTTCCAAGTCAGGATGGTGAGTGGCTCGGAGGGGAACTTGCAGGTGGTGGTCTTCCCCATGTATCTGCTGCCTTTGTCCTTCTAGACGGAAGTGGTTGCAAGTTTGGAAGGTGCTGTCTCAGGATCTTTGGTGAATTGCTGCAGTGCATCTTGTAGATGGTACACACTGCTGTTACTGAGTGTCGGTGGTGGAGGGAATGGGTGTTTGTGGACGTGGTGCCAGTCAAGTAGGGCTGCGTTGTCCTGGATGGTGTTAAGCTTCTTGATGTTGTTGGAACTGCACCCATCCAGAAAAGTGGGGAGTTTTCCATCACACTCTTGAGTTGTACCTTGTAGATGGTGGCCAGGCTTTGGGGAATCAGGAGGTGAGTTACTCGCCACATTGTTCCCAGCCTTAGGCCTGCTCTTGTAGCCACTGTGTTTATGTGGTGAGTCCGGTTGAGTTTTTGGTCAATGGTAACCCCAAGGATGTTGACAGTGGGAGATTCAGTGATGGTTACACTATTGAATGTCAAGGACAGTGGTTAGAGTGTCTCTTATTGGTGATAGTCATAGCCTGGAACTTGTGTGGTGTGAATGTTACTTGTCACTTGTCAGCTCAAGCCTGGATATTGTCCAGATCTTGCTCCATTTGAACGTGGACTGTTTCAGTTTCTGAGGAGTTGCGAATGGTGATGAACATTGTGCAATCATCAGCGAACATCCCCACTTCTAACTTTATGATGGATGGAAGGTTAATAAGCCTAGGACAATACTGGAATTGATAACTGTGAACCAGTGGATTTGATTTATTATTGTCACAATTAGGATGCAGTGGAAAGGATTGTTTCTTGTGCAGTATACAGTCAAATCATAGAGTTCATAGCAGGGAAGAAAGAAGAGAGTGCAGAATGTAGTGTTACAGTCATAGTAAGGGTGGAGAGAAAGATCAACTTAACGTGACGTAGGTCTGTTCAAAAATCTGATAGCAGCAGGGAAGAAACTATTCTTGAGTTGGTTGGTACATGATGTCGGATTTTTGTATCTTTTTCCCAATGGAAGAAGGTGGAAAAGAGAATGTCCAGTGTGCACAGGGTCCTTGATTATACTGGCTGCTTCTCCTGGGAAGAGGTTAGGGGTCATTGCTGCCCTGAGCCGGGGTCACAACTTCACTCAGGTCGTCTTTATCTGTTAGTTCCCTGTCACGTTGGCCTGTTGGCAGAGGATTTGAGTTTTTTATTGTCACGTGTAGTGGGATACAGTGAAAAATATCATTTCTTGTGCTATACAGACAAAGCATACCGTTCATTAGAGAAGGAAAGGAGACGGTGAAGAATGTAGTGTTACAGTCACAGCTAGGGTATAGAGAAAGAGTATTCCCAGCTGTGAGATTAGAATAAGATTGTGGATGCCGGAATCTGAAAGAGGAGCTGAAAATGGTGGAAAATCTCTGCAGCTCTGAACAGTGCCTGTGGGAAAGGTTATCCAGACTTGAAACATTGGCTCTATTCCCTCTCCACAGATGCTATCAGACCCACTGAGAGCCTCCAGCATTTTCTGGATAAAAGCAAATTGCTGCTGGAATCCAAAACCAAGACAGAAAATGCTGGAAAATCTCAGCAGATCTGGCAGCATTTGTAAGGAGAGAAAAA
This sequence comes from Sphyrna mokarran, assembly GCA_024679065.1. Lineage (NCBI taxonomy): Eukaryota > Metazoa > Chordata > Chondrichthyes > Carcharhiniformes > Carcharhinidae > Sphyrna > Sphyrna mokarran. The sequence continues at coordinate 1,382,844 of JAGIQG010000042.1, read as the reverse complement.
AGCTGACGTTTCGAGTCCAGACATCCCTTTGTCAAAACTTTGAGCTATTTGACCCTTTGAGCTTTGGTAAAGTGTCATCTAGAGTTGGAATGCCATTGTTTTCTCTCCTCACAGATACTGCCAGACCTGCTGAGATTTTCCAGCATTTTCTCTTTTGGTTCCAGCACTTTCTGTTGCTGTGTTAACCAGCTTGTCTGGTTCAGCCAGTTTGTCCAGAGTTAGCTGACCTTTTTCTGCGCCATCCCCACAGAGTTTCTCACTGTCACATTGTCAGTTAGTTAACGTGTGCTTTTCCCACTCCCTCCTCCCACCCCTTGCCACGGCCTACAGCATTGAGAACTGTTCGTGCGACAGGCGACTGTACAATGAGAGGCGGTACTGTGACGCATACAGGGGCAACTACAGCCGAGACCAGGGTGACGGTTACCACGAATCCGACTACTGTTCCCGCAGTTCGTACGACTACCGGCGTTCACAGGAACGGGACCGGAGCTACAGGAGTCGGAAGAGCAGCAGACGTAAGCACAAGCGGCGACGGCACAGAAGCAGGTCATATAGCCGCTCTTCCTCGGTGAGTACACCCGCCTATCTATTAGTGTGTCAATAGTTTTTCTCTTTACAGCCCACAGGACTGGGTAAGTAAAGCACTTTTCTTATTCTGCTCTTTTTATGGTTGTGTGGACTGTTTTAAGTTGGAACACTCGCACAAGCCCACAAGCTTGGGTTATCTGTCTGTTGTCTCTTGGACAGCTGTGAGCTAGGACCGCAGCGACTCCCCCCTCTCTCTCTCTCTCTCTCTCTCTCTCTCTCACTCTTTTCCTTCTATCCGCCTGCTGCAGTGAGCCCACGTACTTGCCATCGGTTTGGGGGTTTTTATTTGGTAGCTAGGAGTTTGTTGCAGTTCAGCCTTCCCTTGGCCCTGCTATTGAGGGCTGCACAGGAAAGCGCTAGGATTGTTCTCAGCTTCACTTCCCTCCGCACTGCAGTCTGGGGGAGTGTGAGTGGGTTGCAGGGAGGAGTGCAAATGACTCCCTGCCCAGAGCCAATCTCATTCAATGTAAGCTCAGTAGGTGAAAGCGGGAGAGCTGACTTTCTTGCATTTTCTGGGAGAATGCTGCGCTCAGAAGCTTTTTTTGTAATCCTCCCACCCCTCTCCATGATTTGTCTCACTGTGAGTGGACCCCCTTCTGTCACCGCAGTCAATGTCCACTCTTATCGTGTTTATTTGTCGCAAGTAAGGCTTACATTAACACTGCAATGAAGTTACTATGCAAATTCACCCAGTCACCATACTCCAACACCTCTTTGGATTACACTGAGGGAGAATTTAGCATGGTCAATCCATCCTAACCAGCACGTCTTTCAGACTGTGGGAGGAACCCAGAGCACCTGGAGGAAACCCACGCTGACACGGGGAGAACGTGCAGACTCCACACAGACAGTGACCCAAGCCAGGAATGGAACCTGGGTCCCTGTCCCAATGAAGCAGCCGTGCTCAGCACCGTGCTGCCCACGTGGGAGTAACTGGAATCTCTCCCCTCCCCAGCCCACCCATCCCACCCTTTCATCCCACAGGCAGCTTCAGCTTCCTCCTCCTCTTGTCCCGACGTGGTTATGGAGCCATGAGCCCAGGTCTTAAAACCAGCACCAACCCCCACCCCAGGATGGGGTGGGAGTGTGGACTGAGTGACAGAATGCAGCCTTGTGACTGTCGGATTTGGGGCCAGCCATTTGCACTCTCTTTCTTTCTCTCTCTCTCTCTCCCTCCCCCTCCCCCTGCTAAGCCAAGGGGGTTTTTTGAATTTAATTTTTCTCCTCCCCTGCCCTGCCCTTTCTGTTGAAAATCTTTCTCCCCTCTCTCCACTGCCCTCCCTAACCATTCGTTGTTTCCCCCTGCTTGCATAAACCTGCAGAGACACGCACTGAGTTTCTCCAAATCTGGCCACATATGATAGAATTCGTCTTGGAAAGGAGAAAATTTAACCAATGTGTTGAGTGTTCCTGTCTCTGTGTGGATGTGTGCGTGCGTGCGTGTGCGTGTGTGGGGCTGCTTGTGTTAAGATAGGAGTTAAGTTTAGCCTTAACATTTGGATTATAAGAATGGAAAGTAATACATTGAACAGTGCACTTGGCAGAGCCAGATTTTTTCCTTCTCTTAGGGAAGGGGTTGCAGCGATATTAACGTTCTTTATTTCCGTAAATTTGAGTAACCATGGCAGCGATCAAATTGACACCTAGGTGGCCGACTCCAGGCCGTCTTGCCGCCCACTCGGAACGTCAGACCACTGTGCGGCTCAGAGAAGATGGCCGTGACTGGTTCCCGAGGATGTTCCTGCCACGTGCAGGAACTGGGCTATGTTCCAGTCCCAATTTGAAAAGACACCCGATTTAATATCACTGCAACTCAGCTGGGAAAAGTTTTTGAATTGAATGGCTTAAATTAATTGCATTAGAACGGATTTATTGGGAGCAGTGATTAGCGATTTGTAAATTTAAATCTTGCTGAACTGTATTGGATGGGGTGGGAAGATGCAGCTGGGGATTTTTGAAATGTTTATTTTTTCATTTTCTGAGTTAGTACTGTGTATCTTGACATGTTCCCTTGCAATATCCCTATCGTTATATATCCTATGTGGGCGTATGATTTGCCTGGAATCTTGACAATCTGGCAATCGACCACTCCATCGCTGCCCCCCTTCTCTTCAATGCGAAAACCCCAAACCATCCAATGTGGCTGCTGGTTTGAAAATGTCTCTCTCCAATTGACTTGGATGGTTGTTTGATGGGCCTGTGTGTGTTGCTGTCACCGCCTTGGCGTCCGGGATTCTGCGTACACAGCGGAGTCATCAGAGCAGCAGAAGGGCCAAGAGTGTGGAGGATGACAACGAGGGCCACCTGATCTATCGTAACGGCGACTGGCTACAAGAAAGATGTACAAGCTTAAATCGTAACTTCATTTAGCTCTATAGTTAAGATCCCGAAAAAAAAAAAGTTACAGACCTCTCATTGCTGTTTTTTAATTTTCTAATTCCCTTCCTCCTCCTCCTGCTTTATGTTTTTATATTTGTTTATACTTGTTATAATTTATCCTAAATGCAGGACAATAATATTGTACAGAAATCTTGTTTTCTCGGCAGATGGTGTTATATGCTTTCTGCCTCAGACACGTGACTTACTTCAGGCTTTGTAATTTACCTTCAAGCTGATTGTGTCCTTTTTTATTTTAAAACACGTTGTCCGTCACGCAGTCCTCTCCGAAAGGCTCATTTAATCTCTTTTCCTCTTCCCTTGATAGATGAGATTGTTAACACTTTAGGTGAAGGAACTTTTGGCAAAGTCGTACAGTGTATAGACCACCGAAGGTACGCCGTTCGCACCGCGCACCGCTTCCTATTCCGCTCAGTTGATTCAATCGCCTTAAACCCTTGCCTCGCGTGAGCCAGAAGGACAGACATTCAGTTGTTGATAGGAACGTAGAAACTACAGGCAGGACACAGTGGTTAGCACTGCTGCCCTCACAGTGAAAAGTCTCACAACACTAGGTTAAAATCCAACAGGTTTATTTGGCAGCACTTTCGGAGACTTTTGGAGACTTTCGGAGTCTCAGTCTCCTTCGTTGGGTGAGTGAGTTGTGTTCACAAATAGGGCATATAAAGACACAAACTCAATTTACAAGATAATAATTGGAATGTGAATCTTTACGGGTAATTAAGACTTAAAGGTGTAGATAATGTGGGTGGAGAGAGGGTTAAGCACAGATTAGAGAGATGTGTATTGTTTCTAGCCAGGACAGTTAGAGATTTTGCAAGCCCAGGCAAGTCATGGGGGTTACAGATAGTGTGACATGAACCCAAGATCCTAGTTGAGGCCGTCTTCATATGTGTGGAACTTGGCTACCAGTTTCTGCTCAGCGATTCTGCGTGTCATGTGTTGAGAAGATTTACCTGAAGATCAGAGGCTGAATGCCCGCAACCGCTGAAGTGTTCCCAGACTGGAACGCTCCTGCCTGGTGATCGTCGAGCGGTGTTCGTTCATTTGTTGTTGTGCCATCCACATGGTCTCACCACGTCCTGTTTGTGAACACAAGTCCTCACTCACCTGATGAAGGAGCTTGAGACTCCAAAAGCTTGTGCTGCCAAATAAACCCCATTAGACTTTAAGCTGGTGTTGTGAGACTTGTTACTGTGCCTACCCCAGTCCAACGTCGGCATCTCCACATCATGGCTACTATTGATGCCTCACAGTGCCAGGGACCTGGGTTCGATCCCTGGCTCAGGTCACTGTCTGGGCGGAATCTGCACATCCTCACCATGTCTGTGTGCGTTTCCTCCTGGTGCTCCGGTTTCTCCCACAGCACAAAGATGTGTGGGTTAAGTGGATTGGCCATGCTAAATTCTCCTCCAGTGTCTGCATGAGTTTCCTCTAGGTGTCCCACTTTCCTCCCATGCTCCAAGATGTGCAGATTAGGGTGATTGGCCATGCGTAATTGCCCCTTAGTGTCCAGAAATGTGTGGGGTAAGTTGATCATGCTAAATTGATGCTAGTGTCAGGGGGATTAACAGGGTAAATATGTGGAGTTACGGGAATAAGGCCTGGGTGAGATTGTGTCAATGCAGACTCGATGCCCGAATGGCCTCCTGCACTGTAGAGATTCAGTGATTATCGGAAAAGCCCATCTGATTCACTAATGTCCTTTAGGGAAGGAACTCTGCCATCCTTACCTGGTCAATGTGTTTGACTCTCAACTGCCCCCCCCCGCCCCATCCAAGGGCAATTAGGGATGGACAATAAATACTGCCCATAAGGGATACCATTAATGAATTTTAAAAATTTGAACTAGCCTCTCAGAATCTCTCCTGCTGGTGCCTTCTGGGAGAAGGGGTAAAATGCATGTTAAAGTAAACACCAGTGGTTCTATGACAGTGCCTTTCATTCAACTCCTTGATATTTCCCCCTGTTCCCAGCCGCAGCTACAGAAAGATTTGATTATTCACTGATGGGGAAATGTAATCGGTGAGGTGATGGCTTTATTTTCTCTTCACAGGAGTGGTTCACGGGTGGCTCTTAAAATAATTAAGAATGTGGAGAAGTACCGAGAAGCTGCCCGTCTGGAGATAAATGTATTAGAAAAAATTAACGAGAAGGATCCAGATAACAAATTGTAAGTAACTTTGACCAATTCGTGAGAAATCCCATCTCCTTTAAACAGCGTGAGCGAGCAGGAGCAGGCAGTTCTGCCCTTTGATCCTACCCCTTCATTCAATCAAATCGTGGCTGATCTCTCACTTTCCCTGCTCTCAAATCCATTTCCCTATCGTGGTGGTGTGGCAATTAGCATTACTGTCTCTCAGTGCCTGGTTCGATTCCTGGCTTGGGTCACTGTCGGTGTAGAATGTGCACGTTTTCCCCGTGTCTGTGTGGGTTTGCTCCGGTTTCCTCCCACAGTCTGAAAGACGTGCTGGTTAGGGTGCATTGGCTGTGCTAAATTCTCCCTCTATGTAACCCGAACAGGCGGCGGAGTAGGCAACCAGGGGATTTTCACAGTAACTTCATTGCAGTGTTCCTCATATCCTTTTAACCTGTTTTCTTATCAGAAATCTATCTGTCTCCTTCTTGAAACCACTCAATGATTCAGACTCCACTGCATTATGGGGCAGCAAGTTCCACAAATTCCCCCCCCCCCCCCTGTAAGAGGTAATTCCTCCTCAGCTCAGTTTGAAATGTACCACCTCTCACCCTCTACCTGTCACCTTTTGATCTAGATTGCCCCATAACAGGAAGCATTTAACATAGAACAGTACAGCACAGTACTGGTCTACATAGTCCACATTGGTCTACATTGACTTCATCAATCCTTGTAGTATTTTATATACCTCAATTGGATCCCTCCCTCATCCTTTTAAACACCAGTGAGTACAAGCCCAAACTGTTTAATGTCTTCTCATACATCAACCTTTTGATTCCTGAAATCAATCTGGTGAACCTCCTCTGAACTACCTCCAATAGCAGCACATCCTTCCTCAGATAGGGAGACTAAAACAAGACTTGGCAATATCTCCCCAGGGAAGAGAGTCTTTATCTCCTTTTATCTGCACAGGAAAGACCTTTCAGATATTTTGCCTGCTTGCCCAAGCTTCAACAAAGAAGCTAATAAGGTGGATTGTGCAGAGAAGCTCTGGGGACCTGTGATAGTCCCAGAGTGTTCATTGTGATATTTGTGCCCTCGGGAAGACTGGTTGCTAGCTCACATGGGCCCTCCTTGTGGCTGCAGTGCATTCTGTATCTAAAACCTCTCTCTGTCTCTTTCCCTTTCAGTCAATGTGTCCAGATGTTTGATTGGTTCGATTACCATGGCCATATCTGTATATCCTTTGAATTACTTGGCCAGAGCACCTTTGATTTCTTGAAAGATAACAATTACACGCCATATCCTATTCACCAAGTCCGACACATGGCCTTTCAGACCTGCCATGCGGTTAACTGTGAGTATCATTTTGTCAAAGAGGCGGCAGGGCCCAGGGTTTGGGTGGCGGTGGGGCCCGGGGTTTGGGCGTTAGTTATTTGAACAGTAATGATTCATTCCTCCATCAGACTGGGGCATTGCTTGCTGTCAGTCCATTCCTTCACCTAGTTGTTCACTAGCAGCCAGTTCTATTGTCTAATCTTTTTTTAATCCTTTTTTTTTAAATAGTTTTACATGACAACAAGCTCACCCACACTGACTTAAAGCCAGAGAACATTCTTTTTGTAAATTCGGACTATGAAGTAGTATGTAACGTGGAAAAGGTACGTGTAAGTCCTCGGACTTTAACCACTCACCCCCTCCTGTTTGTGTGTCCTGTGCATTACCTCCTTGAGTAGTTTTGTGTATGTCTTTTGTGTGTTATTGTGTGAGTGGTTGTGTGTATCCCCGATCCCCTGAGTGGTTGTGTGTGTGTGTCTCTCGTGTGTTACCGTGTGAGTGGTTGTGTGTATCCCCGATCCCCTGAGTGGTTGTGTGTGTGTCTCTCGTGTGTTACCGTGTGAGTGGTTGTGTGTATCCCCGATCCCCTGAGTGGTTGTGTGTGTGTCTCTCGTGTGTTACCGTGTGAGTGGTTGTGTGTATCCCCGATCCCCTGAGTGGTTGTGTGTGTGTCTCTCGTGTGTTACCGTGCGAGTGGTTGTGTGTATCCCCGATCCCCTGAGTGGTTGTGTGTGTGTCTGTCGTGTGTTACCGTGTGAGTGGTTGTGTATATCCCCGATCCCCTGAGTGGTTCTCTCTGTCTCCTGTGTATTTGTCCAAGTGGAGTTGGTAAGACTGTTGGTTTTTCTCCATTTACAGAAGCGTGAAGAGCGAGTGGTTAAAAACACAGCAACCAGAGTGGTGGATTTTGGCAGTGCCACATTTGACCATGAGCATCACAGCACTATAGTCTCCACTAGACACTATCGGGCACCAGAGGTCATACTGGGTGAGTGTTTTGTGTTGTAGTTACCGCTGTCTGTTGAATGTGAAAATAAACTCAATGCAACATCTGAACAGCCTGGTGCATTTTGCATTAGCCAGTTGTTGGCGGAAAGTGGTTCAGAGTAAGAAGACTGGAATTGGAGCAGGAGGAGGCCATTTGATCCCTCAAGTCTGCCCCACCATGCAACAAGATTGTGATTGTGGTTCCATCTCCACTTCCCAGTGTCCCCGTCACACCTCCCCCCGCCCATTCCCCTTGACTCCTTTGCTGATCAAGTATTTGTCTAATTCCAATATATTCAATGCCTTAACTACCACTGTTCTCTGAATCTTAGAATCCCTGTGATGCAGAAGGAGGACATTTGGCCCTTTGAGCCTGTACTGATTACAATCGCACCCAGGCCCTAGCCCCATGCATTTACCCTAGCTAGTCCTCCCGACACTAAGGGGCAATTTAGCGTGGCCAATCCACCCTAACCTGCACATCTTTGGAGTGCGAGAGAAACCGGAGCACCCCAAGGAAATCGTGCAGACTCCACACAGACAGTGACCCAAGCCGGGAAGCACCCAGGTCCTTGGTGCTGTGAGGAGGCAGTGCTAACCACCATGCTGCCTGGAAGAGAATTGCACAGACTAACAGCCCTCCTTCTTTGATAGGAAGAAAGTTTGTTGTCGTGTTCTTGGGAAGTCTCCAGTTTTCAAACTGATTAGGGATCAGTGCCCCTATTTTTTTTCTGCAGTCACACCCGAAGATGCAGGCCATCGGGTACACTGTCAGCCTTTAGATCAAAGAAAATGACAGCACAGGAACAGGCCGTTCGTCCCTCCAAGCTGCACTGACCATGCTGCCCAACTGAACTAAAACCCCCCTATCCTTCCGAGGACCATATCCCTCTATTCCCGTCCTATTCATGTACTTGTTCAAACGCTCCTTAAAACTCATCATCATATCTGCTTCCGTGACCTCTCCTGAATTAGTTCTGATAGTTTGACCTTTTCCATGCTGATTATGATTGTTTAAAGTTCCTCCCACCATTTTACTGCTCCATGATTCTTAGCAGTGTTGTAGGCTTTTCCTTTCACTTTGATACTACCCTGTTTCTTAGCCATGGATAGTGCCTCCTCCCCCGGGAGCTTTGAAACATCTCAAATGGTCTGTGCTCCCCCTCGCCATCTTTAACCTTTCTTCCCGGTTCAACTTCAGCCAAGATTGTCTTGCAGTTGCTTTTATTTAAGTTTAAATCACTAGTCTCAGACCCTGATTTCTCACCCTCAAATTGAATGTGAATGTCTAATGCGTCACCTACGGCTCCTTTTGCTGTGAGGTAATTAATTAATTAATCCTTGTATTTTTGGTGTTATGAAGTGTGGGGCGGTGTTGGGGGAGCAACAGTGGACAAAAGGAGTCAATTAACTTGTATGAAAAATTATATTTGATCAGCTTTGCTCAGTCTCTGTCTAATGAATGCTGTCCTTTTCCAGAGCTTGGGTGGTCCCAACCATGTGACGTGTGGAGTATAGGCTGTATCATTTTTGAATATTACCTCGGCTTTACTCTCTTCCAGGTAAGTTGGACCTGGTGCACTCTTATCAGTGTGCAGTGCCCAAGTAAGCTACTGTGTGTAAAATCAAAAATTGATTCTTGGTGCTGCCTGGAAGCCCGGGGTTGGGTGGGTGGGGATGGGATGTAATCCTGGGGCTAAGCATAACCAGACCAAGGTGACTAGTCCTTGTGCAAGAATCACAAGGAGTTACTTCGCAGATATAATGAAGAAGGCAAAAGGAATTTAATCGTTCTTTGCAAGAGGGATGGAGTTTAAAAACAGCAAGGTTATGTCGTAGCTGTATAAGGTGCTGGTGAGGCCACACCTGGAGTACTGTGTACAGTTTTGGTCTCCTCACTTGAGAAAGGACATACTGCCACTGGAGGGGGTGCAGAGGAGATTCGATAGGTTGATTCTGGAGTTGAGAGGGTTGCCTTATGAGGAGAGACTTAGTAGACTGGGGCTATACTCATTGGAATTCAGAAGAATGAGGGGAGATCTTATAGAAACATATAAGATTATGAAGGGAATAGATAAGATAGAAGCAGGGAAGTTGTTTCCACTGGCGGGTGAAACTAGAACTAGGGGGTATGGCCTCAAAATAAAGGGAGCAGATTTAGGACTGAGTTGAGGAGGAACTTCTTCACACAAATTGTTGTGAATCTGTGGAATTCCCTGCCCAGTTGAGGCTACCTCATTGAATGTTGTTAAGACAAGGATAGATAGATTTTTGAACAGTAAAGGAATTAGGTTTATGGTGAGCAGGAGGGTAAGTGGAGCTGAGTCCATGAAAAGATCAGCCATGATCTTACTGAATGGAGAGCAGGTTCGAGGGGCCGGATAGCCCACTCCTGCTCCTAGTTCTTATGTTCTTATATTCCTGTAACATAATCACCTGCTTGATACGTGGGCACGATGGTTGGAGTTTGCTGATCATTGCCCCAAGGCATACTGTGTTGGCTTGGTTAAAGAGAGTGGCAATTGTCCCAGGATTCTTGCTGCAACTTGTGAATATCCGGTGAGAGTAGATTTGGGATGATCCGGATTATTCCCGCTTCATCTAATTGCCTACCTTAGATCAGCTGGTTGTAGAGAAGAGGGCTGCGTTTTAAACTTTCTCCGAGATTCCGTCCCTGGAGAGAGATGTAAATGTTTTTTGATCTGCCCTCTTTGCAGACTCATGACAATCGAGAGCACTTGGCCATGATGGAGAGAATCCTCGGTCCCATCCCAGCACGGATGATTCGGAAAACCAGGTGGGCAGCCAGTGGTGTGGTCTCGAGTGTAATGTGGGGTTCTGTGGATGACAGTGGGTTAGCACTGCTGCCTCTCTGTGCCCGGAATACAGGTTCGATTCCCAGCTCGGGTCACTGTCTGTGTGGAATCTGCATGTTCTCCCCCTGTGCCGGCGTGAGTTTTATCTGGGTGTTTCCTCCCGCAACCTGAAAGATGTGCTGGTTACGGTGCATTGACGATCCTTTAAAACAGAGATGAGGAGGAATTTCTTCAGCCAGAGAGTGGGGAATCTGTGGAACTCTTTGCTGCAGAGGAGGCCGGGTCACTGAGTGTCTTTAAGACAGAGATAGGGTCTTGTTTAATAAGAGAATCTGGGGTTATGAGGATGAGAAAAGTATCAGCCATGATTGAATGGCAGAGCAGACTCGATGGGCTGAGTGGCCTCATTCTGTTCCTTTATCTTGTGGTCCTATTTGCTAAATTAAAATGTGCCTTAATATTTTACCCTTTTACAGAAAACAGAAATATTTCTATCACAGCCGCCTGGACTGGGATGAAAGCAGTTCTGCTGGAAGATACGTTCGAGATAATTGCAAACCATTGAAAGTAAGATTGGAAAGCTTGCTGGGCTGACATTGCTTGTGCTATACAGGATTTACCCTCACCACCCACCACCCTGAGAATCTGCAGCAGAAACTCCTCATTCTGTCTCCCCCTCTACAAGATTGCCCATCTCTGCCCTTCCCTCAGCTACTGAAACTTCCATTTCTGTTCTACTATTCCCATTCTCTTCTCACACAATGCTGAAGTGCAGAAGAGAGCCTCTGGCCCATCAAGTCTACACTGATGTGTGAAAGGCCCTGACCTGCCCACCTAATCCCACTCACCAGCACATGGCCCATAGCCCTGAATGTTATGATGTGCCAAGTGCCCATCCAGGTTCTTCTTCAAGGATATGAGATATCCCTCCTCCAACACCCTCCCAGGCAGGGCATTCCAGACCCTCACCACTCTCTGGGTAAAAAAACCACTTCCTCAAATTGCACCCTAAATCTTCTGCCCCTCACCTTGAACCTATCTCCCCTCGTGACTGACCCTTCAACCCAAGGGAACAGCTGCTTCTAATCCACTCTGTCTGTGCCCCTCGTAATCTCATACACCTCAATCAGGTCACCCCCTCTCTGCTCCAATGAAAACATCCCAAGCCTACCCAACCTCTCCTCATCTGTGCTCCAGCCCAGGCAGCATCCTCTGCACCCCTCCAGCGCATTCACATCCTTCCTACAGTGAGGTGACCAGAACTGCACACACTGCTCCAGCTGTGGCCTCACCTAATCTCTGTGCTTCTGTAATCTAAACCCTGATTGTTAAAGGTGAGTGTGCGTCAGGCCTTTTTCACCACCCTATTAACCTGTCTTTCTGCCTTCAGAGATCTATGGACTATTACACCACGTCTCTTTGTTCCTGGGAACTTTCCCGTGTCAGATCTTCATAGTATACTTCCTTGTCAAATTACTTCTTCCAAAGTGTATCACTTCTCACTGTTCTTCCAGTCAGTAAAAACTTCACTTACACACAGCTCTCCTGCTGTTCTCCTAACTCTTGTTAAGCCCAGTTCACCCATCAACCCCGCTGTGTTCACTGGCTCCCCTGTTTTAAAATTCTCCACCAAGTGTTTGTAATCTCTCCCTGATTCTAGCTTCCTCCCGATCTCCCTAACCTCTTCCCAAATCCCTGCTGTCTCCCAGTCCTTGCCTCCTCATTAATGGTCACATTGTCAACCACCTGAGCCGTAAGCTTTATAATGTCCTTGCTGAACCTTCCTACAGCTGTGACTAGCTGTATGCTCACCTGTACCACTGTTTGCCGCTGTTCAGTGCCAGCATTTCTGATGTTGCACTTTGATTTATGTTTAAATTATTAGTTTAAGACCCCCACTTCTCACCCTCAAATTGAATGTGAAATTCTATTGTGTTGTGTGATCACTGCTACTTTGCTGTGAGGTCATCCTTGTATTTTTGCTGCTACGGGATTGGGTTGGGGGAGGCAGTTAAAACCAGTATATTAATGAGAATCGAGTTCCCTACAACCCGTTTCCAACAACACAAATCGGTTCAACCATTGCTGCGGGTTAGGGTGAATCTGCTGATGTTTCTCTGTGCGATGTGAGTTAACAGGCTGTTTCTGTCAGCCCAATAACTCGCGTCATACTGTATTTCCGCTGTGAGTTAATGCTGTCTCTCTCTCTCTCGCTGTGAGTTAACGGTGTGTGTCTCTCTCTCTCTCTCTCGCTGTGAGTTAACGGTGTGTCTCGCTGTGAGTTAACGGTGTGTCTCTCTCTCTCGCTGTGAGTTAACGGTGTGTCTCGCTGTGAGTTAACGGTGTGTCTCGCTGTGAGTTAACGGTGTGTCTCTCTCTCTCTCTCGCTGTGAGTTAACGGTGTGTCTCTCTCTCTCTCGCTGTGAGTTAACGGTGTGTCTCCTCTCTCTCTCTCTCTCGCTGTGAGTTAACGGTGTGTTCTCTCTCTCTCTCGCTGTGATTAACGCTCTCTCTCCTGTGAGTTAACGGTGTGTCTCTCTCGCTGTGAGTTACGGGTGTGTCTCTCTCGTGTGAGTTAACGGTGTGTCTCTCTCGCTGTGATTACGGTGTGTCTCTCTCGCTGTGAGTTAACGGTGTGTCTCTCTCGCTGTGAGTTAACGGTGTGTCTCTCTCGCTGTGAGTTAACGGTGTGTCTCTCTCGCTGTGAGTTAACGGTGTGTCTCTCTCGCTGTGAGTTAACGGTGTGTCTCTCTCGCTGTGAGTTAACGGTGTGTCTCTCTCGCTGTGAGTTAACGGTGTGTCTCTCTCGCTGTGAGTTAACGGTGTGTGTCTCTCTCGCTGTGAGTGGTTAACGGTGGTTCTCTCTGTGGTGTGTCTCTCTCTCCTCGGTGTGGTCTCTCTCTCGCTGTGAGTTAACGGTGTGTCCTCTCTCTCGCTGTGAGTTAACGGTGTGTCTCTCTCCTCGCTGTGAGTTACGGTGTGTCTCTCTCCGCTGTGAGTTAACGTGTGTCTCTCTCTCTCGCTGTGAGTTAACGGTGTTCTCTCTCTCTCGCTGTGAGTTAACGGTGTGGTCTCTCTCTCGCTGTGAGTTAACTGTGTGTCTCTCTCTCTCTCTCTCGCTGTGAGTTAACGGTGTGTCTCTCTTCTCTCGCTGTGAGTTAACGGTGTGTCCTCTCTCTCATTCGCTGTGAGTTAGGTGTGTCTCTCTCTCTCGCTGTGAGTTAACGGTGTGTCTCTCTCTCTCGCTGGAGTTAACGGTGTGTCTCTCTCTCTCTCTCGCTGTGATTTAACGGTGGTGTCTCTCTCTCTCTCTCTCCGCTGTGAGTTAACGGTGTGGTCTCTCTCTCTCGCTCTCGCTGTGAGTTAACGGGGTGTCTCTCCTCTCTCTCTCACCCTCGCTGTGAGTTAACGGTGTGTCTCTCTCTCCGCTCTCCTCTCTCTCAGCTGTGAGTTTAACGGTGTGGTCTCTCCTCTCTCGCTGTGAATTAAGTTAACGGTGTGTCCCTCTCTCTCATCGGCTGTGAGTTAAAACGGTGTGTCTCTCTCTCTCATCCTCTCTCTCGATCGCTGTGAGTTACGGTGTTGCCTCTCTCTCTCGCTGTGATTTAACGGGTTGTCTCTCTCTCTCTCGCGGTGATTACGGTGTGTTTCTCTCTCTCTCTCTCTCTCGCTGTGAGTTAACGGTGTGTCTCTCTCTCTCTCCTCGCTGTGATTAACGTGTGTCTCTCTCTCTCTCTCTCGCTGGAGTTAACGGGTGTCTCTCTCTCTCTTCGATTGTGATTTAAAACGGTGTGTCTCTCTCTCTCTTCTCGCTGTGGTTAACGGTGTGTCTCTCTCTCTCTCTCTCGCATGTTAGGTAACGGTGTGTCTCTCCTCTCTCTCCTCTCGCACGGTGTGTCTCTCTCGCTCGCTGTGAGGTTAACGGTGTGTCTCTCTCTCTCTCTCGCTGTGATTCACGGTGATTTAACGGTGTTCCGCTCTCTCTCTCGCTGTAGTTAACGGTGTGTCTCTCTCATCGCTGTGGAGTTAACGGTGTGTCTCTCTCCATCTCTCTCTCTCTCTCGGTGAGTTAACGGTTTGTTCTCTCTCTCTCTCTTCGCTGTGATTTAAGTGAGTAACGGTGGTCTCTCTCTCTCGCTGTGAGTTAACGGTGTCTCTCTCTCTCTCGCTGTGAGTTAACGGTTGTGTCTCCTCTCTCTCTCTCTGTGAGTTAAACGGTGTGTCTCTCTCTCTCTCGCTGTGAGTTACGGTGTGTCTCTCTCTCTCTCTCGCTGTGAAGTTAACGGTGTGTCTCTCTCTATCTCTCTCTCTCGCTGTGAGTTTAAACGGTGGTCTCTCTTTCTCTCTCGGCTCGCTGTGAGTTAACGGTGTGTCTCCTCTCTCTGTTCTCTCTGTGAGTTAACGGTGTGTCCTCTCTCTCTCTCTCTTCGCTGTGAGTTAACGTGTTCTCATCTCATCTCTCTCTTCTCTCTCTCTCGCTGTGAATTAACGGTGTGTCCTCTCTCTCTCTCTCGCTGTGAGTTAACGGTGTGTCTCTCTCTCTCTCTCGCTGTGAGTTAACGGTGTGTATCTCTCTCTCTCTCTCTCTCGCTGTGAATTAACGGGCTGTGTTTCTCCTTCTATTTAGCGTTATATGATCACCGAGGGTGAAGAACACTGCCAGCTTTTTGACCTGATTCAGCGGATGTTGGAATACGAGCCTTCCAAAAGGATTACTCTGGCAGAATGTCTGCGCCATCCTTTCTTTGACTGCCTCAAAACTGAACAGAAAAACACAAAAGGCTGGGACTCGAACCGTGATATCAGCAGATGACATCAGACTGGGCTGGGGGACTTTTTTGGGGGGGAGGGTGGGTTAAAGGGGAGTTGGAGGGGGGGAGAGAGAAGCAGCTTTTGATTTGCCTAATGTGTTCCTTCCGGTCACTGCCTGCGATCTTCCTGGCCCGTCACCGTGGGGGGGTGGTGGAGGGGAGGCCAGGTTTGGGAAATTCCGGCAGGTAAGCTCCGAAGCGGATCTGAGGTGTGATCGTTCTGTTGAGCTGTATAGAGGGGCCTAGCTGCCTGTGTGCCGGCTTTGAGTGAGAACCGTGACTCTGACCAGACGTGGGAGCAGTGAGCGACTCTTGTGAAACCGCAGCCCGGGATGGCTGAAGTGAGGCCTTTGCAGCCCGCCTACCGTTACCGGGGCAGGACGGAATTGTACGTGTGCGAGTGTGACCTGCTCTATTCTGTCCCACAACGCTACCCACGTGGTCGCTTCTGTAACCGAGGCACTGCCGTTTACAAGGGCTTCCCCCGCTGACAGCGCGCATCAGGTACAAACAGGACATTGGCTACGGAGTCAGGATTTTATTGGTGTAGACTGATCTGCCACTCTTCCAACTCAACAACCCACCTTCCCACCCACCCACCATCTGCTGTAAATATGGTCTCAACAGGAAGCCTTGTGTTCATTTCCTTGGAAATTTGCCATGACAGTAAACTCTGGATTGTGAATTTTATTCTCCTCTCCCCCCACCCTTCTCCCTCGCGTTTACAAGGATTGAGTAACTCTGTTTGTGTAGATTATCGGACCGAGAGGATGTTACAGGGAAAGGGTTGGGCACTTTTTTTTTGTGATGGTTTAAAATAGGTTTATCTGATATCTGCTCTATCATCAGTGTTTTTATAATTAAAGCTTTGTATTGTCCAAGTGAAACCAATATGGGGATGCAGCCAGGATCTGGGTGAATCACTAAGCTCTGAGGACTCTGTGTTTGTGAATCAGTGTGGGGGAGGTGGGGGTACAGCGCACAAACATGCATGTAAAACTGGAGGCTAAAGGGATTAAACTGCTCAAGGGCATTGCAAGAAGTACACTCCAGCCAAATGCAAGTGTGACGCTTGTTAAACTGTTCCCAATCAGGTCATAAATAGAAGTGAGTCATCGTGTCCCCTGCGTCATTCAATACCTTAACCCCCACTTGCCTGCCTGCCCCCAGAACAGTTGCCTCAATCAAAAATCTGTATACTCACTACCCTCCAAACACTAACATCTCTCAGAGAAGGAATCCTTCCTCACCTCCATCTTAAATTCTGTCCTACCCCCAGGCTCCTGGTATTTCCCCTGCCTCCACACCATCTCCAGCAGTGCGTTCCAGCCACCTACCACTCTCTGCATTAAAACAAAAACTTTCCCTTAAACTTTCCCCCCCTCTCACCTTGAACCTGTGCCCCCTGTGTAATTGACACTCCCTGGGGTAAAAGCCTCTGACTCTCCACCCTGTCTATGGCTCTCATCATTTTGTAGATCTCTGTCTTTCCAGTGGGAACATTCGGAGTTTATTCAGCCTCATAGCCAGCATCCTGTCCAAAGCTTCCATCTCCTTCTGGTAGTGTGGTGGCCAGAGCAGCACATAATAGTCTGACTTTCTTCCTCCATCCCAGCTATCTCTGGGATGTCACTTATATCCTCTTTAGTGGAGACTGATATAAAATAACTGTTCAATTCATCTGCCATAGTCCTGCTTTCCATCAACAGTTTCCCAGATGCACTTACTACAGGAACAATGCAAACTTTTCGAGTCTTACGTATGTGTAGAAACTCTTGCCTACCTATCTTTATATTACTAACTAGCTTTCTCTTGTACTGTAGTTTTTCACTCATCAATCTTTTTGGCATTCTTTAATATTTTTAATTTCCCCAATCTTCTGACCAGCCATTAATCTTTGCACAAATATTTGCTTTTTCTTTATAAGTTTAATTCTGTCTTTAACATTTTTAATTAACCACAAAAATCCAACCCCTCTTGGGTTACAGAGATAGGGAGGGGGAAGGGGCTGGAAGGGTTAGAGTAGGGAGGGTGAAGTGGCTGGAGGGTTTACAGGTAGGGGGGAGTGTGGGGGCTGAGAGGTTACAGAGAATGGAGGGGGTTTAACAGTTTAGTGAATGGGAGTTGAGGCTGAGTGTTTTTGTTTTTCTGGTTCTGTGGGAGAGGCGGGGAGGGGTCAGTGTCCTTGTTGAATAATTGGGTCAGTCACTCTTTGGTCTAATAAGATCCCAGGACATAATCGGCTATAAGGGATTGGACTGGATTGTCAGAGGCTGTGTTTTGTCTGGAATGAAGGAGCTGGGGAAGGTATTCTGTGTGTCGTGCTGGTCACCATTTCACAATCCTGCGGGCCATTTGGAGCTTTGGAAAAGGATTGTTTGCCGGGAGACAGAGCACAATTGTTAACCAGGTGAGTCCAGGTACATTCCTCCATCCTCCCTACCTCCATATTGGAGAGGAGAGAGGAGTTTCGACTACTTTATATGCTGCCTGCAATACTGTGCTGGTTTCAATGGCTACACTTCACTGTAAGTGACACTGTTCTGGATTCTATAATGTGCTATGGATCACAGAGTAAATTCTACACTGTCCCCCCCATCAAACACTCCCAGGACAGGTACAGCACGGGGTTAGATACCGAGTAAAGCTCCCTCTACACTGTCCTCCATCAAACACTCTCAGGACAGGTACAGCATGGGGTTAGATACAGAGTAAAGCTCCCTCTACACTGTCCTCCATCAAACACTCCCAGGACAGGTACAGCACGGGGTTAGATACAGAGTAAAGCTCCCTCTACACTGTCCCCCCATCAAACACTCCCAGGACAGGTACAGCACGGGGTTAGATACAGAGTAAAGCTCCCTCTACACTGTCCCCCATCTCCAGGACAGGTACAGCACGGGGTTAGATACACAGTAAAGCTCCCTCTACGCTGTCCCCATCAAACACTCCCAGGACAGGTACAGCATGGGTTAGATACAGAGTAAAGCTCCCTCTACACTGTCCCCATCAAACACTCCCAGGACAGGTACAGCACGGGGTTAGATACAGAGTAAAGCTCCCTCTACACTGTCCCCCATCAAACACTCCCAGGACAGGTACAGCACGGGGTTAGATACAGAGTAAAGCTCCCTCTACACTGTCCCCCCATCAAACACTCCCAGGACAGGTACAGCACGGGGTTAGATACAGAGTAAAGCTCCCTCTACACTGTCCCCCATCAAACACTCCCAGGACAGGTACAGCACGGGGTTAGATACAGAGTAAAGCTCCCTCTACACTGTCCCCCATCAAACACTCCCAGGACAGGTACAGCATGGGTTAGATACAGAGTAAAGCTCCCTCTACACTGTCCCCCCATCAAACACTCCCAGGACAGGTACAGCACGGGGTTAGATACAGAGTAAAGCTCCCTCTACACTGTCCCCCCATCAAACACTCCCAGGACAGGTACAGCACGGGGTTAGATACAGAGTAAAGCTCCCTCTACACTGTCCCCCCATCAAACACTCCCAGGACAGGTACAGCACGGGGTTAGATACAGAGTAAAGCTCCCTCTACACTGTCCCCCCATCAAACACTCCCAGGACAGGTACAGCACGGGGTTAGATACAGAGTAAAGCTCCCTCTACACTGTCCCCCCATCAAACACTCCCAGGACAGGTACAGCACGGGGTTAGATACAGAGTAAAGCTCCCTCTACACTGTCCCCATCAAACACTCCCAGGACAGGTACAGCATGGGGTTAGATACAGAGTAAAGCTCCCTCTACACTGTCCCCCCATCAAACACTCCCAGGACAGGTACAGCATAGTATACAGAGTAAAGCTCCCTCTACACTGTCCCCCATCAAACACTCCCAGGCGATACAGCATGGGTTAATACAGAGTAAAGCTCCCTCTACACTGTCCCCCCATCAAACACTCCCAGGACAGGTACAGCACGGGGTTAGATACAGATAAAGCTCCCTCTACACTGTCCCCCCTCAAACACTCCCAGGACAGGTACAGCACGGGGTTAGATACAGAGTAAAGCTCCCTCTACACTGTCCCCCCATCAAACACTCCCAGGACAGGTACAGCACGGGGTTAGATACAGAATAAAGCTCCCTCTACACTGTCCCCCATCAAACACTCCCAGGACAGGTAAAACACAGGGTTAGATACAGAGGAAAGCTCCCTCTCCTATAATACATAATTTCTCCCAGAGTTCACAATTATTTGGGATGTTATCCAGTTATAGGTCTCACCTGAGTGTGTGTGTTCAGGAGCAGATCAGAAGCTCCAAGTTAGATTGTGATGTTAGCCTGCAATGTAAGTGTGTCTGATTTTAGCATCAAGATGAGTGTAAAGTGGTTCATTCCATGTATGATTTAAGTGATGTACTAGGGAGCTTTTATTAAAACAAACTTTTTTTTTAACAACGTATTTAAAATATAACAAAAAGAATTTGCAAAATCTTTTCCAATAGGATGTACTTAAATATGACAAGGTCTCAGTCTTAACAAGTAGTTACCTCTGTAATTCCACAATGGAAGCAGTATCCCCCACAGACAGGAGAGAAAAGCAAATTACTGCAAATGCTGGAATCTGAAACAAAAACAGAAAATGCTGGAAAATCTCAGCGGGTCTGGCAGCAGCTGTGGAGTGAGAGTAGTGCCAATGTTTTGAGTCTGGGTGATCTTTCTCAGCGTTCTGATAAAGGATCATTAAGATTCAAAATATTGGTTCTATTCTCTCCCCATGGATGCTGTCAGACTGGCTGAGATTTTCTGCTTTTGTTCCTACAATTATTAATCCCTGCAGGAGTCGACATAAAACAGATTTTCTCAAGTGGATGTTGGATTTCCAGCTTTTTTGACCCCTCTGGGGACACATAGAATGAGACAGCTGCCTTCTGACCCCCCACACAGCAGCCTCCAGAGAAAGATCAAACTTGAAGATCATAAGACACAGGAGCAGAATGAGGCCATTTGGCCCATTGAGTCTGCCCCGCCATTCAATCATGGCTGATATTTTTCTCATCCCCCCCCCATTCTCCTACCTTTTCCCCCTAACCCTGGATCCCCTTATTAATCAGGAACCGATCTATCTCTGTCTGAAACACACTCAGTGACCCTGGCCTCCTCTGTGGCAAAGAGTTCCACAGATTCCCCACTCTCTGGCTGAAGAAATTCCTCCTCATCTCTGTTTTAAAGGATTGTCCCTTTAGCCTGAGGTTGTGCCCCCTCTGGTTTTAGTTTCTCCTACTAGTGGAAACATCCTCTCCCCGTCCCCTCTATCCAGGGCCTCACAGTATCCTGTAAGTTTCAATAAGATTCCCCCCACCCCCAACAATCCTTCTAAACTCCAATGAGTACAGACCCAAAGTCCTCAACCCGTTCAAGTAACAGAACCTCAGAGAAGGAAACCTAGTTTCATGAGGCCGCACTTGGAATATAGTGTTCAATTCTGGGTCACCCACACTACCAGAAGGATGTGGAGGCTTTGGAGAGGGTTACAGAAAAGATTTACCAGGATGTTGCCTGGTACAGAAGGCATTAGCTATGAGGAGAGGTTGGAGAAACTTGGTTTGTCCTCAATGGAACGACAGAAGTTGAGGGGAGACCTGATAGAAGTCTACAAGATTATGAGGGGCACAGACAGAGTAGATAGACAGAAACTTTTTCCCCAGGGTGGAAGAGTCAATTACCAGGGGGCACAGGTTTAAGGTGTGAGAGGCACAGGTTTAAAGGAGATGTACAAGGCAGGTTTTTTACACAGAGTGGTGAATGCCTGGAACTCGCTGCCAGGGGACGTAGTGGAAGCAGATACGATAGTGAGTTTTAAGAGGCGTCTGGACAAATCCATGAATAGGATGGGAATAGAGGGATACGGTCCCTGGAAGGGTAGGGGGTTTTAGTTCAGTTGGGTAGCATGGTCAGTGCAGGCTTGGCCTATCAATTGACTCTTCCACCCTGGAGGAGAAAGCTTCTGACTATCCACTCTGTCCATGCCTCTCACAATCTTGACTTCTATCAGGTCTCCCCTCAACCTCCGTCGCTCCAGCGAGAACAAACCAAGTTTCTCTAACCTTTCCTCATATCTAATGTTCTCCAAACCAGGCAACATCCTGGTAAATCTTTTCTGGATCCTCTCCAAAGCCTCCACATCCTTCTGGTAGTGTGGCGACCAGAATTGAACACTATATTCCAAGTGCGGTCTAACTAAGGTTCTATAAAGCTGCAACATGACTTGCCAATTTTTAAACTCAATGCCCCGGCCAATGAAGGTAAACATGCCGTATGCCTTCTTGACTACCTTCTCCACCTGCATTGCCACTTTCAGTGACCTGTGTACCTGTACACCCAGATCCCTCTGTCTATCAATACTCTGAAGGGTTCTGCCATTGACTGGATATTTTCCGTCTGTATTAGGCCTTTCAAAATGCATGAGCTCATGTTTGTCCGGATTAAACTCCATCTGCCATCTCTCCGCCCAAGTCTCCCACTGATCTATATCATTTCGATCTTCTGTTTGGTGAACGATGCTTCCTCACACAACTTGGCATCGGAATTCTGATGGGGAATTGTCCGCTCTGAGCGCGGAGATACTTGCTGTATGTATTTTCACCCCCCCACCCCACGATGTTGGATCCTGCCCCTGTGGATCTTCCTTGCTGTGACAGTCACTGTGCTTTACCTGTGTGTTTCAGGTCACCTTTCCTCTGCTGAGACCAGGGTGTGGGTGTGCCAGCGTGTCCCCCCCTGCCGTGGGGCTGAAGCAGGATGGGCTCCCTGGTGAAGGCGGCTTTCGGCGATTCCCTGGAGCAGTGGGTATGTTGCCTCTCACCCCAGCCGGAAGCGACGACCCTCAGCCAGGGCAAAGGTGGGAAACTGAGCCGGGATGATTCCCGGAGGCACATGCAGGCTCTGGAGGAAGAGAGGTAAGCTCCTTCGAGTGACAGCCCCAATCCCGCTCTCTCTCCGGATATCCAGGAGGAAACGGCCCTTTGGGGGTTAGGAATTTATAACTCGGAGCTCCTGAACAGCTCAGTGTGAGAAACAAAACTCCTGAAAAAAAACTCACAAATAAAAGTCACAGAATTGGTTCAAAGGAGAAGCTCCCACAGCGAGGGACAGAGGATGAGGGGGTGGGGGTCTGGATCTGTCTGACTCGCTATGGCCGGGGGGGGGGGGCAGGACTGACTGACCCTAAGCCTTCACAGACTGTCCCCCACCCCAACTCTAACCCCTCCGCCTTCCCCAGGCATCACACCGTTCAGTGCTCCGCTGAACCTGGTCCTTTACTGAGCTGGAGGAGGCTATTCAGCCCATCAAACCCAATAGCAGCTTTCCAGGAAGTTTCCTCACATTCCCACAGCTCTCCCCACCCCCCCCCACCCTTAAAATGTCCACCCAAAAACCCTCAAACTCATTGACTCTTCCCCCCCATTCCCCGGCCAACACCACCCTCACTGAAACCTGACCCTCACTCTCCCCACTGCTCTCTTCATCTGCATCTTCAATCGCACCACCCCCCTCAACCCCAGCCAAGTTTCACCACCCCCGGGGGGGGCTCCAATCTCTCTCTATCCCCCCAACCCCCAGGGGGGTCTCCATCTCTGTCTATCACCACCCCCCCACCCCGGGGAGGGTCTCCATTCTCTATCCCTTCCCCTCGGGGGGGGGGGGGGGGCTCCAGTCTCCAGTCTCCAGTCTCTCCCCCACCAATCTGCGTACCCCGGTACAGGGCAGTGTTACCAATCAGCAGGCTGGTTTCAGGTTGTGTGTCTCACTGCAGGCTCAGACGGGATCAGGAGTTTGCCCAGAGGAAAGCAGAGAGAGCAGCAATGAGAACCCAACTCAGAGCAAAATACCGGCTTGGCCAGGTACAGAACGGCAGTGCGGCGCTCCCTCGGCACCGGCCCTCCCGGCAGTGCGGCGCTCCCTCGGCACCGGCCCTCCCGGCAGTGCGGCGCTCCCTCGGCACCGGCCCTCCCGGCAGTGCGGCGCTCCCTCGGCACCGGCCCTCCCGGCAGTGCGGCGCTCCCTCGGCACCGGCCCTCCCGGCAGTGCGGCGCTCCCTCGGCACCGGCCCTCCCGGCAGTGCGGCGCTCCCTCGGCACCGGCCCTCCCGGCAGTGCGGCGCTCCCTCGGCACCGGCCCTCCCCGGCAGTGCGGCGCTCCCTCGGCACCGGCCCTCCCCGCAGTGCGGCGCTCCTCCACTCCGGCACCCCCTGGCCCGCCCTGCAGTGCGGCGCTCCCTCGGCACCGCCCTCCCCGCGTGCGGCGCTCCCTCGGCACACGGCCCTCCCCGCAGTGCGGCGCTCCCTCGGCACCGGCCCTCCCCGCAGTGCGGCGCTCCCTCGGCACCGGCCCTCCCCGCAGTGCGGCGCTCCCTCGGCACCGGCCCTCCCACTGTGATGTTGTCAGTGTTGGGGGGAGTTATATAAATTATTCATTGTCACTGTAACATAATAAAATGTCAACTAATCGTTGTCTCCCCCTATCTCTCTCTCTCTCTCTGCTTCCCCCTATCTCTCTCTCTCTCTCTCTCTCTGCTTCCCCCTATCTCTCCTCTCTCTCTCTCTGCTTCCCCTATCTCTCTCTCTCTTCTTCCCCCTATCTCTCTCTCTCTCTCTCTGCTTCCCCCTATCTTCTCTCTCTCCTCTCTTGCCTCCCCCTATCTCCTCTCTCTCCTCTGCCTCCCTATCTCTCTCTCTCTCTCTGCCTCCCCTATCTCATCTCTCTTCTCTCTCTCTCTCTCTGCCTCCCCCTATTCCTCTCTCTCTCTCTGCTCGCCCCTATCTCTCTCCGTCCCTCTCTCTTCTCTCTCTCTGCCTCCCCCTATCTCTCTCTCTGCCTCCCTTCTCTCTCTCTCTCTCTCCTCTCTGCCCTCCCCCTATCTCTCTCTCTCTCCCTCTCTGCCTCCCCCTATCTCTCCTCTCTCTCTGCCTCCCCCTATCTCTCTCTCTCTGCCTCCCCCTATCTCCTCTCTCTCTCTCTCCTCCCCCTATCTCTCTCTCTCTCTCTCTCTCTGCCTCCCCTATCTCTCTCTCTCTCTCTCTCTGCCTCCCCCTATCTCTCTCTCTCTCTCTCTCTCTGCCTCCCCCTATCTCTCTCTCTCTCTCTCTGCCTCCCCCTATCCCTCTCTCTCTCCTACTCTCTCTCTCTCCTTTGCCTCCCCTATCTCTCTCTCTCTCTCTCTCTCTGCCTCCCCTATTCTCTCTCTCTCTCTGCCTCCCCCTATCTCTCCTCTCTCTCTCTCTCTCTGGCCTCCCCCTATCCTCTCTCCTCTCTCTCTCTCTCTCTGCCTCCCCTATCTCTCTCTCTGCTCTCTCTCTCTCTGCCTCCCCCTATCCTCTCTCTGCCTCCCCCCTTCTCTCTCTCTCTCTCTCTGCCTCCCCCTATCTCTCATCCCCTTCCTCCTGTCACCCTCCCTCTCTCTGCAGAATGAGAAGGATACCAAGCAGTTGAGGGCAGTCTCTGGGAAGGTGGATGTTCCAATGGAGCTGGCTGCTGTGATCAGTGTGGGGAGGGCGGCGGAGGGTCCCTCGTCTCTGCTCGGGGAGTTCCGCCGTCTCCCAGAGGTGAACCTGGCTGAACTGAGTAACAGCGCCCAGACTGCCATCAACCAACTGCGGGAGAGTGCGGGGAGACAGTGTGTCCTGATGTGACCATCCAGAGTGGACACTCACCCCCCTCTCCCAAACCCTCCAGCTACCCTTGTCGCAGCTGGGGTTGGCTTTGGAGGAGGTGGGCGAACAATAGGGAGAGGTCCGGAGAGGGGGAGGGGGTGTTGCAATGAGGAGAGGGGAGGGTCTCCAGGGAGGGTTGTGGAGTGTTTGATGGGGGACAGTGTTGAGAGAGCTTTACTCTGTATCTAACCCCGTGCTGTACCTGTCCTGGGAATGTTTGATGGGGGGACAGTGTAGAGGGAGCTTTACTCTGTATCTAACCCCGTGCTGTACCTGTCCTGGGAGTGTTTGATGGGGGGACAGTGTAGAGGGAGCTTTACTCTGTATCTAACCCCGTGCTGTACCTGTCCTGGGAATGTTTGATGGGGGGACAGTGTAGAGGGAGCTTTACTCTGTATCTAACCCCGTGCTGTACCTGTCCTGGGAATATTTGATGGGGGGACAGTGTAGAGGGAGCTTTACTCTGTATCTAACCCCGTGCTGTACCTGTCCTGGGAGTGTTTGATGGGGGGGACAGTGTAGAGGGAGCTTTACTCTGTATCTAACCCCGTGCTGTACCTGTCCTTGGAGTGTTTGATTAATGGTGTGAGTTTTTTACTCTCTGTTCTCCTCTCTGTAGATTTTGTGTGATTTTCTCTGTCTGTGTTATAATTTTCTGGGTGGCACTGAGCAGTGACTGGAATACAGCTGCCTGTACCTGTATTGTGAATTGTAATAAAAATCCAATAGTGGGAGTTGGACACTTTCGGAACTTTCAAGCGGTTATTGGATTGGCACATGGAGCACTCCAGAATGATGGGGAGTGGGATAGCTTGACCTTGGGTTTGGGACATGGTTTGGAATAACTCTGAGGGTCGAAGGGCCTGTACTGTGTTGTTCTATGTTTCTTGTAAGAATACCCCCAGATCGGAGGTTTTGGTCATTCTTGGAACTTTATTGTATAATCCAGTGGAAATTCTGCTGTACCATCTCTCACTCCCAGGGCACTCCAGCATCATGGGCTGGGTTACTGCTCCAGAGGGGCAATATGTGGATATCTGGATACGACCATTCAGCCCCTTGAACCTGTTCCACCATTCCGTCAGATCACAGCTGATCTGTTTGTAGTGTCCAGTTCCACATCCTCTTTCTCATCTACATCAGACTCCTATTTATTGCCTACAGCTCAGCCTTCAATTCTATTATTCCCACAAAACTCATCCCCAAACTCTGTGGCCTGGGGCCTCGGCTCCTCCCTCTGCGACTGGATCCTGAACTTCCGAGCCCAGTAAAGATAGGCAACACCTCCCCCACAATCACCCTCAACACCGCTGCCCCACAAGGCTGTGTTCTCAGCCCCCTCACTATACATCTCTGTGCGGCCAAATTCCCCTCCAATTCCACTTTCCAGTTTGCTGACGACACCACTGTAGTGGGTCACATCTCAGAGTACAGGAACGAGGTAGAGAATCTGGGGAACCGGTGCAGTGACAATAATCTCTCCCTCAATGTTAACAAAACGAAGGAGATTGTCATCGACTTCAGGAAGTGTAAAGGAGAACATGCCCCTGTCTACATCAACAGGGATGAAGTAGAAAGGATCGAGAGCTTCAAGTTTTTAATTCATGTTCAATTCCTCTTGCAATAAAGGATAACATTCCATTGAACCTTCATTATTTTCTGTATATATTCATTTTTAAGACTATTTTTTATTATTTTTTGGGACACGGGTGTCACTGGCTGGTCCAGCATTTATTGCCCATCCCTAGTTGCCCCTCGGAGGGGCAGTTGAGAGTCAACCATATTGCTGTGTGGCTCTGGAGTCACATGTAGGCCGGGAGACATAAGGACGGGAGATTTCCTTCCCGAAAGGGAACCAGATGGGTTTTTCCGACAATGGGTCATCAGTAGATTCTTAATTCCAGACATTTTTTATTGAATTCAAATTCCACCATCTGCCGCAGCGGGATTTGAACCCGGGTCCACTCAGTTAATGGAACACCCCCCCCCCAACCGCCCTCCTTCCCCATTCCGCTGGGCCGGATTCCAGTCCGGAGATTGTATCCATCTGTTCCTGTCCCAGTTATCAGTGACAGTCAGGACTGTGTCCAGGGCCAGTTCGCTGAAGGACGCACAGAAACCTTCACCCCTTTCTGCGTCCCGGGCTGATTTAAGATTCATTCAGTCACCTCCCTCACCATCCATCCATCCATCACTCTCTCCCTGATACCAGTCACCGTCACAGCAACCTTTCCATTGAAGACCAGTCAGTCACTAACTGTACCCGATATACCTACACACACACACACACACACACACACAAAAAACACAGGTACCAACACAAACAGATAACCACACATACAACACAGGTATGGACACACATATGTATACAAAGACAGAGAGAGAGAGACACACACATGCACAAAGACAGAGAGAGACACACACACGCACAAAGACAGGCACACTTACACACACATGCACACCGACACACACACACACAAAACACGGGTACCAACACAAACAGAGACACACACACAAACTCAGGCTCACATACGTATTTCCACACATGCATACTGACACACAAAGTGACACACAAAGTGACACTGACACGCACGCACGCACACTCTCTATACTCACTCACACACACACAAACAAGCACACACACACACGCTCTTTCATGCACGCACACTCAGACACACATAGTTACACACAGACTGGTATAGATCCTCCCCTGGGTACAGACTCTCCCCTGGGGTACTCGTTCTCCCCCAGTTCATTCCCCTGGGTACAGACTCTCCCCTGGGGTACTCGTTCTCCCCCAGTACATTCCCCTGGGTACAGACTCTCCCCTGGGGTACTCGTTCTCCCCCAGTACATTCCCCTGGGTACAGACTCTCCCCTGGGGTACTCGTTCTCCCCCAGTACATTCCCCTGGGTACAGACTCTCCCCTGGGGTACTCGTTCTCCCCCAGTACATTCCCCTGGGTACAGACTCTCCCCTGGGGTACTCGTTCTCCCCCAGTACATTCCCCTGGGTACAGACTCTCCCCTGGGGTACTCGTTCTCCCCCAGTACATTCCCCTGGGTACAGACTCTCCCCTGGGGTACTCGTTCTCCCCCAGTACATTCCCCTGGGTACAGACTCTCCCCTGGGGTACTCAAACACCATGTGAGTATTGGAGGGAGAGGGGAAGGTGGGAGGAACAGGAACCTGGCCTCAGGATGGTGCCTCTGTGTGGGAAGTTGGGGAGAGTGACCTTTGAGCATAATGCTGGGTTTGGTCAGGGATGAGAATTGCTGCACCCTCCCAGAGACAGACAGATAGACAGAGAGATGTCCTTGTTAGTGTCCCTGGCCCCTCTCTCTCTCAGCAGCGTCACTCCGTACCCAGTCACTGGGAGCTATCGGCCGCCCCCCCCGCCTCCCTCACAGGCCCTTCTCATTGGCTCTGGTTGCTGGGATCCCCCCCCCGCCCACCCCGGGCTGGGTTCAGATTAATTCCTCCGTCAGCGCTCCCCCCTCCCGCCAGTTGCCCACGATCTGATGAAGGGGCTAAGTGGGAAGGTTTGCGCGCTCCCTGGGATTCGGGAAGCCCTTTGCGGCGTTCCCCCCGGGATCGGGGTCCGGATCCACAGCAGCAGCAGCTCCAGGGCCACCAGCGAGGGGCGGGGGGTAAGGCCGTATGAGGCCATTCCTTCGACGGGCAGTAACAGCTGGGTCAACCTGTACCGCCTCTGGAAAAACGACGGATTCCGGAATATTCACCAAGTCATGACGCACAACTTTGAGACGCTCGGACCCATCTACAGGTCAGAGCCAGCGTGGGGAAACCTCGTTCGCAGTCTGGATCCCGGCAGTCTGTAATACAATCCCAGTACCAGCGACGGAGTAATGGGAAGGGAGATGGTCGAGAGGCTGGAATTGGAGGAACATAGAGATAGGGAGGGGGTGTAGGGGACTGGAGGAGGTTACAGAGATAGGGAGGGTGTGTAGGGGACTGGAGGAGGTTACAGAGATAGGGAGGGGGTGTAGGGGACTGGAGGAGGTTACAGAGATAGGGAGGGGGTGTAGTGGACTGGAGGAGGTTACAGAGATAGGGAGGGGGTGTGTGGGCTGGAGGAGTTACAGAGATAGGGAGGGTGTGTAGGGGACTGGAGGAGGTTACAGAGATAGGGAGGGTGTAGGGGACTGGAGGGGGTTACAGAGATAGAGAGGGGTGTAGGGGACTGGAGGGGGTTACAGAGATAGGGAGGGTGTGTAGGGGACTGGAGGAGGTTACAGAGATAGGGAGGGGGTGTAGGGGACTGGAGGAGATTATAGAGATAGGGAGGGGGTGTAGGGGACTGGAGGGGGTTACAGAGACAGAGAGGGGGTGTAGGGGACTGGAGGAGATTATAGAGATAGAGGGGGTGTAGGGGACTGGAGGGGGTTACAGAGATAGGAGGGGGTGTAGGGGACTGGAGGAGATTATAGAGATAGGGAGGGGGTGTAGGGGACTGGAGGAGATTATAGAGATAGGGAGGGGATGTAGGGGGACTGTATAGAGATAGGGAGGGAGGGAGGGAGACTTGGCGTTTCACTCATTGATCACCATTCCTGTCTCTCAGGGACAAGATAGGGAGGAAGGAGACCATCAATATCTTTCTCCCAGACGACATTGCCGTGCTATTCCAGAACGAGGGAACTTTCCCCAGGAGAATGATGCTGGATGCCTGGGTGTGCCATCGGCAATACCGTAACCACAAGTGTGGCATCTTCCTGAAGTACGTGTATAGAGGCTGAGGGTTGAGGGGGGGGGAGATGGGACAGATTTTCTCCTGTTGGGGGATGTGGGTGGGTGGGTGGGTGGGCTGTGCTAAGGAATACCCCCTCCTCCCATCCCCTAGTCAGAGTGATACTTTCTGGTTCTGGGTCACTCAGAGATCAATTGCAACAATTTGGGATGGCCGTGGGAGCAGGGGGCCCGATATTAACCCGTGTGTGTCAGGCTGCTGAATTCAGAACAAGAATCCAGTCAGTGATCCCAGTCACACTCACTCCCTCTGGGAAAATCCACAATCTGATTTCCAATGTCAAATATCCATTCTGAAACTCCTCATAAAAATAGAAAGAAAAATAATTCTGTCAGAGGGTCGGTGCTGAGGGAGTACCGGACTGCGGGAGGGTCGGTGCTGAGGGAGTACCGGACTGCGGGAGGGTCGGTGCTGAGGGAGCACCGGACTGCGGGAGGGTCGGTGCTGAGGGAGCACCGGACTGTGGGGAGGGTCGGTGCTGAGGGAGCACCGGACTGTGGGGAGGGTCGGTGCTGAGGGAGCACCGCACTGTGGGGAGGGTCGGTGCTGAGGGAGCACCGCACTGTGGGGAGGGTTGGTGCTGAGGGAGCGCCGCACTGTGGGAGGGTCGGTGCTGAGGGGTACTGCACTGTGGGAGGGTCGGTGCTGAGGGAGGCACCGCACTGGTGGGGAGGGTCGGTGCTGAGGGAGCGCCGCACTGTGGGAGGGTCGGTGCTGAGGGAGCACCGCACTGTGGGGAGGGTCGGTGCTGAGGGAGCACCGCACTGTGGGGAGGGTCGGTGCTGAGGGAGTACTGCACTGTGGGGAGGGTCAGTGCTGAGGGAGAGCCGCACTGCGGGAACATTGGGAAGTGGTTTGGGTGTCAGGGTTGAACGATCAGGATTGGGATGATCCATGGTGTGTTGCCTCAAGATAGGGAGGGTCAGAGTTGTGTGGGTGACCCCTGGATTGTGTTACAGGAACGGTGAGGAGTGGCGGAGTGAGAGATTGGTCCTGAATAAGGAAGTGATCAGTCCGGCTGCTGTCCAGCAGTTTGCCCCTTTCCTCCAGCCCGTGGCGGATGATTTCACCAAATTCATTGACCGACAGCAGGAGCGAGGACACAAGGTCACAGAGGTCAACATGATGCCTGACCTCTTCCGCTTCGCCCTCGAGTGTAAGTGTACGGAGGGTCAGAATATTGGCACTCATCCACTGGATCCTGACCTTATAACCCCCTCCACCCTGTACACCCCCTCCCTATCTCTGAAACCCCCTCCAGTCCCCTATGCCCCCTCCCTATCTCTGTAACCCCCTCCAGTCCCCTACAACCCCTCCCTCTCTCTGTAACCCCTTCCCTATCTCTGTAACCCCTCCAGTCCCCTACACCCTCCTCTCTCTGTAACCCCTTCCCTATCTCTGTAACCCCCTCCAGTCCCCTACAACCCCTCCCTCTCTCTGTAACCCCTTCCCTATCTCTGTATCCCTCCAGCCCCCTCCCTTCCTATCTCTGTAGCCCCCTCCCTATGTCTCTCCCTCCCTATCTCCCCCAGCTCTCTCTCTCTCTGTAACCTGGATTATTTTTTTGCCCCCCCCACCCCACACACAGCCAGTTTCCACCTGTTGTATGGGAAGCGATTGGGTTTATTTGATGAGGGGGTGTGCCCCAGTTCAGAACGGTTCATATGGGCGGTTGAGGAGATGTTACGGACCACCATCCCATTGCTGTACCTTCCACCAGAACTGGCCAGGAAACTCAACCTTAAACCGTGGAGGGAGCATGTGGCAGCGTGGGACTACCTCTTCCAGCACGGTAAGCTGTGCCTGAGCACTACCTACCCCCTCACACTCTCACCCCATGAGGAGATTAGTGTCACCAACAGCATTAGGAAGGGGAGTGTTAGAGCTCATTGTGGGGGATAGATTGGCCCACAGATACCATGGGTAGTGTCTGAGCTCTGTGGGAGTCCCCCCTTCAGTGTCTGAGCTGTGTGGGAGTCCCCCCTTCAGTGTCTGAGCTGTGTGGGTGATTCCCCTTCAGTGTCTCAACTGTGAGGGAGTCCCCCCCTTCAGTGTCTGAGCTGTGTGGGAGTCCCCCCCCTTCAGTGTCTGAGCTGTGTGGGAGTCCCCTGCTTCAGTGTCTGAGCTGCGTGGGAGTCCCCTGCTTCAGTGTCTGAGCTGCGTGGGAGTCCCCTGCTTCAGTGTCTGAGCTGCGTGGGAGTCCCCTGCTTCAGTGTCTAAGCTGTGTGGGAGTCTCCCCTCCTTCAGTGTGAGCTGTGTGGGAGTCTCCCCTCCTTCAGTGTGAGCTGTGTGGGAGTCTCCCCTCCTTCAGTGTCTGAGCTGTGAGGGAGTCCCCCCCCCTTCAGTGTCTGAGCTGTGAGGGAGTCCCCCGCTTCAGTGTCTGAGCTGTTGGGAGTCCCCCGCTTCAGTGTCTGAGCTGTGTGGGAGTCCCCCCCTTTCAGTGTCTGAGCTGTGTGGGAGTCTCCCCTCCTTCAGTGTGAGCTGTGTGGGAGTCTCCCCTCCTTCAGTGTGAGCTGTGTGGGAGTCCCCCGCTTCAGTGTCTGAGTGCGAGGGAGTTCCCCCCCTTCAGTGTCTGAGCTGTGAGGGAGTCCCCCTGCTTCAGTGTCTGAGCTGTGTGGGAGTCCCCCTGCTTCATGTCTGAGCTGTGTGGGAGTCCCCCCCCCTTCAGTGTCTGAGCTGTGTGGGAGTCTCCTGCTTCAGTGTCTAGCTGTGTGGGAGCCCCCCTTCAGTGTCTGAGCTGTGAGGGTGATTCCCCTTCAGTGTCTGAGCTGTGTGGGAGTTCCCCCCTTCAGTGTCTGAGCTTGAGGGTGATTCCCCTTCAGTGTCTGAGCTGTGAGGGAGTCTCCCCTCCTTCAGTGTCTGAGCTGTGAGGGAGTCCCCCCCCTTCATGTCTGAGCTGTGTGGGAGTCCCCCCCCCTTCAGCTCGTTGCTGCCCGGTCGGCCCCCCCCTTCAGTGTCTGAGCTGTGTGGGAGTTCCCCCCTTCAGTGTCTGAGCTGTGTGGGAGTCCCCCCCTTCATGTCTGAGCTGTGAGGGAGTCTCCCCCCTTCAAGTGTCTGAGCTGTGTGGGAGTCCCCCCCTCTTCATGTCTGAGCTGTGTGGGAGTCCCCCCCTTCATGTCTGAGCTGTGTGGGAGTCTCCCCCTTTAGTGTCTGAGCTGTGTGGGAGTCCCCCCTTCAGTGTCTGAGCTGTGTGGGAGTCCCCCCCTTCAGTGTCTGAGCTGTGTGGGAGTCCCCCCGCTTCAGTGTCTGAGCTGTGTGGGAGTCTCCCCCTTTAGTGTCTGAGTTGAGGGTGATTCCCCTTCAGTGTCTGAGCTGTGTGGGGTCCCCCCCCCCTTCAGTGTCTGAGCTGTGGGGAGTCTCCCCCTTTAGTGTCTGAGCTGTGAGGGTATTCCCCTTCAGTGTCTGAGCTGTTGGGAGTCTCCCCTTTAGTGTCTGAGCTGTGAGGGTTATTCCCCTTCAGTGTCTGAGCTGTGTGGGAGTCCCCCCCCCTTCAGTGTCTGAGCTGTGAGGGTGATTCCCCCCTTCAGTGTCTGAGCTGTGAGGGTGATTCCCCCCTTCAGTGTCTGAGCTGTGAGGGTGATTCCCCCCTTCAGTGTCTGAGCTGTGTGGGAGTTCCCTCCTTCAGTGTCTGAGCTGTGTGGGTGATTCCCTCCTTCAGTGTCTGAGCTGTGTGGGAGTTCCCTCCTTCAGTGTCTGAGCTGTGTGGGAGTCCCCCTCTTCAGTGTCTGAGCTGTGTGGGAGTCCCCCCCTTCAGTGTGAGCTGTGTGGGAGTCTCCCCTTCAGTGTCTGAGCTGTGTGGGAGTCTCCCCCTTTAGTGTCTGAGCTGTGAGGGTGATTCCCCTTCAGTGTCTGAGCTGTGTGGGAGTCCCCCCCCCCTTCAGTGTCTGAGCTGTGAGGGTGATTCCCCCCTTCAGTGTCTGAGCTGTGAGGGTGATTCCCCCCTTCAGTGTCTGAGCTGTGAGGGTGATTCCCCCCTTCAGTGTCTGAGCTGTGTGGGAGTTCCCCCCTTCAGTGTCTGAGCTGTGTGGGAGTCCCCCTTCATGTCTGAGCTGTGTGGGGTCCCCCTCTTCAGTGTCTGAGCTGTGTGGGAGTTCCCCCCTCAGTGTCTGAGCTGTGTGGGAGTTCCCCTCTTCAGTGTCTGAGCTGTGTGGGAGTTCCCCCCTTCAGTGTCTGAGCTGTGTGGGAGTTCCCCCCTTCAGTGTCTGAGCTGTGTGGGAGTCTCCCCCCTTCAGTGTCTGAGCTGTGTGGGTGATTCCCTCCTTCAGTGTCTGAGCTGTGAGGGTGATTCCCTCCTTCAGTGTCTGAGCTGTGTGGGAGTCACCCCCTTCAGTGTCTGAGCTGTGAGGGTGATTCCCTCCTTCAGTGTGAGCTGTGTGGGAGTCCCCCCCTTCAGTGTCTGAGCTGTGTGGGAGTCCCCCCCCACTTCAGTGTCTGAGCTGTGTGGGAGTCCCCCCCCCCTTCAGTGTCTGAACTGCGTGGGAGTTCCCCCCTTCAGTGTCTGAGCTGTGTGGGAGTCCCCCCCTTCAGTGTCTGAGCTGTGTGGGAGTTCCCTCCTTCAGTGTCTGAACTGCGTGGGAGTCCCCCCTTCAGTGTCTGAGCTGTGTGGGAGTTCCCTCCTTCAGTGTCTGAACTGCGTGGGAGTTCCCTCCTTCAGTGTCTGAGCTGTGTGGGAGTTCCCCCCTTCAGTGTCTGAACTGTGTGGGAGTTCCCTCCTTCAGTGTCTGAGCTGTGTGGGAGTCCCCCCCCACTTCAGTGTCTGAGTGTGAGGGTGATTCCCCTTCATGTCTCTCTCTCTCTCTCTGTCCCTGTATCACTCTCCCTCACACTCTGTCTCTCTCTCTCTTCCCTTTATGTGTCTCTCTCTTCCTTTGTCTCTCCCTCTCTGTCTCATTCTGTCTCTCTCTCTGTCTCTCTCACACACTCTCCCTCTGTCCCTCTCTCTTTGTCCCTTTGTCTCTGCCCGTCTCTCTCCCTCTCTGTTTCTCCCTGTCTCACACACTCTCCCTCTGTCTCTCTCTGTCTGTCTATCCCTTTGTCTCTCTCCGTCTCTCTCTCTCTCACACACTCTGTCTCTCTCTCTCTGTCTCTCTCACACATTCTCCCTCTTACCCTCTCGCTGTCTCACCGTCTCCTTATTTGTCTCTCTCTGCCCCTGTATCTCTCCCACACTCTCCCTCTGTCTCTCCCTGTCTCTGTCCCTCCCGGTCTCACTCTCTCCCTCTCTCTCTCTCCTAGCTGACCAGTGTATTAAGCAGCTATTTGAGAAGGTGAGGAACACTCCGGAAGGACAGCTCCAGTATTCGGGAATTCTCACCCAGCTCTTACTGAACTCCCAGCTGCCTGTGGATATTATCAAAGCCAACGTGACGGAGCTGATGGTGGGCAGTGTGGACACGGTGAGAGTTTCACCCCATCACCCATGACCCCCTCACCCCCCCAAACCATTACCCCCCTAACCCATTACCCCCTCACTCCCCAGCCCCTCACCCATTACCCCCTCACTCCCCAGCCCCTCACCCATTACCCCCTCACCTACAACCCCTCAACGCCAACCTTTTATCCCCAACCTCTCACCCCAAACCCCTCACCCCCACAGCCCCTCCATACCCTCAATCCACTCATCTTCATTCCTCACACCCTCACCTCTTCACTTTCTACCCAACCTCCTCACTCCCACACACTCCCTCCCTCACTCGATGAGTGGATAGATAGTGAGGTGAGGGGAATAGTCAGGGGAGGAGAATGTGAGGGGAATAGACAGCACGGGGAGGGGTACAGACATGGGAGGAGGCACAGTGGGGGGAGGGGCAGCGCAGGGGAGGGGGTACAGCCAGGGGAGGGGGCAACGAGGGAGGGGGTAGCGGGGAGAGTGTGTTGCGAGTGCAGGAAATATAAGGAGAAAGGCATTGGGGAAAACTGGAAAGGGGTAGAGAGGGTGAGACTGAGGGAGGAGTTGGGGAAGAAGGCTGAGGGTGGGGCCACAGTGATTTGATTCTGAGGGAGAGAGGGGGGTGTGGGGGGGGTGGGAGTGAAGGGGGGGTTGAGGGGATGAAGGGGTAATTACAGAACGGTTTGATGGTGTTATTCAGGGTGATGCTCTCTCTCCCCACTCTCTCTCCCCCCACACTCTCTCTCCCCTCCCCCACACTCTCTCTCCCCCTCCCCCCACACTCTCTCTCCCCTCCCCCCTCCGCTCCCCCACACTCTCTCCTCTCCCCCCACACTCTCTCTCCCCCTCCCCCACACTCATCTCGTCCCCCACACTCTTCTTTCCCCTCCCCCCACACTCTCTCTCCCCACACACTCTTCTCCCCCTCCCGCCACACTCTTTTTCTCTCCCCATCCCCCCAAACTCTCTCTCCCCTCCCCCCACCTCTCTCTCCCTCCCCCCACCTCTCTCTCCACCTCCCCCACAATCTTCTCTCCCCCTCCCCCCACACTCTCTCGTCCCCTTCCCCCCACACTCCTCTTCTCCTCCCCCACACTCTCTCTCCCCCTCCCACCACCTCTCTCTCACCCTCCCCCCACACTCTCTCTTCCCCTCCCCCCACACTCTCTCTCCCCCCTCCCCCTCACTCTCTCGGCTCCCCCACTCTCTTCCCCTCCCCCCACTCTCTCCCACCTCTCCACCTCCCCCTACTCTCTCTCCCCTCCCCCCCAACTCTCTCTCCCCCTCCCCCCCCACTCCTCTCCCCTCCCACCCCACTCTCTCTCCCCCTCAACCCCTCTCCCCCCCCCTCTCTCCCCCCCCTCCCCCCACTCTCTCTCCCCCCCAATCTCTCTCCCCCTCCCCCCCACTCTCTCCCCCCCTCCCCCACTCTCTCCCCCCCTCCCCCCCACTCTCTCCCCCTCCACTCTCTCCCCCCTCCCCCCCACTCTCTCCCCCCCCCCACTCTCTCCCCCCTCCCCCCACTCTCTCCCCCCCACTCTCTCCCCCTCCCCCCCACCTCTCCCTCCCCCCCAATCTCCCCCTCCCCCCCACTCTCCCCTCCCCCCCCACTCCCCCCTCCCCCCCCACCTCTCCCCCCCCTCACACTCTCTCACCCCCCCACTTCTCCCCGCCCCCACTCTCTCCCCCCCTCCACTCTCTCTCCCTCCCTCCCACTCTCTCTCTCCGCAGACAGCACACAGTCTCCTCTTCACCCTGTTCGAACTCGCTCGTAACCCTGATGTACAAACCGCCCTCCGTGAGGAGGTGGATGTGGCCTATCGAGAGGCTGAGGGGGATGTCTGTAAACTACTGCAAACCGTCCCCCTCCTCAGGGCAGCAATCAAAGAAACACTGCGGTAAGTTCTGGATTCACTGCTGTCCCAACCACCCCCCACTCACACAGACCCTCGCCCCCATCCCTGGGTTAGAGAGAGAGAGAGGGGAAATCAGCCAGGGTTCCTGCTCCTGTTTTTAGTCAGAGAGAATGAGGGGATAATGAACAGGGACCACTGTCCTGAGGGGACCCCAGGGCCTAGTAGGAGGGATGGGTGGGTTACAGATAGGAAATGGAAAAAGAAAAGGAGTCACAGCATTAAGATCACCTCAGAGGAGGCATCCCAGAATATCAAGGGTAGGGCAACAGCTGAGGTAGAGAGGGCAAGGGAGAGGGATCAGAATGCCCCGGAGGACGGCAGGAGTGCGGGATGTGAGATAGTGGTGGGGGATGAGAGGGTCAAGGGGATCGACAGGCGGTTCTGTGGGCAAATGCGGGACTCCAGGATGGTAGTCTGCCTCCCTGGAGCAGGGGTCCAGGATGTTTCAGAGGGTAGAGGGAATTTTGAAGGGTGGAGGGTCTAAGGCTGATGTAATAGTTCACGTAGGAGAGAAGGATGTAGGAACAAAGAGCAGGGGGGACATACGTAGGCAGTTCAGGGAATTGGGGGCTGGGCTGAAGCGTAGGGCCTCCAGGGTGGCATTCTGTGGGCTGCTGCCGAAGCCCGAGACTGATAGGGTTAGGAAAAATGAGTTACTACAACTGAATGTGTGGTTGAGGGACTGGTGTAGGGCAGAGGGTTTCCAATTCATAGACCATTGGGAAGTCTTCATGAGGGAAGGGCATCTATACAAGAGGGACGGGGAACAGTTGTCTGGGAAGGACACCCATATTTTAGCTGGAGTGTTCTGGCAGGGTTTAAACTAATATGGAGGGGGGGTGGGGAGACAGGGGGAATTGGGAGTGGGAGAGAGATGGGAGACAGGGTAAGTCCAGATGGCAGGAAGGAGGGTCAGAGAGGGCCTGAGGGTCTTCAGTGCATGTGTTTTAACGCGAGGAGTGTGACTGGCAAAACAGATGAACTGAAGGCAATAATGTTCACAAGGGAGCTAGAAGTGGTGGCGGTGACTGAGACGTGGTTAAAGGAGGGGCAGGACTGGCAATTGAATATCCCAGGGTACAAGTGTTTTAGGCATGATAGAGGTGGTTTAAAGAGAGGAGGGGGAGTGGCGTTATTAGTTAAGGATCATATCATAGCAGTGCAGAGGGAGAGTGGTATGGATGATTTAGAACATAGAACATTACAGCACAGAACAGGCCCTTCGGCCTTCGATGTTGCGCCGACCAATATAAAAAGCAATGCCCCTCCAAACTAAACCATTCCCTTCTCTTCATATACTTATCAACTAACCTCTTAAACGCCACCAAACTTGGCGCATCTACAACTGCTGCAGGCAGGGCATTCCACTCCCGAACCACCCTTTGGGTAAAGAACTTACCTCTGATATCCGTCCTATAACTATCACCCCTTAATTTAAAGCTGTGTCCCCTCGTGCTAGCTTTCTCGATCCTAGGAAAAAGGCTATCACTGTCCACCCTATCTAAACCTCTAATCATCTTATATGTTTCAATAAGGTCTCCTCTTAGCCGCCTTCTTTCTAACGAAAACAACCTCCAATCCCTCAGCCTCTCTTCATAAGACCTGCCCTCCATACCAGGCAACATCCTGGTAAACCTCCTCTGTACCCTCTCCAATGCCTCCACATCTTCTTATAATGTGGGGACCAGAACTGCACACAATACTCCAAGTGCGGCCGCACTAGAGTTTTGTACAGTTGCAACATGACGTTGCGGCTCTGAAATTCAATCCCCCTACCAATACAAGCTAAGACTCCATATGCCTTCTTAACAACCTTCTCGACTTGACTGCCTACTTTCAGGGATCTATGCACATACACACCAAGATCCCTCTGTTCATCAAGACTACTAAGAATCCTACCATTAGCCCTATACTCTACACATTTATTATTTCTGCCATAGTGCATTACCTCACACTTTTAAGGAAATTAAAAGAAAAGGAAATTCCTAAATTCAATTTAGGAATTGAGTCGCTATGGGTGGAGTTGAGGAATAGGAAGGGAGAGGTTACTATGTTGGGTGTGTTCTACAGACCGCCCAACAGCCCACGGGCCGTGGAAGAAGGGATATGCAGGGACATTTTAGATAAGTGTAGGAAGAATAGGGTGGTTGTAGTGGGAGATTTCAATTTCCCTGGGGTAGATTGGAAGGTGCCCAGAGCAGAAGGCGTGGATGGGGAGGAATTTGAACAGTGTGTTTTGGAAGGGTCCTTGGAGCAGTATGTGGATAGCGC
Organism: Sphyrna mokarran; assembly: GCA_024679065.1. Lineage (NCBI taxonomy): Eukaryota > Metazoa > Chordata > Chondrichthyes > Carcharhiniformes > Carcharhinidae > Sphyrna > Sphyrna mokarran. The sequence continues at coordinate 1,343,741 of JAGIQG010000042.1, read as the reverse complement.
GACTAGAGAGGGGGCTATACTGGACTTGGTTCTGGGGAATGAGCCAGGGCAGGTGGTTGACGTTGTAGTAGGAGAGCATGTGTCAATTAGTGACCACAACTCTGTCTGCTTTAGGATATTAATGGAAAAAGATGAAGCCTGCCCTAAGGGGAGGGTGTTAAACTGGAGGAGGGCTAGATACAGCCAGATTAGGCAGGATCTTAAGAATACCAACTGGGATAAGCTGTTCGAGGGTAGGTTGACGCAGTACATGTGGGAGTCTTTCAAGGGAAAATTAAAATCTTTGCAGGAAAGATACGTGCCGGTAAGGAGGAAGGATGGGAAAGGTAGGATTAGAGAACCGTGGGTTACTAGGGATATCGAGGACGTGGTCAGAAAGAAGCGGGAGGCATACGTTAGATCTAGGCAACTGGGAACAGAGACAGCGCTGGAAGTATATAGAGAGTGTAGACGGGATCTTAAAAGGGGTGTCAGAAAGGCAAAAAGGGGCCACGAGGTGGCTCTGGCAGGTAGGATTAAGGAAAATCCTAAGGCATTTTACTCCTACGTAAGGAGCAAAAGGATGGTTAGAGGGAAGATTGGACCTCTCAGGGACAGAGGAGGGGAACTATGCTTAGAGCCTGAGGGAATGGGGGAGATCTTGAATGAATACTTTGCATCGGTATTCACCCGGGAGAGGGACCTGATGTCTGGTGCCGGCTTTGAGGAATTTGAGGACCCGTTAAAGGAAATAACCATTACGAGGGAAGAGGTGTTGGGGCTTTTAGGCAGCATAAAGCCTTATAAAGCTCCGGGGCCTGATGGCATTTACCCCAGGCTTCTAAGGGAGGTGAGAGATGACGTTGCCGATCCTCTGATGCAAATCTTTGTCTCTTCTTCGGACACAGGTGTTATCCCAGAGGATTGGAGGACAGCAAATGTAGTACTGTTGTTTAAAAAGGGTCAGAGGGATAACCCAGGGAACTATAGGCCGGTGAGCTTGACTTCAGTTATAGGCAAGCTAATGGAGAGGATCCTCAGGGACAGGATGTATGAGCATCTGGAGCGCTGCGATCTGATCAGGGATATGCAGCATGGCTTCGTTAAGAGGAGGTAGTGCCTTACGAATCTAGTGGAATTTTTTGAAGAGGCGACAAAAACAGTTGATGAAGGACAAGCCGTTGATGTTGTCTACATGGATTTTAGTAAGGCGTTTGACAAGGTTCCTCATGGTAGGCTGATAGAAAAGGTGAAGGCGCATGGGATACAGGGCCAGGTATGTAGATGGGTTGAGAAGTGGCTTGGGAGGAGGAGACAGCGGGTAGTAGTGGAAGGCTCTTTTTCCAACTGGAGGTGTGTCACTAGTGGTGTGCCACAGGGCTCAGTACTAGGACCTCTTCTATTTGTGGTTTATATAAATGACTTGGAAGAGGGAGTAGGTGGTGTGATCAGCAAATTTGCTGATGACACTAAGATACTTGGATTGGCGGGGACTGAGGAGCAGTGCCAGGCAATACAACAGGACATAGATAGGCTGGTAGATTGGGCAGATAGATGGCAAATGGAATTTAATCCGGATAAATGCGAGGTGATGCATTTTGGCTGGAAAAATGTAGAGGGGAGTTATAGGATAAAAGGTAAAACTATCCGGAGTATAGAGATGCAGAGAGACCTGGGGGTGCAGGTTCACAAGTCTCTAAAGGTGTCAGTACAGGTGGAGAATGTGATAAAGAAAGCGTATGGTAGGTTAGCCTTCATAGGAAGAGGTATAGAATACAAGAGTAGGAGTCTAATGTTGCAAGTGTATAGAACGTTGGTTAGGCCTCACTTGGAGTACTGCGTCCAGTTCCGGTCGCCTTACTACCGGAAGGACGTGGAGGCCCTGGAGAGAGTGCAGAGGAGATTTACCAGGATGCTGCCTGGTATGGAAAGGCTGTCTTACGAGGAAAGATTGAACGCGCTGGGGTTGTTTTCCCTTGAAAGACGTCGGCTGAGAGGGGATCTATTAGAGGTATATAAGATTATGAGGGGTATAGATAGAGTAAATGGTGGTAAGCTTTTTCCACCATTAGAAATGGATAGAACAAGGGGTCACGGGCTCAGGGTGAGGGGGGCTATGTATAAGACGAATATTAGAGGGCATTTTTTCACACAAAGGGTATTGGGGGTGTGGAATGCACTGCCGAGTAAGGTGGTGGGAGCAGGCACGCTAGGGTTGTTTAAGGGTCTCTTGGACAGCCACATGAGCGGTCTGCAGATAGAGGGATATAGTAGGACTGTTTAAATATCCTATTTGTTTCCACAGGATGTTTGGTCCACCTTGTTGACCAACAAGGGCGTGCATGCGGCAGGTCGTGCGAGACTGCTCTTGGATGTTGCTTCAGGAGTGGCCTAGTGCTTCACGTCGTTAGTGTATGCTTAAACTGGACCATCTGATGGGCACCATGACAGCTCAGTGACTATCGCTGTTGCTGTGCAGACACATGGATTTGGGCCTGTGTCTGCGGGAGTTTGCGCGTTCTCCCCGTGGTTGCGTGGGTTTTCTCCGGGTGCTCCGGTTTCTTCCCACATCCCAAAAATGTGCTCTTAGGCTGATTGGGTAACAAATTGGTCCCTATATTGGTCTCTATATGTCATTAAGACGTTAGGACGGCGGCGCGGGCTCATTGGGCCAAAGGGCCTGTTTCCTGTGCTGAGTTGTTCTTTGTTCTTTGATCACTGTGCAGTAATCCCTGGGTTAAAGAGAGAGAGAGAGAGAGGGGAAATCAGCCAGGGTTCCTGTCCAGTGATCCCCTTTGAGAAGTCAATATGTGAAGCACACACTGGTTAAATAGCCTGATGCTTACAGGATGTATCGTTTATTCCACATTGAGTGAGTGTATCCTGGGGAACGGAACAGAGTGCTTCCAAATTCTCGATTTAGTACAGATCTGCCTACTAACTCCATCTATCTGAACCCTCCAGGTTGTATCCCATTGGGGTGACAATACAACGATATCCCGTTAAAGATATCGTCATTCAGAACTACCACATCCCAGCGGGGGTAAGTACAATAATAAGAGAGCGCCGCACTGTGGGGAGGGTCGGCGCAGAGGGAGCGCCGCACTGTGGGGAGGGTCGGCGCAGAGGGAGCGCCGCACTGTGGGGAGGGTCGGCGCAGAGGGAGCGCCGCACTGTGGGGAGGGTCGGCGCAGAGGGAGCGCGGGGGAGCTGTGGGTTGCTATAAAAATGTAATTCTTTCCGGGGGAAGATGAATTGTTGTGGGAATTGGCCCTGTTTTAATGGAGTTTGAATCTGTGTGTCTCGGCAGACGTTGGTACAGGCTGGTATTTACTCCCTGGGCAGGAGTGCAGCGATCTTCCCCGAACCCCAGCAATATCAGCCCAGCCGCTGGCTCTCTCCGGACTCAAACTATTTCCAGGCCCTGTCGTTTGGTTTTGGGGTTCGGCAGTGTATTGGACGCCGGGTGGCCGAGACAGAAATCGCCCTCTTCCTTATCCATGTGAGTTCCCCCAATTCGCCTGGAGCCTGGCCCAGCGGGGAGGGTGGGAAGGGTGATTCACCACAGCCCTCACCCCCTCCCCAGGCCCAGCAGGGGACAGGGGAGGAATTCACCACAACCCTCACACTCCTCCCTATCGCCCCCCCCACACAACTCCTCCCTATCGCCCCCCCCCACACTCCTCCCTATCTCCCCCCCACACTCCCCCTATCGCCCCCCCCACACTCCTCCCTATCGCCCCCCCCACACTCCTCCCTATCGCCCCCCCCACACTCCTCCCTATGCCCCCCCCACACTCCTCCCTATCGCCCCCCCCACACTCCTCCCTATGCCCCCCCCACACTCTCCCTATCGCCCCCCCCACACTCCTCCCTATCGCCCCCACCACACTCCTCCCCTATCCGCCCCCCACACTCCTCCCTATCGCCCCCCCACACTCCTCCTATCGCCCCCCCCCACACTCCTCCTATCCGCCCCCCAACCCACACTCCTCCCCCCTATCGCCCCCCCCACACCCTCCCTATCGCCCCCCCCCACACTCATCCCTATCGCCGCCCACCCCCACACTCCTCCCTATCGCAGCCCCTGCCACACTCCTGCCCGATCCGCCCCCCCCCACACTCCTTCCCTATCCGCCGCCCCCCCACACTCCTCCCTATCGCCCCCCCCCACACTCCTCCCCTATCAGCCCCCCCCACACTCCTCCCTATCGCGCCCCCCCCACACTCCTCCCTATCGCCACCCCCACACTCCTCCCTAATCCTCCCCTATCGCCCCCCCCACACTCCTCCCTATCCTATCGCCCCCCCCCCACACTCCTCCCTATTCGCGCGCCCCCCCCCCCACTCCTCCCTGTTCACTCACCAAATCCCGAAACCGACAGTGAACTGTGACACTCCGACATTTCATATTCCCCGACTCATCCATCACTCAGCGGCTCAGCACAGCCCTCCATGGAGCGATTGGCCAGGTTGTGGAATGATCTGGGACTCTGAGAGAAACATTGTCTGAAATAAAGTCTGTCTGAGCTGCCTCGGAGTCTCGGTTATTCTTTCCCAGCTATCGCTGTCACTTGTGGCTTCTGAAGCAGCTTAACGACGAAAATAAATCTCACTGAATTCCCTTAGCCTGATCGGATCCTGCTCCTCCAGCTCGCACGGGAGGACAGAGGCGCTACTGAGTTCCTTCCCACAGACCTCTCTCCCTCAGACAGATGGGGGCGGAGCCGGCGCGGGAGGGGGGGGCGGAGCCGGCGCGGGGGGGGGGGCGGAGCCGGCGCGGGAAGGGGGGGGCGGAGCGGCGCGGAGGGGGGGCGGAGCCGGCGCGGGGGGGGGCGGAGCCGGCGCGGGAATGGGGGGGGGCGGAGCCGGCGCGGGAGGGGGGGCGGAGCCGCGCGGGAGGGGGGGCGGAGCCGGCGCGGGAGGGCGGGGGGGGGGGGGGGGGGGGGGGGGGGGGGGGCGGGGGGGGGGGGGGGGGGGGGGGGGGGGGGGGGGGGGGGGGGGGGGGGGGGGGGGGGGGGGGGGGGGGGGGGAGGGGGGGGGGGGGGGGGGGGGGGGGGGGGGGGGGGGGGCGGGGGCGGGGGGGGGGGGGGGGGCGGAGCCGGCGCGGGAGGGGGGGGCGGGAGCCGGCGCGGGAGGGGGGGGCGGAGCCGGCGCGGGAGGGGGGCGGAGCCGGCGCGGGAGGGGGGCGAGCCGGCGCGGGGGAGGGGGGCGGAGCCGGCGCGGAGGGGGGGCGGAGCCGGCGCGGGAAGGGGGGGCGGAGCCGGCGCGGGAGGGGGGGCGGAGCCGGCGCGGAGGGGGGGCGGAGCCGGCGCGAGGGGGGGCGGAGCCGGCGCGGGAGGGGGGGCGGAGCCGGCGCGGGAGGGGGGGCGGAGCCGGCGCGGGAGGGGGGGCGGAGCCGGCGCCGGTAGCTCGCGCTGCTGGAGGTTGAGGCTTTAACCGTCACCCGGAGCTGCCGCCGCTTTCTCTCTCCCGCGGGGCTGGAGCCCCGAATCCCATCAGCCCCGGCCTCGCTCCCCCCCACCACCACCACTCCGACACCGCCATGTCCCGGCAACACGACCCCCAAAACACCGACATCAACCCCTTTGAGGTGAGAAACACCGGGGGGAGAGTCGCACTGTGGGGAGGGTTGGTGCTGAGGGGGAGCCGCACTGTGGGAGGGTCGGTGCTGAGGGAGAGCCGCACTGTGGGAGGGTCGGTGCTGAGGGAGAGCCGCACTGTGGGAGGGTCGGTGCTGAGGGAGAGCCGCACTGTGGGAGGGTCGGTGCTGAGGGAGAGCCGCACTGTGGGAGGGTCGGTGCTGAGGGAGAGCCGCACTGTGGGAGGGTCGGTGTGAGGGAGAGCCGCACTGTGGGAGGGTCGGCTGAGGGAGAGCCGCACTGTGGGAGGGTCGGTGCTGAGGGAGAGCCGCACTGTGGGGAGGGTCAGTGCTGAGGGAGAGCCGCACTGTGGGAGGGTCGGTGCCGAGGGAGCGCCGCACTGTGGGAGGGTCAGTGCTGAGGGGGTGCTGCAGTGTCTGGGGTACTGTTTTGGTTGATATTTGAAGTGTCTCCGTGTTTGGGGGCTGGGTTTTGAATGTCTCTATCCAAGCTGATCTCCTCTTGTATCTGAGGGTCACCCTCACCGAAACTAAAATATTCTCGTACAATCCCTACAGTGCAGGATGAAGCCATTTGACCCATTGAATCTGCACTGACAGTAATCCCACCCTATCGCTTATCCCCATACACTTAACATCGCTTGACCCCTGACACGAAGAGGCAATTTATCACGGCGAGTGCACCCTAACCCGCACATCTTTGGACTGTGGAAGGAAACCTGAGTACCTGGGGGAAACCCACACAGCCACGGGGAGAATGTGTAGACTCCGTACAGACAGTGACCCAAACCGGGAATCGAACCCAGGTCCCTGGCATTGTGAGATAGCAGTGCTAACCACTACTGCTTTGAGGAATGGCCACCTAACCTATACATCTTTGGACACTAAGGGACAATTTAGCATTGCCAATCCACAACCACATCTTTAGACACTAAGCACAATTTAGCATGGACAATCCATTTAATCAGCTCATCTTTGGAATATGGGAGGAAACCGGAACACCTGGAGGAAACCCACGCAGACACGGGGAGAACGTGCAGACTCTGCACAGACAGTGTCCAAAAGCCAGGAATTGAACCCGGATCCCTGGCGCTGTGAGGCAGCAGAGTTAACCCACTGTGTCACCTGTACTTGCTCTCTGCATTTCCCACGTCATAAAAGTTACTGGGCCTCAGCATTGTGCAGTTGTTTGGAAAGGGCTTTGGGTTGGTCTGGATCAGCTTGAGATGAGCAGACATGTTAATAGCATCCATGACAATTCCCACAGCCTGGAATACCACTGGGAATAACAACAACCTCAAGAGAATGGGACTGAGAGGTATTCAACAAAAGCCATGGACTGCAAATCAGCATCAGAGGCTGGACGTTTCCTATTAAACCAACACCATTCATATACTGAGCCTGATAAGAATGTCATCCAACCGTGATAGAACATAGAACATAGAACATTACAGCACAGAACAGGCCCTTCGGCCCTCGATGTTGTGCCGACCAAAATAAAAAGCAATGCCCCTCCAAACTAAACCATTCCCTTCTCTTCCATGTACTTATCAATTAACCTCTTAAACGCCACTAAACTTGGCGCATCTACAACAGCTGCAGGCAGGGCATTCCACTCCCTAATCACTCTTTGAGTAAAGAACCTACCTCTGATATCCGTCCTATAACTCATACCCCTTAATTTAAAGCTGTGTCCCCTCGTGCTAGCTTTCTCCATCCTAGGAAAAAGGCTATCACTGTCCACCCTATCTAAACCTCTAATCATCTTATATGCTTCAATAAGATCCCCTCTTAGCCGCCTCCTTTCTAACGAAAACAACCTCAAATCCTTCAACCTCTCTTCATAGGACCTGCCCTCCATACCAGGCAACATCCTGGTAAACCTCCTCTGTACCCTCTCCAATGCCTCCACATCTTTCTTATAATGTGGGGACCAGAACTGCACACAATACTCCAAGTGCGGCCGCACTAGAGTTTTGTACAGTTGCAACATGATGCTGCGGCTCCTAAATTCAATCCCCCTACCAATAAAAGCTAAGACTCCATATGCCTTCTTAACAACTTTATCCACTTGACTGCCTACTTTCAGGGATCTATTGACACATACACCAAGATCCTTCTGTTCCTCAACACTATTAAGAGCCCTACCATTAGCCCTATACTCTACACATTTATTGTTCCTGCCAAAGTGCATTACCTCACACTTTTCCACATTAAACTCCATTTGCCACCTCTCGGCCCAGCTCTGCAACTTGTCCAAGTCACTCTGTAAACTATAACACCCCTCTTCACTATCTACCACTCCACCAACTTTAGTGTCATCTGCAAATTTACTGATCCATCCCTCAATACCCTCATCCAGATCATTTATAAAAATTACAAACAGCAGGGGCCCCAAAACAGACCCCTGAGGCACACCACTCGTCACCGAACTCCACGATGAATATCTCCCATCAACCACCACCCTCTGTCTTCTATCTGCCAGCCAATTTCTAATCCAATTAGCTAAATCACCCTCTATTCCACACATCTGCATTTTCTGTAGAAGTCTTCCATGGGCCACCTTATCAAACGCCTTACTAAAGTCCATATATACCACATCAACCGCCTTACCCCCATCCACCTCTCTGGTCACTTTCTCAAAAAACTCAATGAGGTTAGTAAGGCATGACCTACCCTTCACGAAACCATGCTGACTATCCCCAATCAATTCATTTCTCTCTAAATAACTATAAATCCTATCCCTAATAATTCTCTCCAATACCTTGCCCACAACAGAAGTAAGACTCACTGGCCTATAATTCCCTGGAAGGTCTCTCTTCCCCTTCTTAAACAATGGGACCACATTCGCTATCCTCCAGTCCTCCGGAACCACACCCGTAACCAACGAGGACCTGAAGATCAGAGCCAGAGGCTCTGCAATCTCCTCTCTTGCCTCCCAGAGAATCCTAGGGTAAATCCCGTCCGGCCCAGGGGACTTATCCAACTTCAAACCCTCGAGAATTTCTAACACATCCTCCCTATCTACTACAATACTCCCCAATTTGCAACCCTGTACCTCAGTGTTCTCCATAGCTACATTTCCAGCACTCTGCGTGAATACCGAAGAGAAATATTTATTCAGTGCCTCACCAATCTCTTCAGGCTCCACGCACAACTTCCCACTGCTGTCTATGACTGGCCCTAATCTTGCCCTAACCAATCTTCTATTCTTAACATATCGAAAGAAAGCTTTAGGATTCTCCTTAATCCTATCAGCCAACATCTTCTCGTGTCCCCTCTTAGCTCTCCTCAATTCACTTTTTACCTCCTTCCTGGCTAATCTATAGCTATCCATTGCACTAACTGAGCCTTTGATTATTAAGATCACAACAATCACAAGATCAAGATCAAGATCACAACAATCAAGATCACAATTAAGATTGTGATTATTAAGATCACAACAAATAAAACCTACCACCAAGGAATGTGTACACGAGGCTGTGAATATGGGTAGAGTCAGTGACGGGGAGTGTGTATGTGGAGCTGTGTGTGTGTGTGTGTGGAGGTAGAGTCAGTGATGGGGAATGTGTACATGGAGCTGTGTGTGTGTTTGTAGGGGTAGAGTCAGTGATGGGGGAGTGTGTACACGGAGCTGTGTGTGTGTTTGTAGGGGTAGAGTCAGTGACGCGAGTGTGTACACGGAGCTGTGTGTGTATGGAGGTAGAGTCAGTGATGGGAGTGTGCACACGGAGCTGTGTGTGGGGATAGAGTCAGTGATGGGGGAGTGTGTACACGGAGCTGTGTGTGTGGGGGAATAGTGTCAGTGACGGGGGAGTGTGTACACGAGGGTGTGTATCTGTGGAGGTAGAGTCAGAGACTGGGAGTGTGTACATGGAGCTGTGTGTATGTGATGGGGTAGAGTCAGTGATGGGGAAATGTATACACGGAACTGTGTGTCTGTGGGGGTAGAGTCAGTGACGGGGAAGTGTGTACACAGGGCTGTGGAGGTAGAGTCAGTGACGGGGGAGTGTGTACATGGGGCTGTGTGTATGGAGGTAGAGTCAGTGATGGGGGAGTGTATACACGGGGCTGTGTGTGTGGAGGTAGAGTCAGTGATGGGGGAGTGTGTACACGGAACTGTGCGCATGTTGGGGGTAGAGTCAGTGACGGAAGAAAGAGTGTACATGGAGTTGTGTGTCTGTGGGGGTAGAGTCAGTGACGGGGAAGTGTGTACACAGGGCTGTGTATCTGTGGAGGTAGAGTCAGTGACAGGGGAGTGTGTACATGGGGCTGTGTGTGTGGAGGTAGAGTCAGTGATGGGGGAGTGTGTACACGGAACTGTGCGCATGTTGGGGGTAGAGTCAGTGACAGGGAAGAAAGAGTGTACATGGAGTTGTGTGTGTGTGGGGGTAGAGTCAATGATGGGGGAGTGTGTACACAGAGCTGCATGTCTGTGGGGATAGAGTCAGTGATGGGGCAGTGCGTACACAGAGTTGTGTGTGGTGAGTGTGTACATGGCGCTGTGTGTGTGGGGGTAGAGTCAGTGACAGGAGAGTGTGTACACGGACCTGTGTGTGGGGGATAGAATCAGTGAAGGAAATGTGTACATGGAGATGTGTGTCTATGTGTGGGTAGAATCAGTGATGGGGGTGCATGTACATGGAGCTGTGTGTGTGTGTGGGGTAGAATCAGTGACATGAATGTGTGCATGGGTGTGTGTATGTGTGTGGGGTAGAATCAGTGATAGGGGTGTGTGTGTGTGGGGGTAGAGTCAGTGACGGGGAGTGTGTACCTGGAACTGTGTGTGTGGGGGTCGAGTCAGTGATGGGGAGTGTGTACACGGGGCTGTGTGTGTGTGTGGAAGTAGAGTCAGTGATGGGGAGTGTGTACGTGGAGCTGTGTGTGTGTTTGGGGATAGAGTCAGTGATGGGGGAGCGTGTACACGCAGCTCCAGTGTGTGTGTGTGGGGGGGGGTAGAGTCAATGATGAGGGAGTATGTACACTCAGCTGTGTATGTGTAGGGATAGAGTCAGTGATGGGGTGTGTGTACATAGAGCTGTGTGTGTGTGTGGGGGTAGACTCAGTGACGGGGAGTGTGTACACGGAGCTGTGTGTGTGGGGATAGAGTCAGTGACAAGGAAGTGTGTACACAGTGCTCTGTGAGTGGCTAGACTCAGCGATGGGGGGAGAGTGTGTACACGGAGCTGTGTGTGTGTGGAGGGGAGTAGAGTCAGTGACAGGCAGTGTGTACACGGAGCTCTGTGTGTGTGTGTGGAGGGGGGGGGGGGGGGTTGCAGGTAGAGTCAGTAACGGGGAAGTGTGTACACAATGCTCTGTGTGAGTGGCCAGAGTCAATGATGGGGGAGTGTGTACACGGAGTTGTGTGTGTGTGGGGGGCGGTGGGGAGGAGTAGAGTCAGTGACAGGGGAGTGTATACACGGAGCTGTGTGTGCGCGGGGGGGTAGAGTCAGTAACGGGGAAGTGTGTACACGTGTGTGTGTGTGCGGGTAAAGTCAGTGATAGGGGAGTGTGTACACGGAGCTGTGTGTGTATGGGAGTAGAGTCAGTGACAGGCAGTGTGCAGACAGAGCTGTGTGTGTGTGTGGGGGTAGGGTCAGTGACGGGGAGTGTGTACATATATGTGGAGTGATGGGGGAGAATGACAGTGGTTCATCAGTAGATTATTAATTCCGGATTTTTTTTATTGAATTCAAGTTCCACCATCTGCTGTGGTGGGATTCGAACCCAGGCCCCCTAGAACATTAGCTGAGTTTCTGGATTAATAGTCTAGTGATTAGTCTGACCACTAGGCTATTGCCTCCTTTCTTGGAAGTGTCTGTTTGGGTTTAGCTATTTCTGAGACAGGAGTGTGTGAGAGCAACATCCTGTCCCATGATCTACATTTTCAGTCATTATCAGCAAATTGTCTGCTTATTACAGAACGAAACTGCTCACAAGATCACCAGGCGCTGGGGTCACTGGACAGCGATCAGGAGCAGGAACCCTGGCTGATTTCCCCTCTCTCTAACCCAGGGATCACTGGACAGTGATCAGAAGCAGGAACCCCGGCTAATTTCCCCTCTGTCTCTAACCCAGGGATCACTGGACAGTGATCAGGAGCAGGAACCCTGGCTGATTTCCCCTCTCTCTAACCCAGGGATCACTGGACAGTGATCAGGAGCAGGAACCCTGGCTGATTTCCCCTCTCTCTAACCCAGGGATCACTGGACAGTGATCAGGAGCAGGAACCCTGGCTGATTTCCCCCTCTCTCTCTAACCCAGGTTGTGGCTGAGTGTCACACAGTGTGATTAAGGTTTTGGACTTCGCTGACCTATGCTTTCCTGGATGTGAACACAGACAATGACAGGAATTCAGAACGTTCCAGAGCAATTGGGGAATTACTATTCACTTCCTGAAGGTCTGGGGAATAAAGATCAGTAATGGTGAGCAGGAGCAACCTCTGAGCTCTGTGTAAGCACACTGTCTTAGACGTGCTGCTGAGCCAAGGAGACCTGTCTGATTTTGAAATACACCAGAGAATGGATAGGTGGAGATGAAAGTGAGAGTGCTGATATCATGCTGTTAGGGAGGAAGCAATTCAGCTGCTCTCCACAGTCTGATGCAATGGTGGATGAATCATTGCTGAGGTTTCACTCCCTGTTTCCCTGCTGTGTGTATACTTCAGTTCACAAGGGATCGAGGATTCCCAGATATCCCTGACTGAAATCAGGACAGGAATGGGAAAAAAATATCTGCTGTAAAATTGAGGGCTCAGGAACTGAGGATGGGCCTATGGTACCATTACAGAGGTAATCTATTCCCTACCTCTTAAAGAGTCATGGCTGGTGGTAACAAACTCTCCCAGGACAGGTACAGCATGGGGTTAAATACAGCGTAAAGCTCCCTCCACACCATCGCCATCAAACACTCCCAGGACAGGTACAGCACAGGGTTAGATACAGAATAAGGCTCCCTCTACACTATCCACCATCAAACACTCCCAGGTTAGATACAGAGTAGAGCTTCCTCTATGCCCTCCCCATCAAACGCTTCCAGGACAGATACAACATGAGGTTAGGTACAGAGTAAAGCTCCCTCTCCACTATCCACCATCAAACACTCCCAGGACAGGTACAGCATGGAATTAGATACAGAATAAAGCTCCCTTGACACTGTTCACCTGCAAACACTCTCATACTTGTACAGCACGGGGTTAGATACAGAGTAAAGCTCCCTCTACGCTGTACCCCATCAGACACTCCCAGGAGAAGTATAGCACAGGGTTAGATACAGAGTAAGGTCCCTCCACACTGTCTCCCATCAAACACTCCCAGGACAGGTACAGCACGGGGTTAGATACAGAGTAAAGCTCCCCTTGCACTGTCCCCCATCAAACATTCTCAGGACAGGTACAGCATGGGGTTAGATACAGAGTAAAGCTCCCTCTACACTGTCCCCCCCCATCAAACACTCCCAGGACAGGTACAGCACGGGGTTAGATACAGAGTAAAGCTCCATGTTTTCTAAATGTCAGCCTGATGTGGGTTTGTTCAGAGTTGTGATGAGATCATTGGCTGACCTAGCAGATTGCCCTATCCAAATTTGTTTGGTAATCTTGCTGCTTCTGATTGGATGTGCTGTGGCCAATGGTATTGAGTGGGACATATGTATGCTTTGACTGGTTTGGGATCTGACAGAGTTCTGTAATTTCATCTTCAAGCTGGTTTCTGTTTCTCTTTTTTTTGGAGAGTGAAAGATTTGAATTGGGTAAGTTGGACTTTCTCAGTGGGCCTCTGTACTATGGTGATAATACTACTACAGTGATAGAGGTTTTACTTTATGTTTAAGGGCCATGTGTAAAAATTCAGCATTATTCAACAGGCAGTCAGTATGTCTGAAGGGAGTGCCGCTCAGATGGTGGAAGAGCACGATAATTATTTTAGCCATGTAGTGTTTACTTAGACTAGAGCTAATGGAGTTTTATTATCGAAGAAGATGTCCCCTGAGGTTTTTGATTAGGTTGACTGAAAGGGTTATGAATTATCCATCAGGTGCTAATGAAAGGAACTAGGTCTGTAGCAGGGAAAGACTTCAAAGGGTGCAGGCTGCTCCTGAGAATTCACTCTCTCTCCCTAAAATCTTTCTGAAAACTTTGAGATTAACAACACAATTTATGGCAAGTATGCCTGAATTTGCTAACTTTATTTATTTGTTTTTAATCTGTATATAAATTGGGTTCCATCAGAGCTGGGACAATTATAAACAGGAAAGTAAAATTGGTGCCTTAAATGTTGTTTGACTGTTGATGGTTAAGCTGCTTCATTTGTTAGAGTTATATTTAGACAGTGTTATTAAAGAATATTAGTTTCACTGTAAAAGATTCCTAATTTGTCAATGGAATCATTAATGGGAAAAAGATATCCTTTCCTCACTATTATGGCAAAATAGAGAAGTTATTGGGGTCTAATCTGTGCCCCCCCCCCCCCCCCCCCCCAGGTCGGGGTCTAATCTATCCCTCCCCCTCCCCTGGGTCGGGTTCTAAACTGTGGGACTCCCGCCCTCCCACCAGGTTGGGGCCTAATCCATCAGAACTTCAGAACTTACAGCACAGAGACAGGCCCTTTGGCCCCTCTTAGCTGTGCCAAACCATTTTTTTGCCTAGTCCCACTGATCTGCACCTGGACTTTCATCCATGTACTGGTCCAAGTTTTTCTCAAATGTTAAGTGAGCCCACATTTACCTCTTCATCTGGCAGCTCATTCTCTGTGTGAAGAATGCCCCCCCCGCCCCCCGCCAATATTCCCTTAACTTTTCTCCCTTCATCCTTAACCCGTGCCCTCTGATTATTTTTCTCCCCTAGCCTCAAGTGGAAAAAGCCTGATTGCATTTCAGTCTATCTATACCCATCAAAATCTTATACATCGCTATCAAATCTCTCCTCATTCTTCTACGCTTCAGGGAATAAAGTCCTAACCGATTCAATCTTTCTCTATAACTCAGTTTCTTAAGTCTCGGCAACATCCTTGTAAACCTTCTCTGTGTTCTTTCAACCTTATTAATATCCTTCCTGTAATTAGGTGACCAAAACTGCGCACAATACTCTAAATTCGGCCTCACCAATGTCTTATACAATCTCAGTATAACATTCCAACTCTTATACTCAATAGTTTGGTCTTTGTAAATCAATGTTCCAAAACCACTCTTTACGCCCTTTTTTACCTGTGATGCCACTTTTAGGGAATTAGTATTCCCAGATTCTCTCTTGTCCTCGGGTTGGCTATGAGCTGCCGTCCCCCAGGTATTTTGGAGTTCTGATCCGTCACCCTAACAGTGTCATTTGCAGCTGCTGGCTCAGACAGTTAGTATTGAGCGTGGTATGGAATGATACAGATTCAGACAACCCACTTTACACTGTAGACAAGGGTATCATCACAATGTGATTCAAGCACAGAGCCTGGGAATATATCCTAGGTAGGTGCCATCAGGTGGGGTAATACCATCATTGGGTGTTAGTCTTCCATTGGAAGATATGGAGTGTTTGGGTGCCAGACCAGAACCCAAGGTATGCTGTGTAGCTAGACCAGACCCCAACAATCTTTCTATCCTGACGTTAATGTGAGGAAAGGATGTCTAGCCCCCAGAGTAATTCCAGTGACAAACTAGGAATCTTTTATCAAAAAAAGCTTTATTCAAAACTAGTTAAGTATAACTTTAATAAAATGAAACAGATGAACAGTGGAACAATCTTTAAACATGAAAACAGGCAACTCTTCACTTCTAACTTATCACTACTCAGTTCCAGTTAAGCAATATTTCTTTTATAGACTTAAAAATTACGTTGATGTATGCCGGGATACAGCACAGTCCAGGAATGTGACCATTACATTGCTACATCCCTGTGCACAGCATGGTCTGGGAATGTAACCATTACATTCTTGTATCCCTGGGTGCAGCATAGCCTGGAAATATAACCATTACATTACTTTAATGTAATGCATACTTTGTATGTATGTAATTACATACTTTAATGCAAGAGTATTGTATACTTTAATGCAAGAAGTATTTGCAATAAGGTGGAGGAACTTGCAGCTTGGACCAGTACCTGGAACTTCGATGTTGTGGCCATTTCAGAGACATGGATAGAGCAGGGACAGGAATGGTTTTTGCAGGTTCCGGGGTTCAAATGCTTCAGTCGGAGTAGAGAAGGAGGTAGAAGGGGGGGAGGAGTGGCATTATTAGTCAAAGACTGTATCACAGTGACAGAAAAGAAGTTTGATGAGGACTTGTCTGTTGAGGTAATATGGGCTGAGATTAGAAACAGGAGAGGAGAGGTCACCCTGTTGGGAGTCTTTCATAGACCTCCTAAAAGTTCTAGAGAGGTAGAAGAAAGGATTGCAAAGTCGATCCTGGACAGGAGTGAAAGTAATAGAGTAATTGTTATGGGGGACTTTAACTTTACTAATATTGATTGGAATAGCTATAGCTCTAGCACGTTAGAGGGGTCAGTTTTTGTACAAGGTGTGCAGGAAGGTTTTTTGACTCAGTATGTAGATAGGCCAACTAGAGGTGAGGCTACATTGGATTTGGTGCTGGGCAATGAGCCAGACCAGGTGTTAGGCTTGGACGTTGGTGAACATTTTGGTGATAGTGACCACAATTCGGTTACGTTCACCTTAGTGATGGATAGGGATAGGCACGAAACTGGGGCAGTAGTGATAGCTGGGGGAAGGGTAATTATGAGGCCATCAGGAGAGAATTAGGGTGCATATATTGGACTAGGAAACTACAGGGACTGGGAACATCTGGAATGTGGAGCTTATTCAAGGAGCAGCTGCTGCGAGTCCTTGATAAGTATGTCCCTGTCAGGCAAGGAGGAAATGGTTGAGTAAGGGAACCATGGTGTACTAAAAAAGTTAATTCGCTGGTTAAAAGAAAAAAGGAGGCTTATGTCAGGATGAGGCTTGAAGGCTCAGTTAGTGCAATGGATAGCTATAGATTAGCCAGGAGGGAGCTAAAGAGTGAGTTGAGGAGAGCTAAAAGGGACACGAGAAGACTTTGGCTGATAGGATCAAGGAGAATCCTAAAGCTTTCTTTAGTTATGTTAAGAATAGAAGATTGGTTAGGGCAAGGTTAGGGCCAGTCATAGACAGCAGTGGGAAGTTGTGTGTGGAGCCTGAAGAGATTGGAGAGGCACTGAACAAATATTTCTCTTCGGTATTCACGCAGGGAGATGTAAATGTAGTTGTGCAGAACACTGGGATACAGGGTTGCAAACTGGGAAGTATTGAAGTAGATAAGGAGGATGTGCTAGATATTCTTGAGGGTTTGAAGTTAGATAAGTCCCCTGGGCCGGACGGGATTTACCCTAGGATTCTCTGGGAGGCAAGAGAGGAGATTGCAGAGCCTCTGGCTCTGATCTTCAGGTCGTCGTTGGTTACGGGTGTGGTGCCGGAGGACTGGAGGATAGCAAATGTGGTCCCATTGTTCAAGAAGGGGAAGAGAGACCTTCCAGGGAATTATAGGCCAGTGAGTCTTACTTCTGTTGTGGCAAAGTATTGGAGAGAATTATTAGGGATAGGATTTATAGTTATTTAGAGAGAAATGAATTGATTGGGGATAGTCAGCATGGTTTTGTGAAGGGTAGGTTGTGCCTTACTAACCTTATTGAGTAATGTTCTATGTTCTATTACATTGCTATATCTCTGGGTACAGCAGTCTAGGAATGTAAACATCACATTGCTGTTCTCTTGGGTGCAGCACAGCCTGGGAATGTAATCACTACATTCCTGTATTTCTAGTTGCAGCACGGACTGAGGATGTAACAATTACACTGCTGTATTCCTGGTTACAACAGTGTTTGGAGATGTAACCATTACTTTGCTATACCTCTGGATACAGCACAACCTAGGACTTTAACCATTACATTGCTGTATCCCTGGGTGTAGCACAATCTGGGGATGTAACCATTACATTGCTGTATCCCAGGGTGCAGCACTGTTTGGGAATGTAACCATTACATTCCTATACCCCTGGGCATAGCACAATCTGGGAATGTAACCATTACGTTGCTGAATTCCTGGGAGCAGCACAGTCTGGGGTATAACTATTACATTGCTGTACAGCACAGTCTGGGAACATGGGGAGTTTGATATTAGATTGCAGTTTTGCTGTCTGTCTCTCATTCTGTTAACTGATTGCTGTTTGCTGACAGGATCCAGCAGTGCTCGAACACAGCATGGAGCATCAGCAGCCTGCTATGACACAGGTTTATAACCCTTTCGAGGGAGGCAGAGGGGTAAGTGTGGCAGGACTGACTGCTATAATCTCACCAGATTGTGGTGCCACATTCCATGAGAAAGGAAGTTGTCAGATATTCCTCAGAGAGTGACATTCCAAACTGGAAACAAAGCTTGCACTAAACCACTCGATTAGATTCCAGTCTGTAACTCACTCCTGGATATCTGTTATTCTATATATAAACCACCCCGTACCCCTCAATTAGATTCCAGTCTGTAACTCAATCCCGGGTATCTGTTATTCTATATATAAACCACCCCGAACCCCTCAATTAGATTCCAGTCTGTAACTCACTGCTGGGTATCTGTTATTCTATATATAAACCACCCCGAATCCCTCGATTAGATTCCAGTCTGTAACTCAATCCTGGGTATCTGTTATTCCATATATAAACCACCCCGAACCCCTCAATTAGATTCCAGTCTGTAACTCACTCCCGGGTATCTGTTATTCTATATATAAACCACCCTGAACCCCTCGATTAGATTCCAGTCTGTAACTCACTGCTGGGTATCTGTTATTTTGTATATCTTGTACACAAACACCACAATTAGATTTCAATATAAATTGGAATTTGTGGATTAAGGTGATTAAAATGAAAGATGCCATTGAGATTTTTGGATGTTGGTATTGGGAGTGATTGGAGTTGGGAGAGGCAGTGAGGTCCCTGCCCTAGGTTGTGTGGGGAGCAGTGAAAGCTGGCTGAATGCAGAGTGAGAGTGAGGTCACTGACGGGGTTACAGTGAGGTCCCTGGGTTGTGCGGGGAGCAGTGAGTGCTGGCTGAATGCAGAGTGAGAGTGCAGTCACTGACGGGGTTACAGTGAGGTCTCTGGGTTGTGCGGGGAGCAGTGAGTGCTGGCTGAATGCAGAGTGAGACTGCAGTCACTGACGGGATGACAGTGAGGTCCCTGGGTTGTGTGGGGAGCAGTGAGTGCTGGCTGAATGCAGAGTGAGGTCACTGACGGGGTTACAGTGAGGTCCCTGGGTTGTGTGGGGAGCAGTGAGTGCTGGCTGAATGCAGAGTGAGAGTGAGGTCACTGACGGGGTTACAGTGAGGTCTCTGGGTTGTGCGGGGAGCAGTGAGTGCTGGCTGAATGCAGAGTGAGAGTGCAGTCACTGACGGGGTTACAGTGAGGTCCCTGGGTTGTGTGGGGAGCAGTGAGTGCTGGCTGAATGCAGAGTGAGACTGCAGTCACTGACGGGATGACAGTGAGGTCCTTGGGTTGTGTGGGGAGCAGTGAGTGCTGGCTGAATTCAGGCACTGGCAGGAGGCAAAGCTGCTTAACCAGGAGGGGCATTGCAGCTGGGAAGATTTTGTTCTCTCTGGGTCCTAGCAGCCCATCACTGGAACAGCTACACAAAGATGGGGCTACCTGGAAGGGAATGGAAAGTAGTAGGGTCCTTTTGTTCATTTGTTTATAGTATGTGGGCATTGCTGGCTGGGCCAGAATTTATTACACAACCCTGAAGGTCAACCCCATTGTTGTGGCTCTGGAGTTACATATAGGCCAGACCAGGTAAGGATGGCAGATTTCCTTCCCTAAAGGACATTAGTGAACCGGTGGGTTTGTCTCACTGTTAACTCCAGATTTTTACTGAATTCAGATTTCACCCTGTGGTGGGATTCGAACCCGGCTCCCCAGAACATTACCCTGGATTACCAGTCACAGTCTCCAGAGATACATGTGATAAGAGCCCAGGGGACTGAGTTAATAATGAATTCAGCATGCAGAGGAGATGGGAGAGCGCTCCATCAGGAAGTTAGTTGCAGCAGCTAGCTTGCAGTGTTTTTCCCTTACTGCCTGCCTTTGTATATGCTAATGTGCACACAGACTCTGGGTGTGGTGGAGCAGGACTGCTGTATGTTGCTGTTCTCCCTTACTTCCATGTAGTTAAAGCACTGTATAGGTTTGTGTAGCCTGAGCCAGTTGACACTCAGCTGTTTGTGTGGGATTACAGCAGTAAACTAAAAAGCCCGCATCTGCATCTCAATCTTCCAGGTGAGTGATCATTCGGACTGGCCCTAAAAAAAAACCCTCAGTATTTCTTTCCATGCTTTTACCTCTCAGGATTTGAAAACATAACAATCTCGGCTGACACTCCCAGTGCAGTACAGCGGGAGTGGCGTGTGTTGTACAGATCAGTACTGAGGGGGAGGCACACACTGTCAGAGGATTAGACATTCAGTTAAGTTTGGGCCCATGTGTTTCTCTACCCTCTGAAGCAGTCAGTGTTGGGAACAGAGTTAAAGGTGGAAGGGCTGATGCAAGATAGAGATATATAGACTGAATAGAATACTGAGTGAACATGTGTATGTGTGGGCGTGGTGGTTAGCATTGCTGCTTCACACTGTCAAGGATCCGGCTTGGGTCACTGTCTGTGCGGAGTCTGCACGTTCTCCCCTGTGTCCGCGTGGGTTTCCTCCGACAGTCCAAATATGTTCAGGTTAGGTGGATTGGCGCTTAGTATTGGAGGATTAACAGGGTAAATACATGGTGTTATAGGGATAGGGCCTAGGTGGCATCATTGTCGGTGCAGACTTAACGAGCCAAATGGCCTCCTTCCTTCTGCACCGGAGGGATTCTATGATGTGTGCGTGCATATGTGCTTGTGTGTAATGTGTGCATGCGGGTGTCCAGGTACTTGTGTTCATGTGCATGTGCAAGCATTTGTGCAAGTATGCATGGGTGTGCCCCATGAGTGCCAAAGTATGTGTGTACATTGTGCGCAAGAGTGTGCGCTGCAAGCGCGCCTTTGAGCGACCATTAGTGTATGTGAGCATGTGCATGTGGGTCTACGCATCTATCCATGTTAGTGATGGTCGTCTTAACAACCTGTCAGGGTGGAGTAAGTTCACTCCCTTTCTCTTTCTGCTCTTTCTCACTCCCTGTTCTCTCTTTCTCTTTCTCTCTCTCTCTCTCTCTCTGTTCTCTGAAATTCTAGCTCTTGCCTCTTCTCCTCCCACTGTTTTGTTGCTCCAGTTAGATTCTCTGTTTCTGTTTCTATCCTTATCTCTGCCTCCCATTTGTGGCAGGATTTGAAGTTCAGATTTCCTGTTCTTTTGCTTCAGTGACTGTCTCTAAATATCTAAATAGTCTTCGGTTATGCAGGAAATAAGGCCCTCCCACTGTTTCAAATGGCCTGGAGCGTAGGAGGCTGAGGGGTGATCTTATAAAGGTCTATAAAATAATGAGGAGCAAAGTTCAGTGAGATAATCAATATCTTTTCCCAAAGGTAGACAAGTTTAAAACTAGAGGGCATAGGTTTAAGGTGAGAGGGGAGAGATATAAAAAAGTCCAGAGGGGCAATTTTTTCAGAGATGGTAAATAGAACAAACTGCCAGAGGTAGTAGTAAAGGCAGGTACAATTTTGTGTTTTAAAAAGCATTTAGACAGTTACGTGGGTAAGATGGGTATAGAGGGATATGGACCAAACGCAGGCAATTGGGATTAGCTTAAGGGTTTTAAAAAAAAGGGCAGCATAGGCCTGTTTCCATGCTGTAAACTTCTATGTAGAAGGGCCTGTTTCCACGCTCTAAACCTCTGTGAAGAAGGTCTTGTTTCCATGCTGCAAACGTCGATGACTTCACCCTGCTCAAGGAAGTCAAACCTGGACATGGACGTACCATCACACTGTACACAAGGCAAACTGGACTCCACTTCTAAAATATCTCTCCATGGATTAATTTAATTTCCATTTCCTCTTCGTGTCTGTGGGTTCAAATTTGCTCACCTCCAAATATCTGTCCTGACCAGGTGGAGGAGGCTGCAAGGACTCTCGCCTTTCACACTCACTCTGTCGGAAGTTTGTTCATATTTCTGAGTATCAATTTGACAATTGGCTGTGTGTACAGAGCCGTTAACATGCTGATTGCAAAGGATTTGGGAACACAAGCTGTCTTGAGTTGGCACAGATAAGTTTTTATTGGATTAAGAAACACATTGGAAACATCCAGAAATTTGAGCAGCTTGCATTTAAGGACCTGTCGGGTGACCTACGGCAGCTATCTTACATCTGCCTTTATTTTGGAACTGATGGAACAAACTGCCTATTTTCTAACCAGTTCCATATGCCAGCCCAGCTGATCGACTTGAAGTGTAATGTTTGACATCAGCACATCTCTGTAACAATGCACTAGCAGTGAATTACTTCAGTCTTTCGTGGGATCTGTGTTTCACAGGCTAATTCAGTGTTTATTGTCCATCCTGAAATGTCCTTGAGAATGTGATGGTTGAGTCACATAGAATATTACAGCGCAGTACAGGCCCTTCAGCTCTCCATGTTGCGCCAACCAGTGGAACCAATCTAATGACCCTCTAATCTAAACTATTCCAATGTTATCCATATGCCTATCCACTGGCCATTTGAACGCCCTTAAAATTGGCGAGTCCACAACTGCTGTAGGCAGGGCATTCCACACCCTTACTACCCTCTGAGTGAAGAACCTACCTCTGACATCCGTCCTATATTTATCACCCCTCAATTTAGAGCTATGTCCCCTTGTGTTAGCCATCACCATACGAGGAGGAAAAAGGCTCTCACTGTCCACCCTATCTAATCCTCTGATCATCTTATATGCCTCAATTAAGTCACCTCTTAACTTTCTTCTTTCTAACGAAAACAATCTCAAGTCCCTCAACCTTTCCTCATAAGACCTTCCCACCATACCAGGCAACACCCTGGCAAACCTCGTTTGCACCACCCCCCCAATGCCTCCACATCTTTCCTATAATGCAGCAAGCAGAACTGTACGCAATACTCCAAGTGCTCACCTTCTGGAACCATTACATTCTCTATGATATAGATATATCCCAAAAAGATTCCCAGGATTCTGACCCAGCCTCAGTGAAGGCGATATCATTTCCACTCAGGATGGTGAGGGATTCTAATGGGAACTTCCCAAATCCTTGCTGCCCTTGTCATTCTCTGAAAGCAGGTTAATAGGATGGTGAAAAAGGCCTTTGGCATGCTTGCCTTTATCAATTAGGGCAGAGGGGTCATGTTGGAGTTGTATTGAACTTTCGTGAGGCCACAGCTGGAGTACTGTGTGCAGTTCTGGTTGCTACATTATAGGGAGGATGTGATTGCATTGGAGAGAATGCAGAGGAGATTCACCAGGATGCTGCCTGGGATGGAGCATTTCAGTTACGGTGAGAGGTTGGATAGGCTTGGGTTGTTTTCATTGGAGCAGAGAAGACTGAGGGGTAACCTGACTGAAGTGTCCAAGATTATGTGCATTGACAGCGCAGATAAGGAACAGCCGTTCCCCTGAGTTGAAGCGAGACGTAGGTTCAAGGTGGGAGACATAGGCTCAAGGTGAGGAGCAGGATGTTTGGGGGGGATGTGGGATGGTGAGGGACTGGAATGTGCTTCAGGCAGGGTAACGGAGGAGAGGATGCCTCACATCCTTTAACAAGTATCTGGATGAGCAGTTGGTATGTCATAACATTCAGGGCTATGGGCCAAGTGCTGACAAGTGGGATTAGGTGGGCAGGTCAGAGTCATTTGTCAGTGCAGACTCGATGGGCCAAAGGGCCTTTTCTGCACTGTAGTATTGTGTGATTCCAGGTAGTGGAAGTCACGGGTTTGGGAGGTGGTGTCAAAGGAATCATGGTGAGTTAGATAGTGAATCTTGTAGATGGTACACACAGCTGCCACTGTGTGTCAGTGGTGGAGGGAGTGAAAGTTTGTGAATCTGAGAATCCCTACAATACAGAAGAGACCATTCAGCCCATTGAATTTGGAGTGACTCTCTGACAGAGTATGTTATGTAGGCCCTCTCCCTCACACTATCCCTATAACTGTAGCCATTTCCCATGACTAATCCACCTGGCACATGTTGGGGCAAGGACAAATTAACTTGGCCAATCCATCTAAGCTACACATTTTTGGACAGTAAGGAGCAATTTAGCATGGCCAATCCCCCTACTTACACATCTTTGGACACTAAGGGGCAATTTAGCATGAACAATTCATCCTAACCTACACATCTTTGGCCTTGCTAAATTGCCCCTTAGTGTCTAATGAAGGAGGCTGAGCGAAACTAGAATCAATCGGTCCAATGGGCCTCTATCAGAGGCTGTTACTCTCAACTCACTTCTGGAATTCAGCTGTTTTAGAACATAGAACAATACAGCACAAACAGGCCCTTCGGCCCACGAGTTGCACCGATCACATCTACCAATCCACAGACCTATCTATAACCCCCTATCCTATTCTTTTCCATATACTCATCCAAAAGTATCTTAAAATACCCCAGTGAGTTTGCCTCAACAACCTCCGACGGCAGTCAGTTCCATTCACTCACCACCCTCTGAGTGAAAAACCTACCCCTGACATCTCCTTTGTATTTGCTTCCCTGCACCTTAAATCTGTGTCCTCTCGTAGTGACCATTTCAGCTCGGGGAAATAGTCTCTGAGAGTCCACCCTATCTATACCTCTCAACATTTTATAAACCTCTATCAGGTCGCCTCTCAACCTACGTCTCTCCAGTGAGAAGAGTCCCAGCTCCCTCAACCTATCTTCATAAGGCCTGCCTCCCAATCCAGGCAGCATCCTTGTAAATCTCCTCTGAACCCTCTCAATAGCCTCTACATCCTTCCTATAATGAGGCGACCAGAACTGCGCACAATTCTCCAACTGGGGTCTGACAAGAGTCTTATAGAGCTGCATAAGCTCTATACATGTTTTATCCATGTTTGTCCAGGTAATGAGGTCAGGAGCTGAATGACCCTGGCAGAAGCCAAACTGGGCATCACTGAGCAGGTTACTGCTGAGCAGGCATTGCTCGATAGCACTGTCAATGACCCCTTCCATCACTTTACTGATGATCGAGAATATTCTGATGGCAATAATTGGCTGGGTTGGATTTATCCTGTTTCTTGTGAAAGGGATACATCTGGGCAATCTTCCACATTAGTGAGTAATGCTAATTTAGCTGTACTGGAAGAGCTTGGCAAGGGCCACGACAAGTGGCTGAAATATTCTCAGGACCCATATCCTTTGGAGTATTCTTCAGCAGTTTCTTGGTAACGTATAGAGCGAATTGAATTGGCTGGAGACTGGCACCTGCGATGCTGGGAACCATTGGAGAAGGCAGAGATGGATCATCCACTCGACACTTGTGGCTGAAGATTGCTGCGAATGCTTCAGCCTTATCTTTTGCACTGATGTGCTGGGCTCCTCCATCATGGAGGACGGGGATATTTGTGGAGCCTCCTCCTCCAGTGAGCTATTTAATTGTCTACCACCATTCACAGCTGGATGTGGGGGATGGTAGTGTGTCTGACAGGGTGCATTTATGTGCACTTGATGCCTGTGTGTATGGGTGTGCGTTCGTGTGTGTGTGTGTCTCCTTGGCACCTGTATGTCCGTGTTTGTCTGTGTCCCTGACGCCTGTGCATCCATGTGTTTCTGTGTCCCTGGCGCTGTGCATCTGTGTTTGCCTCCCTGGCACCTGTGCATCTGCGTGCGTATGTGTGTTTCCCTGGTGGCTGTATGTGTGTGTCTCCCTGGCGGCTGTGTGTGTGTCTGTGTGTCCCTGGCGCCTGTGCATCCGTGTGTGTGTCCCTGGCGCCTGTGCGTCTGTGTGTGTGTGTGTCCATCCCTGATGCCTGCGTGTGTGTGTGTCTCTCTCCCTGGTGCCCGTGCGTCCATTGTGTGTGTGTGTGTGTCCCTGGTGCCTGTGCATGTACATCAAAGGATAGTGGATGAGATTATGTGCATGCTGATGGGTTTTATGTTCTGTTTTCTAGCCCCCACCTCTGTACCAGACTGTGCCCATCATGACGACTCCACTGCCTCCAGAGCGACCTCTTGTGCCTTCTGTCTGCCAAAACCCAAGGAGTCCAAATGAACAGCGAACGTATGGAACCCAGGTCTGTGCCTGTCACTGAACTGCCTTAAGCCCCCTGCCCAGGGAATCCCCAGGAAGCCTCTCCCCCACCTGGGGAATCTGCTCCCTGCTCAGATTGGCTCCTGTTCCTGGGAAGTGTCTGTCCCACTATCTGGAGTGCTGGTGGGGGGGAACACCTCCATCCTGGCATGCTCAGTGCTGGGTGAAATCAGTAGGGTAAGCAGGGTATGGTTTGGAAATTTGCCCTCTGTCTGCTCCCTGCCAATGCCTTTGTGCAAGTCTATTCCAGTCAACCATGATTGGCATCATAGCAATGACCAATCCTGCTCTCTCACTGTCTTGCCAGCATAATACTTGGCCGATTAGTTCAGGAGTGTGTTAATATCTAACCCATACAGCCCACTACCTTCAGAGGTCTGGGGTTGTGAACAGAGCTGCCATCCTCTTTCTATACACTGCACACTCCAGCAGGAGGGCAGTACAATTTCCCAGCCCAGGATTTATTACAAGCTTAATTTTAACTAAATTTATTATTTTCACATGTATTGACATACAATGAAAAGTGTTGTTTCTTGTGCACTACACAGACAAAATATACCATTCTTAGAGAAGGAAACAACAGTGTAGAGTGTAGTGTTACAGTCATAGCTAGGGTGTAGAGAAAGATCAACTTAATGCGAGGTAGGTCCATTCAGAAGCCTGACTGTAACAGGGAAGAAGCTGTTCTTGAGTCAGTTGGTCTAGACTTTTGTATCTTTTTCCCAATGGAAGAAGGTGGAAGAGAGAATGTCTGGGGTGCGTGGGGGTCCTTAATTATGCCGGCTGTTTTTCCTAAGGCAGCAGTAAGTGTAGACAGATTCAGTGGCTGGGAGGCTGGTTTGTGTGATGGATTGGGCTACATTCACGACCTTTTGTAGTTCCTTGTGGTCTTGGTCAGAGCGGAGCCCAGACCAAGCTGTGATACAACCAGAAAGAATGCTTTCTATGGTGCATCTGTGAAAGTGAGAGTCGGACATGCCAATTTCCTTCGTCTTCTGAGAAAGTAGAGGCATTGATGGGGCTTTCTTAACTATAGTGTTAGCATGGGGGAGTTGGTGGGGACCAGGACAGATTGTTGGTGATATGAGCACCTAAAAACCTGAAGCTCTTGATCCTTTCTACTTTGTCCCTATTGATGTAGACAGGGGCATGTTTTTCTTTACGCTTCCTAAAGTTGATGACAATCTCCTTTTTGTTCATATTCAGGAAGAGATTATAGTTGCCAGAGAGATTATTGTTGTTAATTCTAACATCAGTGGTAGGGAAATTATTGGAAAAACTCTTGAGAGATGGAATTAATTTTCCATTTGGAGAGTTTAGGATTAATCAAGAGCAGAAGGCAGAAGGAGATCACGGCTACCAACGTGTGGTTGGATTTTTTCGAGGTGACCTGAAGATGAGAGCAGTGCAGTTGATGTGGTCTGCATGGACTTCAGAAAGATAAGGTCCCACATGGGAAGCTGATGAAGAAGATAAGAGTCCATTGGATCCAGGGCAATCTGGCAAATTAGATCCAAAATTATCATTGTGGCAGGAGCGGAGAGTGAAGGTGGAATGTTGTTTTTGTGTCTGGAAGCCTGTGTGCAGTGGTGTTGCACTGGGTGCTGGGTCCCTTGCTGCTTGCAGTGTACATTAGTCATCTAGATGTGAACGTGGGAGTTACAATCAGTAAGTGTGCAGATGATACAAACATTGATGGTGTGGTAAATAGCGAGGAGAGAAGCCTTAGAGTATAGGACAATATAGACAGACTGGTCAGATGGGCAGAATGATAGCAAATGGAATTTAATCTTGAAAAGTTTGAGGTTGTGTGTTTTGGGAGAACTAGCAAGATTAGGAAATACACAATGAATGGTTCTTAGAAATACAGATGAACCTTGCGTACATGTCCACAGATCCCCAAAAGGCAGTGGTATAGGTAGGTAAAGTAGTTAAGAAGGTGCATGGGATACTTGCCTTTATTAATCCAGGCAGAGACTATAAGAGCAGGGAAGTGATGATGAAGCTGTATAAAACACTGCTTACGTCACAGCTGGAGCACTGTGTGCACCTCACTGTAGGAAGGATGTGATTGCACTGGAGGGGGTGCAGAGGAGATTCACCAGAATGCTGCGTTGGCTGGAGTGTTTCAGATAAGGAGGGAGGCTGGAGTTGTATTTCTTGGAGCAGAGAAGGTGGAGGGGGTCCTGATCAAGCTATACAGAATGAAGAGGTAGCTGTAATGTGGAGTTGCTGGCATTGGACTAGGGTGGGCAGAGTAAGAAGTCTCTCAACACCAGGTTAAAATCCAACAGCATTATTTGGAATCTCGAGCTTTTGGAGCACTGCTCCTTCCTCAGCTGAGTGACTCACCTGATGAAGGGGCAGTGCTCTGAAAGCTCGTGATTCCACAAAAACCCGTTGGACTTTAAGCTGATGTTGTGAGGCTTCTTACAGAATAATCAGGGACATAGATAGAGAAGGCAGGAAGGAACTTTTCCCCTTAGCAGTGGGGTCAGTAATCAGGGGGCACAGATATAAGGTAAGGAGTGGGAGACTTAGAGGAGATTTGAGGAAAAGCCTTTCAACTCAGAGGGTGGTAGGAATCTGGAACTCGCTGCCTGAAAGTGAGGATTCCGGCCTTTGCCACTCTATGTTTAAGAAGCATTTAGATGAGCGCTCCACTCTACTGTGTATGTGGCTACGGAGCGAGTGCTGGAAAATAGGATTGAGTAAATTGGTATTTGATGGCTGGCGCAGGCCTGATGTTTCTGTGCGAATGAACCCTACAACTGGCTGGGTGAAATGCAGTGCTCTGTGCTCTGGTCGATCATCGAGTCATACGTTTACAGCACAGCAGGAGGCCGTTCAACCCAACATTCCCATACTGGTCGTCGGACTGTGCTAATCCCATTATGCAGCGCTTGGCTTATAGCCCTGGAGGTTACAGCAGTGCAAGTGAATATCATGTTGAACATAGTGTGAGTTTCTGCCTCCACCATACTGTTGGATGGTGAGTTCCTGGTACCATCCAGGTACCTTTTGGATGAAAAGGTTTCTCCTTAACTCTCCTTGGAGGTGGAAGGTAAAGTTTAGAAGGCTGTGGACCTTGATTAGTGACCCCTCTACTAATGGAAAGGAAGTGCCTTCCAATCTGAGAGACTGTGAGGCTGCAAGTACTGTTATAACTCCAGATTCCTTCCACATTACCCACCTGACCCTCTCAGCTATTCTTATGGTTTGAGATTGCCTGTCTAAACTTCTCTGCTATCTCTTAACAGTAAGATGTCTCACAATACCAGGTTAAAGTTCAACAGATTTATTTGGTAGCACGAGCTTTTGGAGCACTGCTTCCTCACCAGATGAGTGAGGAGTTGTGTTCACAAACAGGGCACATTAAGAGACAAACTCAATTTACAAAATAATGGCTGAAATGTGAGTCTTTACAGGTAATCAAGTCTTAAAGGTACAGACAATGTGAGTGGAGAGAGGGTTAAGCACAGATTAAAGAGATATGTATTGTCTCCAGCCAGGACAGTTGGAGATTTTGCAAGCCCAGGCAAGTCATGGGGGTTACAGATAGTGTGACATGAACCCAAGATCCTGGTTGAGGCCGTTGTCGTGTGTGGAACTTGGCTATCAGTTTCTGCTCAGCAACTCTGCATTGTTGTGAAGGCTGTCTTGGCCCCCGTGACTTGCCTGAGCTTACAAAATCTCACCAACTGCCTGGCTTGGAGACAATATATATCTCTTTAACATGTGCTTAATCCTCTCTCCACTCACATTGTCTATACCTTTAAGACTTGATTATCTGTAAAGACTCACATTCCAACCATTATTTTGTAAATTGAGTTTGTCTTTATATGCCCTGTTTGTGAACACAACTCCTCACTCACCTGATGAAGGAGAAGTGCTCCGAAAGCTTGTGGTTCCAAATAAACCTATTGGACTATCACCTGGGGTTGTGAGACTTCCTACTATGCCCACCCCAGTTCAACGCCGACATCTCCACATCATCTTTTAACAGGCCTCATTCATACCGATCTCCAGCTGTCTTCCTCCAGCCCAACTGAGCTCCAGTTTGTATAGTGCTGGTTCTGCTTTGGACCAGGTTATAAGGCAAAATAAGTGTATCTGCTGAGGGTTTAAATTGAATTTTACAGAAACCGGCTACGATGCTTACAGCCGACTTGTTGAGGCAGCAGGAAGAGCTGGATAAGAAAGCAGCTGAGTTAGATCGGAAGGAGAGGGAGTTACAGAATGCTGCTGTCTCCTCAAGCAGTGAGTACCCTGTCATTGTTACCATGGTGAAGCATCAGTAACCAATTTAACTTGCGAATCTTCACAAAACGTTGGCACTAATTATGGTCTGTGCATCCACAGCTGCCTGCACACGTGAGCAACAATGTGCTACTGCTCACAGAATTACCCTCACTGTCAAAGGGTCGGTGCCGAGGGAGCGCCGCACTGTGGGAGGGAGGGTCGGTGCCGAGGGAGCGCCGCACTGTGGGAGGGAGGGTCGGTGCCGAGGGAGCGCCGCACTGTGGGAGGGAGGGTTGGTGCCGAGGGAGCGCCGCACTGTGGGAGGGAGGGTTGGTGCCATAGGAGGGAAGGTCGGTGCGAGGAGCGCCGCACTGTGGGAGGGAGGGTTGGTGCCGAGGGAGCGCCGCACTGTGGAGGGAGGGTCGGTGCCGAGGGAGGGTCGGTGCCGAGGGAGCGCCGCACTGTGGGAGGGAGGGTCGGTGCCGAGGGAGCGCCGCACTGTGGGAGGGAGGGTCGGTGCCGAGGGAGCGCCGCACTGTGGGAGGGAGGGTCGGTGCCGAGGGAGGGGCAGTGCCAAGAGAGTGCCGTGCTGTTGGAAGGTCAGTGCTGCACTGAAAGGGAAGCTTTACTCTGTATCTAACCCTGTGCTGTACCTGTCCTGGGAGTGTTTGATGGGGGGACAGTGTAGAGAGAGCTTTACTCTGTATCTAACCCCATGCTGTACCTGTCCTGGGAGTGTTTGATGTAGAGATGCCGGCATTGGACTGGGGTGAACACAGTAAAAGTTTGACAACATCAGATTTATTTGATAGTAAACTCTCACAAGCTTTTGAGGCTCTGCTCTTCATCAGGTGAAAGGTCAGTGTAAAGGGAGCTTTACTCTGTATCTAACCCCGTGCTGTACCTGTCCTGGGAGTGTTTGATGGGGGGAACAGTGTAGATGGAGCTTTACTCTCTATCTAACTCCGTGCTGTACCTGTCCTGGGAGTGTTTGATGGGGGACAGTGTAGAGGGAGCTTTACTCTGTATCTAACCCCGTGCTGTACCTGTCCTGGGAGTGTTTGATGGGGGAACAGTGTAGAGGGAGCTTTACTCTGTATCTAACCCCGTGCTGTACCTGTCCTGGGAGTGTTTGATGGGGGACAGTGTAGAGGGAGCTTTACTCTGTATCTAACCCTGTGCTGTACCTGTCCTAGGAGTGTTTGATGGGGGGACAGTGTAGAGGGAGCTTTACTCTGTACCTAACCCTGTGCTGTACCTGTCCTAGGAGTGTTTGATGGGGGGGACAGTGTAGAGGGAGCTTTACTCTGTATCTAACCCCGTGCTGTACCTGTCCTGTGTGGAGTTGGGTAGGTTAGCTAATGGGTGAATCTGTTAACAGTAATCAGCGCTGATTGAAGTAGAAAGGTTGGAACTAGTTTGTCAGTTGCTGTGGTTAAAGTTAATGATGTTTTGTTTGCAGTCACAGTCAATAACTGGCCGCCACTGCCCTCTTTCTGCCCGGTGAAACCCTGCTTCTATCAGGACATCAAGTCAGACATTCCCCGGGACTTTCAGAAGACAGTAACGGTGATGTACTACCTGTGGATGTGTGAGTATCGCGAAGAGGGTTCACGCTCTGCCAGGGAGTGCTGGTCCCAATGCCCAGCCCTGCCAGTGCCTCTGAACCATCTGGACAGGAGACTGGTCCTGCCTCTCCTGGCAATGTTTAACTACTCTTTTCCTGTTCTACAGTGAGCTCTGTAGTTCTGTTCCTCAACCTGCTGGGAAGCCTGGCCTGGTTCACAGTTAATGTTGATGCTGGAACGCACTTTGGCCTTTCTATTCTGTGGTTACTCATGTTCACCCCCTGCTCCTTTGTCTGTTGGTACAGGCCGCTATACAAAGCATTCAAGTAAGTATCGCTCTCTGCACTATCCCCTGTCACTCCAGTCTTTCCATAGATCACTAGTACTACGACGGGAACCCCCTCCCCTGTAATCACTGACCTGTTCCACAGAGACCAACACCCCCAACCTCCCACCCTGTAAATACCAAACCACTCCTGGTACATTACCCCTGTAAATATTGACCCAGTCTCGGGACCCCCCCCTCCCCCCACAGTAAACTTGACCCCCTCCCGGGGACGCTCCCCCTGTAAATACGGACCCCCTCCCGGGACGCTCCCCTGTAAATCGGACCCCCCCGGGGACGCTCCCCCCTGTAAATACGGACCCCCTCCCGGGGACGCTCCCCCTGTAAATACGGACCCCCTCCCGGGGACGCTCCCCCCTGTAAATACGGACCCCCTCCCGGGGACGCTCCCCCCTGTAAATACGGACCCCCTCCGGGGACGCTCCCCCCTGTAAATACGGACCCCTCCCGGGGACGCTCCCCCCTGTAAATCGGACCCCCTCCCGGGGACGCTCCCCCCTGTAAATACGGACCCCCTCCCGGGGACGCTCCCCCCTGTAAATACGGACCCCCTCCCGGGGACGCTCCCCCCTGTAAATACGGACCCCCTCCCGGGGACGCTCCCCCCTGTAAATACGGACCCCCTCCCGGGGACGCTCCCCCCTGTAAATACGGACCCCCTCCCGGGGACGCTCCCCCCTGTAAATACGGACCCCCTCCCGGGGACGCTCCCCCCTGTAAATACTGATGCACTCCTGGGAAGTCATTGCAGATGAGCTGCAGCGTTGTATTTTGTCAATTTTAATTTCTGTTTCTCCTTTCCCTCTGTTCAGAGCAGATAGTTCGTTCAATTTCTTCTCGTTCTTCTTCATTTTCTTTGTCCAAGATATTGTGTTTGTCTTGGAAACAGTGGGCATTCCGGGCTGGGGATTCTGGTGAGTATTCGCAAACTGTCCTCTGCTTTCAATGCACATAGCTATCATCTCCCATCAAAAGGATCTCTCTGGGCTCAACTTCAGTCACTATCCATCTACTAAAAACTGAGGGCAGCACTGTTCTGGCTGATGGGTCACTGGTAATCAGGAGCAGGAACCCTGGCTGATTTCCCCTCTCTTTCTCTCTAACCCAGGGATCACTGGACAGTGATCAGGAGCAGGAACCCTGGCTGATTTCCCCTCTCTCTCTCTCTAACCCAAAGATCACTGGACAGTGATCAAGAGCAGGAACACTGGCTGATTTCCCCTCTCTCTCTCTAACCCAGGGATCACTGGACAGTGATCAGGAGCAGGAACCCTGGCTGATTTTCCCCCCCGCTTTCTCTCTGTCTCTAACCCAGGGATCACTGGACAGTGATCAGGAGCAGCAACCCTGGCTGATGTCCCCTCTCTCTCCCTCTAACCCAGGGATCACTGGACAGTGATCAGGAGCAGGAACCCTGGCTGATTTCCTCTCTCTCTCTCTCTAACCCAGGGATCACTGGACAGTGATCAGGAGCAGAACCCTGCCTGATTTCCCCTCTCTCCCCTTAACCCAGGATCACTGGACAGGATCAGGAGCAGGAACCCTGGCTGATTTCCCCTCTCTCTCTCTAACCCAGGGATCACTGGGCAGTGATCAGGAGCAGGAACCCTGGTGATTTCCCCTCTCTCTCTCTAACCCAAAGATCACTGGACAGTGATCAGGAGCAGGAACCCTGGCTGATTTCCCCTCTCTCTCTCTAACCCAGGGATCACTGGACAGTGATCAGGAGCAGGAACCCTGGTTGATTTCCCCTCTCTCTCTCTAACCCAAAGATCACTGGACAGTGATCAGGAGCAGGAACCCTGGCTGATTTCCCCCTCTCTCTCTCTACCAGGGATCACTGGACAGTGATCAGGAGCAGGAACCCTGGCTGATTTCCCCTCTCTCTCTCTAACCCAGGGATCACTGGACAGTGATCAGGAGCAGGAACCCTGGCTGATTTCCCTCTCCTCTCTCTAACCCAGGGATCACTGGACAGTGATCAGGAGCAGGAACCGGCTGATTTCCCCTCTCTCTCTCTAACCCAGGGATCACTGGACAGTGATCAGGAGCAGGAACCCTGGCTGATTTCCTCTCTCTCTCTCTCTAACCCAGGGATCACTGGACAGTGATCAGGAGCAGGAACCCTGGCTGATTTCCCCTCTCTCTCTCTAACCCAGGGATCACTGGACAGTGATCAGGAGCAGGAACCCTGGCTGATTTCCCCTCTCTCTCTCTAACCCAGGGATCACTGGACAGTGATCAGGAGCAGGAACCCTGGCTGATTTCCCCTCTCTTCTCTAACCCAGGGATCACTGGACAGTGATCAGGAGCAGGAACCCTGGCTGATTTCCCCTCTCTCTCTCTAACCCAGGGATCACTGGACAGTGATCAGGAGCAGGAACCCTGGCTGATTTCCCCTCTCTCTCTCTAACCCAGGGATCACTGGACAGTGATCAGGAGCAGGAACCCTGGCTGATTTCCCCCTCTCTCTCTCTAACCCAGGGATCACTGGACAGTGATCAGGAGCAGGAACCCTGGCTGATTTCCCCTCTCTCTCTCTAACCCAGGGATCACTGGACAGTGATCAGGAGCAGGAACCCTGGCTGATTTTCCCCCCCCTTTCTCTCTGTCTCTAACCCAGGGATCACTGGACAGTGATCAGGAGCAGGAACCCTGGCTGATTTCCCCTCTCTCTCTCTCTAACCCAGGGATCACTGGACAGTGATCAGGAGCAGGAACCCTGGCTGATTTCCCCTCTCTCTCTCTCTAACCCAGGGATCACTGGACAGTGATCAGGAGCAGGAACCCTGGCTGATTTCCTCTCTCTCTCTCTAACCCAGGGATCACTGGACAGTGATCAGGAGCAGGAACCCTGGCTGATTTCCCCTCTCTCTCTCTAACCCAGGGATCACTGGACAGTGATCAGGAGCAGGAACCCTGGCTGATTTTCCCCCCCGCTTTCTCTCTGTCTCTAACCCAGGGATCACTGGACAGTGATCAGGAGCAGCAACCCTGGCTGATTTCCCCTCTCTCTCTCTCTAACCCAGGGATCACTGGACAGTGATCAGGAGCAGGAACCCTGGCTGATTTCTCCTCTCTCTCTAACCCAGGGATCACTGGACAGTGATCAGGAGCAGGAACCCTGGCTGATTTCTCCTCTCTCTCTCTCTCTAACCCAGGGATCACTGGACAGTGATCAGGAGCAGGAACCCTGGCTGATTTCCCCTCTCTCTCTCTAACCCAGGGATCACTGGGCAGTGATCAGGAGCAGGAACCCTGGTTGATTTCCTGTCTGTCTCTAACCCAGGGATTACTGGACAGTGATCAGGATCAGCAATCCCGGCTGATTCTATAAGAATTAATGCTTCAGTTCGTTGCTTTTTAACCATCTGAGGCTGAGTTTTTTTTTTGTTTTGTCAGTGTCTCAGCTTTCTGGGCACAGGATGTAGTGAACTTGAATAGTCACACACTGTGGGTTAGAGTGCATGGAATGCTCTCACTTTGATAGCAGGCTGATAGTAATGGTGACAGTCACAATAACTCTACTCCATTGGGGACCGTGGGGTGACTCTGTACTGGAAGTAACACTAGCGTTATAGAGGTTTACAGCATGGAAACAGGCCCTTTGGCCCAATTTGTCAATGTTACCCCTTTTTTAACTCCTAAACTAGCCCATATCCTTCTTTACACATCTTATCCATATAACTGTCTAAATGCTTTTTAAAAAACACAATTGTACCTGCCTCTAGTTCTATCTCCGGCAGCTTGTTCCAGACACTCACCACCCTCTGTGTGAAAAATGTTGCCCCTCTGGATCCTTTTGTATCTCTCCCCTCTCACCTTAAACGTATGCCCTCTAATTTTAGACTCCCCTACTTTTGGGAAAAGATATTGACTATCTAGCTGATCTGTGCCCCTCATTATTTTATAGATCTCTATAAGGTCACCCCTTAGCCTTCTACACTCCAGAGAAAAAATCCCAGTCTATCCAGCCTTTCCTTATATCTCAATCCATCAAGTCCTGGTAGCATCCTAGTAAATCTTTTCTGCACTCTTTTTAGTTTAATTACATTCTTTCTATAATAAGGTGACCAGAATTGCGCACAGTATTCCAAGTGTGACCTTACCAATGTCCTGTACAACTTCAACAAGACATCCCAATTCCTGTATTCAATATTCTGACTGATGAAACCAAGCATACTGAATGCTTTCTTCACCACTCTGTCCACCTGTGACTCCACCTTCAAGGAGCTATGAACCTGTACCCCGAGATCTCTTTGCTCTGTAACTCTCCCTAATGCCCTATCCTTAACTGAGTAAGTCCTGCTCTGGTTCAGTATACCAAAATGCATCATCTCGCGTTTACCTAAATTAAATTCTATCTGCCATTTGTCAGTCCACTTCCCCATTTGATCAAGATCCTGTTGCATTCCGAGATAACCTTCTTCACTGTCTGCGATGCCACCAATCTTGGTGTCATCTGCAAACGTACTAACTTATTAACCATGCCTTGATATTTGAGGAGAGATTGTCTGGGTTAGGATTGTCCTCACTGGAGTTCAGATGAATGAGTGAGGAATCTCATGGAGACTTATAAAATTCTAACAGGACTAAATAGGATTAATGCAGGGAGGATGTTCCTGATGGTGGGGAGAGTCCAGAACCAGGGATCACAGTCTGAGGATTCAGGATAGACCATTTAGGACGGAGATGAGGAGACATTTCTTCACCCAGAGAGTGGTGAGCCTGTGGAATTCATTACCACAGGAAGGAGTTGGTGCCAAAACATTGAATGTATTCAAAAGGTGGCTAGATATAACACTGGGGGTGAATGTGATCAAAGGTTATGGGGAGAAAGCAGGATTAAGTATTGAGTTGGACAATCAGTCATGATCGTAATGAATGGTGAAGCAAGCTTGAAGGGCCAAATGGCATTGTCCAATCTTCTATATTTCCATGTATCTGGGTGTAGAGAGCATGAGGGGCTGTTGCAGTGGGGTCACTGGTGTCTGTGATTCTGCCTCTTTCTCTTTCTTTCTCACTTCTCCTTTCCTCACAGTGGCTGGATTTCCTCACTGTCTGCGTTGAAGATTAATGTGGGGGTAGCTGTCGTCATGCTGATGGTCTCGGTTTTGTTCACGGGCTGTGCAGTGCTGGGGGTGGTGATGCTGAAGCGGGTGAGTTATGATAGCTCTGAGGAGAACCCCCCCTGCCCACTCCTCTTCCCCTCTCTCACCATCGCAGTTATTATAGGTGCAGTGCCCCTCCTGGCCTGTTGGTGATGCTAGTGGGGCAGTGAGGGCAACATGGCCTATCTAACACAGGAACAGGAGGAGGCCATTCAGCCCCTTGAGCCTGTTATACAGGGACAGGAGGAGCCATTCAGCCCCTTGAGCCTGTTATACAGGGACAGGAGGAGCCATTCAGCCCCTTGAGCCTGTTATACAGGGACAGGAGGAGCCATTCAGCCCCTTGAGCCTGTTATACAGGGACAGGAGGAGCCATTCAGCCCCTTGAGTCTGTTATACAGGGACAGGAGGAGCCATTCAGCCCCCAACAGCACAGGAGCAGCCATTCAGCGAGTGTTCAGGGACATCAAGGGAATCAGCCCCTTGAGTCTGTTATACAGGGACAGGAGGAGCCATTCAGCCCCTTGAGTCTGTTATACAGGGACAGGAGGAGCCATTCAGCCCCTTGAGCCTGTTATACAGGGACAGGAGGAGGCCATTCAGCCCCTTGAGTCTGTTACACAGGGACAGGAGGAGCCATTCAGCCCCTTGAGCCTGTTACACAGGGACAGGAGGAGCCATTCAGCCCCTTGAGTCTGTTATACAGGGACAGGAGGAGCCATTCAGCCCCTTGAGTCTGTTATACAGGGACAAGAGGAGGTCATTCAGCCCCTTGAGTCTGTTATACAGGGACAGGAGGAGCCATTCAGCCCCTTGAACCTGTTACACAGGGACAAGAGGAGGCCATTCAGCCCCTTGAGTCTGTTACACAGGGACAGGAGGAGGCCATTCAGCCCCTTGAGCCTGTTACACAGGGACAGGAGGAGGCCATTCAGCCCCTTGAGCCTGTTACACAGGGACAGGAACAGGAGGAGCCATTCAGCCCCTTGAGTCTGTTATACAGGAATAGGAGGAGGCCATTCAGCCCCTTGAGTCTGTTACACAGGAATAGGAGGAGGCCATTCAGCCCCTTGAGCCTGTTACACAGGAACAGGAGGAGGCCATTCAGCCCCTTGAGCCTGTTACACAGGGACAGGAGGAGGCCATTCAGCCCCTTGAGCCTGTTCCACAGGAACAGGAGGAGGAGGCCATTCAGCCCCTTGAGCCTGTTCCACAGGAACAGGAGGAGGCCATTCAGCCCCTTGAGCCTGTTCCACAGGAACAGGAGGAGGCCATTCAGCCCCTTGAGCCTGTTACACAGGAACAGCAGGAGGAGGCCATTCAGCCCCTTGAGCCTGTTACACAGGAACAGCAGGAGGAGGCCATTCAGCCCCTTCAGCATGTTACACAGGAACAGCAGGAGGCTATTCAGAAACCAGCTGAGATTGTATCTTGTGCTGTAACACTTTGTTCCCTGAAACAAACTGATCAGTTTCATATTTCCAGTTAATTCTGAATAGTTTTTCCATGGGAAAAAGTTCTAAATTTGCACCCCAGTTTGTGTGCGGGACTACCTCTTGTCACTCTGGCCTGGTTGGCATGTTAAGGTTCTGCCCCAATCAGAGTGCCCATGGATCTGGAGAATCCAGGCCTACCCTGTGTAGCCTATCCTCACAGTAAAACCCTTTGAACATGGTATTATTCTGATGAGTCAGCCCTGCACCCACTCCAAAGCCAGAACTCAGATCTGATTGCAGTTACTGCAGACAGGCTGCAACCACACCAACCTATCATCTGATAAAATAAAGACAAGTGTGTGCTTGCTGAGAATTGAGACATGATGGCACAATGGTTAGCATTTCTGCCCCACAGCACCAGGGCCACTGTCTGTGTGGAGTCTGCACATTCTCTGTGTCTGGGTGCTCCAGTTATCTCCCACAGTCCGAAAGGCGTGCTGGTTTCGGGTGTATTGGCTGTACTAAATTCTTCCAAACAGGAGTGTGGTGACTAGGGGATTCTCACAGTAACTTCATTGCAGTGTTAATGTAAGCCGACTTGTGACACTAAAAAGCCAAACTCCTCCCCGAGTTGTTTGGGTTTGTGGGCCTTGTGTTTAAGTACATGCTAAGCTAAAGCAAAGGGTGTGCCTCCCAGTAATGGTTTTCCTTCCCTGCTGCAGGTTCACTCGCTCTACCGGAGGACTGGTGCCAGCTTCCAGAAGGCACAGGAGGAGCTGGCAGCTGGAGTCATGTCAAACCAGACCATGCGGAACGCAGCGGGGACAGCGGCACAGAACACCTTCCAACGCAACTGAGAGCATGAGGCAGCCACACGCACACACCGTCACCCTCACTGCCCCCTCACTCATCCCTCCCTCCATAGGGAAAAACAAACACCCAACTCTCATCCAGCCTTGTCAGCCAATCACGGCGCTTTCCCACTGCTTAGCCAATTGGGAAACTGTCTGCCATTGAGGGTTAAAGGTCGTGCCAAATGATTGACTGCTGCATCACGGGTTTTTATTGGATATTAATTCTTTTTTTCTGCTCTGAATTCTGCAGACTTTGTGTTCCCAGTTAATAAATGGAAGCAACTTCTGTATGTTTGTTGCTGTGGAGCCTACTACGGTTTAAACACATCTTACACGCTTGGTTTCATTTTGCTTATTTAATATTCATCCAGGCAGCAAAGTTGATTCTTCAACTTAATCAGGTGACTGAGACTTTCTAGGATGCTACTGGGATTTGATGGTTTTGGTTATAAGGAGAGGCTGGATAGTCTGGGACTTTTTTCTCTGGAGCGTAGGAGGCTGAGGGGTGATCTTATAGAGGTCTATAAAATAATGAGGGGCACAGATCAGCGAGATAGTCAATATCTTTTCTCAAAGGTAGGGGAAGTCTAAAACTAGAGGACATAGGTTTAAGGTGAGAGATACAAAAGTGCCCAGAGGGGCAATTTTTTCTCACAGAGGGTGGCAAGTGTCTGGAATGAGCTGCCAGACGTAGTAGTAGAGGTGAGTATAATTTGTCTTTTAAAAAGCATTTAGACAGTTACATAGGTCAGATGGGTATAAAGGGATATGGGCCAATGCAGGAAATTGGGAATAGCTTAGAGCTTTCAAAAAAAAGGGGTGGCATGGACAAGTTCGGTTCAAGGGCCTGTGTCCATGCTGTAAAGCTCTGAGTCTGAGAGATGAAGATGTCCGCCAGGTATTTCTATTAGTTATTGACAGACTATGGGGGGGGAGGGGGAAGAGTGGTGAGAGGAAGAGGCACCTGATTCTGCCCTTCCCCGACCAGGTGCCTTTCACTGAACCCCTTAAATTGGTGTTATTGCTTTCTGGCTGGGTAGATGGAGAGCTAGATTAAGGGGTGGTCGTGCTGTAGAGAGAGGAGGCCATAGCCCTGAATGGAGGACAATTGGCCAGAGGTTACAGTGCAATGAGAAAGGGCTCAGACTGCAGTAAACTGGGCAGACAAATGCCATCTCTGTTCTCTCCCAGTAACAGTTTCCCAGTTCCTGGGACACTCTCCCAGCAGCAGTTTTCCCAGTTCCTGGGACTCTTTCCCAGTAGAGGTTTGCTGCAATGGGAATCTGGATGTGAGATTCCCTTCCTTGCCTGTTTGTTGAGTGAAGGATGGGAGCAAGGGAAGGGTTGAAAATCCTGTACTCAGTAAACCCAGCTGAATTCACTCTGCCTCCTAATAGCTGACCCTGCTGCTGTGTCCATTTCCTTTGACGTGTGCTATTGGATCCCTCTGCCTCCTGTGTGTCCTTGAGACAGGCTGCAGAGAGAGATCCAGCAGCCTTGTTATGGTGTAAGAATGCTGTTTCTATGCTTATTATCAGATCCAAGGTCATTTTTATATCTGTTTCTTGCCAATACCATCAGTGAATTCTCCTGAAATCAACTTCGACAAACAGTTTTTTATTTTTGGCCACTTGTTCTAGTATCTTCTCACGTAGCCCAGTGTGCATTGTATTGTGTGTAGTTTTGGTCTCCTTTTCTGAGGAAGGATATTTTTGCTATTGAGGGAGTGCAGTGAAGGTTTACCAGGCTGATTCTGGGGGCAGGACTGATGTATGAGGAGAGATTGACTAGGTTAGAATGGTTTTCACTGGAATTCAGACCAATGAGGGGGCAATCTCAGAGACTTATAAAATTCTACTGGGACTAGACAGGTTAAATGCAGGGAGGATATTTCCGATTTGGGGCGGCACAGTGGTTAGTGCTGCTGCCTCACAGCACCAGGGACCCGAGTTTGATTTCCAGTTTGGGTAACTGCCTGTGCAGAGTCTGCGCATTCTCCCCATGTCTGCGTGGCCTTCCTCCCACAATCCAAAGATGTGCAGGTTAGGTGGATTGGCCGTGCTAAATTGTCTCTTAGTGTCAAGGGGACTAGCATAAGGTTACTGGGATACAGCCTGGGTGAGAGTGTGTTCAGTGTATACTTGATGGGCCACTGTAGGGATTCTATAGTTGCGGGGGGGAGTGAGGGGAGTCCAAAACCAGGGGGTCACAGTCTGAGGATTCAGGGATTCATTTAAGACGGAGGTGAGGAGACATTTCTTCACTCGG
This sequence comes from Sphyrna mokarran, assembly GCA_024679065.1. Taxonomy (NCBI): domain Eukaryota; kingdom Metazoa; phylum Chordata; class Chondrichthyes; order Carcharhiniformes; family Carcharhinidae; genus Sphyrna; species Sphyrna mokarran. The sequence continues at coordinate 1,302,159 of JAGIQG010000042.1, read as the reverse complement.
TGAACCTATGGAATTCATTCCCACAGGAAGGAGTTGATGCCAAAACATTGAATATATTCTAGAGGTGGCTGGATATAGCACTGGGGGTGAATGAGATCCAAGGTTCTATGGAGAAAACAGGATTAGGCTATTGAGATGGACGATCAGCCATGATGGTGGTGGATGGTGGAGCAGGCTCGAAGGGCCGAATAGCCTTCTCCTATCTCCTGTGTTGTTGATCTGACTCTGCTCCTGTGAATCAATGTGGGCTGTTATTATGTTACTGTCTGACGTAAACGCAAAGTCGTTTGTTTGTGAGCCTGAGCGGGCCAGCTTCTCTCTTACTGATCCCAGATTTCTGTTTTCAGATCTTTAAAAGCTGATATCAAATTCCCAAGCGCCCGATGTAGGGTTTGAACTCGTGACCTCTGCTTTATTAGTCAGGTAACTTGCCTACCGTGATACCGCTGCACCGAATCCTGGTGCCATCAACCAGTCTTGCCAGGTAATTCACACGCCCACCTGCCATCGGATTAAAGCCAAGAACCTGTTGCCCCCTTAACTTCAGTGGTGAGAATCATGCAGTGCAGAAGGAGGCCATTTGGCCTATCATGTCTGCACTGACAACAATCCCACCTAGGTGCTATCCCTGTAACTCCACGTATTAACTCTCCAAGTCCCCCGAATGCTAAGGGACAATTTAGCATGGCTAACCCACCTAACCAACACATCTTTGCACGTGGGAGGAAACCGGAGCACCCAGAGGAAACCCACGGAGACATGCAAACTCCACACGGACAGTGCCCCAAGCCAGGGATTGAAACTGCATTCCTGGCGCTGTGAAGGAGCAGTACTAACCACTCTGCCACCGTGAGTGTAATGGAGGGGAGCCGATGGCCTAGTGGTATTATCGCTAGACTATTAATCCAGAAACTCAACTAATGTTCTGGGGGACCCGGGTTCAAATCCCGCTGCGGCAGATGGTGGAATTTGAATTCAATAAAAAATATCTGGAATTAAGAATCTACCGATGACCCATTGTTGGAAAAACCCATCTGGTTCCCTTTCAGGAAGGAAATCTGCCGTCCTTACCCTGGTCTGGCCTACATGTGACTCCAGAGCCACACAGCAATGTGGTTGACTCCCAACTGCCCCTCCAAGGGTAACTAGGGATGGGCAATAAATGCTGGACCTGCCAGTGACACCCGTGTCCCATGAATAAAAATTAAAAACTGTTACCATCCTTGGCCAGACCCTGGGATGTTTCCAAGGGGGGCAGGTGGAGATTTGATTCAGAACCAATAATGCTTTGTTTGAAGTAGATAAAGTTTATTTATTAGTCACAAGTAAGACTTATATTAACACTGCAATGAAGTTACTGTGGAAAAATTCCCCTCATCGCTCACTAAGCGAGTAAACCGCCATGAGATTCCACAGGTTTTGCGCAAACAAATAAGTTTACAATACAGGTTGAAAAAGATTAAACAACTTGCAATGTCTATCTTCTCCTTGCCCTGAATGTTCGAGTGTGAGGTGCATGTGTGTTGGGGAGTGAAATGTGGTCAGAACAAACCACACTATACAATAGATGACAGGTGTGACCAAAACAGGTTCCATGGATTTTTGAATAACCCACAACAGACATTTGTCAAGGCACGAGGGCATAGCCACAAAATAAGCAGTGGTTAGCACTATTGCCTCATAGCGCCAGGGACCCGGGTTCGATTCCCCAGCAGCACGGTGACACAGTGGGTTAGCACTGCTGCCTCACAGCGCCAGGGACCCGGGTTCGATTCCCCAGCAGCACGGTGACACAGTGGGTTAGCACTGCTGTCTCACAGCACCAGGGACCCGGGTTCGATTCCCAGCAGCACGGTGACACAGTGGGTTAGCACTGCTGTCTCACAGCGCCAGGGACCCGGGTTCGATTCCCAGCAGCACGGTGACACAGTGGGTTAGCACTGCTGTCTCACAGTGCCAGGGACCCGGGTTCGATTCCCAGCAGCACGGTGACATAGTGGGTTAGCACTGCTGTCTCACAGCGCCAGGGACCCAGGTTCGATTCCCAGCAGCACGGTGACACAGGGGTTAGCCTGCTGTCTCACAGCGCCAGGGACCCGGGTTCGATTCACAGCACACACACCCCACACACCCAGCACCGGTGACACAGTGGTTAAGCACTGCTGCCTCACAGCGCCAGGGACCGGTTCAGTTCCCCCGACAGCACGTGACAAAGTGGGTTAGCACTGCTGTCTCACAGCACCAGGGACCCGGGTTCGATTCCGCAGCAGCACGGAGACAGTGGGTTAGCACTGCTGTCCCCAGCGACAGGGACCCGGGTTCGATTCCCCAGCAGCACGGTGAACAGTGGGTTAGTGCTGCTGTCTCACAGCGACAGGGACCCGGGTTCGATTCCCAAGCAGCACGGTGACACAGTGGGTTAGCACTGCTGTCTCACAGCGACAGGGACCCGGGTTCGATTCTCCAGCAGCACGGTGACACAGTGGGTTAGCACTGCTGTCTCACAGCGCCAGGGACCCGGGTTCGATTCCCAGCAGCACGGTGACACAGTGGGTTAGCACTGCTGTCTCACAGCGCCAGGGACCCGGTTCGATCCCCAGCAGCACGGTGACACAGTGGGTTAGCACTGCTGTCTCACAGCGCCAGGGACCCGGGTTCGATTCCCAGCAGCACGGTGACACAGTGGGTTAGCGCTGCTGTCTCACAGCGCTAGGGACCCAGGTTCGATTCCCCAGCAGCACGGTGACACAGTGGGTTAGCACTGCTGTCTCACAGCGCCAGGGACCCGGGTTCGATTCCCAGCAGCACGGTGATACAGTGGGTTAGCACTGCTGTCTCACAGCGCCAGGGACCCGGGTTCGATTCCCCAGCAGCACGGTGACACAGTGGGTTAGCACTGCTGTCTCACAGCGTCAGGGATCCGGGTTCGATTCCCCAGCAGCACGGTGACACAGTGGGTTAGCACTGCTGTCTCACAGCGCCAGGGACCCGGGTTCGATTCCCCGACAGCACAGTGACACAGTGGGGTTAGCGCTGCTGTCTCACAGCGCCAGGGACCCGGGTTCGATTCCCCAGCAGCACGGTGACACAGTGGGTTAGCGCTGCTGTCTCACAGCGCCAGGGACCCGGGTTCAATTCCCCAGCAGCACGGTGACACAGTGGGTTAGCGCTGCTGTCTCACAGCGCCAGGGACCCGGGTTCGATTCCAGCCTCAGGTCCTTGTGCAGATTCTGCATACTCTTGTTGCATTTCCTCCAACTGTTCCACACTCTAAAGAGATACAGGCCAGGTAGATTGGCCATGCTAAACTGACTCTTAGTGTCAGGGAGATTAGTAGGATAAATGGGGATAGGGTCTCTGTGGGATTGTTGTCATTACAATCCCTACAGTACAGAAGGAGGCCATTTGGTCATTTAGTCTGCACTAACCACAAAGCTGCCCTGACCCTATTAATCCCTTTAACCTATCACATCCCAGGGCACTCGGGGTTCATTTAACATGTCCAATCAACCTAACCCACACATCTTCGGGTGTGTACAGAGTTGATGGGCCAACGGCCTTCTGTACTACAGATCCCATGATTGCTCATTTCTCTTCCAGGGACACGGATGAATAATACGAGCTAGTGGGATTTTCACTGGCCTAGAAATATACGAACCCCGAATACTGCTCTGGGGAAACCTGGTTCGAATCCCACCACTGTGCATGGTGGAGTTTAAACTAAATAAATCATCTAGAATTAAAAAGTCGACTGCTGATCATGAAACCATTGTCAGGAAAAACTCCATCTGCTTCATTAACGTTTTGTAGGAAAGGAAATCTGCTGACCTTACCCAGTCTGGCCTACGTGTAACTCCAGAGCCACAGCACTGTGGTCCCTCTGATGAGACACTCGATTGCATTCAACCACTATAAAGGAAGGAGGAGGATTGAAAGTGGATGAGCCACTCACCGTTGATCCAAGCACTGGAATACACAATGGCAAACCCAGCCCTATAGACCTTGCAAAGTCCTCCTCACTAACATCTTGGGGCTTGTGCTAAAACTGGGAGAGCTGTATCACATACACATCAAGCAACAGCCTAACATAGTCATTACAGATAATGTCCCACACCGCCATCACCATCCCTGCATATGTCCTGTTCCACTGGTAGAGATGAGCATAACCAGGAGTCTCTCGAGCCTGCTCTGCCATTCAATAAGATTAGTAATAATCTTTTTGTGGATTCAATTCCACTTATTCACCCACTCTCCATAAGCCTTAATTCCTTTACTGTTCAAAAATCTATCTATCCTTGCCTTAAAAACATTCAATGAGGGAGCCTTAACCGGGCAGGGAATTCCACAGATTCACAACCCTGTGTGTGAAGAAGTTCCTCCTCAACTCAGTCCTAAATCTGCTCCCCCTGTTTTTGAGGCCATGCCCCCTAGTTCTAGTCTCGCGTGCCAGTGGAAACAACTTCTCTGCTTCGATCTTATCTATTCCCTTCATAATCTTATATGTTTCTATAAGATCCCCCTCCCCACCTCATTCTCCTGACTTCCAGTGAGTATAGCTGCAGTCTACTCAGTCTCAAAAGCCAACCCTCTCAACACTGGTGGCACAGTGGCATACAGGATGTTGCCCTAGGAGTACTCACCATTGACTCTGGATCCTGTGAAGTCTCATGGCACCAGGTCAAGCATGGATAAAGAAACACCAGTTGATTACCATCTATCGTTCCCCTTCCCTGACTCCCACTCTCCCTTTACAGCACTCCTCCATGTTAACCACTTGGAGGAAGCACTGAGAATGGTAAGGGTGCAGGATGTACTCTGGGTTGAGGCGGGGGCTTCAGTGTCCATCGTCAAGAGTATCTCGGTAGTACCGCCACAGACCAAGCTGGCCAGGTCCTAAAGGACATCGCTGCCAGACCGGGACTGTGCAGCTGGTGATGGAATGGAACCAACAAGAAGGAAGAGCATGCTTGACCTCATCCTCACCAATCTGCCTTGGTAGGATTGACCACTGCATGGTGCTTGTGGAAACAAAGTCCCATCTTGAGGATACCCTCCATCATGTGTGACACTATCACCATGCTAAATGGGATTAACTTTAAACAGATCTGGAATAGGCATCCAGGAGACATGGTGGACTATCAGCAGCAAAAGAATTGTACTCACCACACTCTGTAACCTCACAGCCCGGCATATCCCCACTTAACCATTACAAGCAAGCCAGGGGATCGGTGCTGGTTCAATACAGGAGGCAATGCCAGGAGCAGCACCAGGCATACCTAAAAATGAGGCATCAAACGAGTGATGTTAAACACAGGAATACTTATATGCCAGTCAGCAACTAATAAGCAGAGCTATGCGATCGCACAACCAATGGATCAGATCTAAGCTCTACAGTCCTGCCCCATCTAGCCGTGGTGGATAATTAAACAGCTCACTGGGCAAGGGGGCTTCATAAATATCCCCATCCTCAACGATGGAGGAGCCCAGCACATCAGTGTGAAAAATAAGGCTGAAGCATTCGCAGTAATCTTCAGTCAGAGTGGGTGAGCCATCTCAGTCCCTGGCTTCACAGATGCCAGTCTCTAGCCAATTCAGTTCACTCCATAAGATATAGAAACTAGAAGCAGGAGGAGTCAATTTGTTCTTTCAAGCCTGCTCCACTGTTCATTTCGATCATGGCTTATCATCAAATTCAATATCCTGATTCCCCCATATCCCTTTAGCTCAAAGATTTAGTCTCTCCTCATATGACAGTCCTGCCATCCCGGAATTAGCCCAGTAAACCTTTGCTGTACTCTGTCTATAGCAATGACGTCCTCAGATAAGGACACCAAAAGTGCACACAATACTCCAGGTGTGGCCTCATCAATACACTATCCAATTGCAGCAAAACATCCCTATCCCTATACTCACATCCTCTCGCTATGAAGGCCAACATACCATTAACCTTCTTTACTGCCTGCTATACCTGCATGCTTACTTTCAGCAACTGATGCACAAGGACTCCAAGGTCTCACTGAGTACGCACCTCTCTCAACTTACATCCGTTCAAGTACTTTGTCTTCCTATTATTGCAACCTCACATTTATCCACATTGTACTATACATGCTCACACACTCAGCCTGTCTAAATCACGCTGAAGCATCTCTGCATCCTCCTCACAGCTCACTCTCCCACCCAACTGTGTATCATCTGCAAATTTGGAGATAATACATTCAGTTCCCTCTTCCAAATCATTCACATATAATGTGAACAGTTGGGGTCCTTGCACAGATCCCTGCGGAATCCCCCACTACTCACTGACAGCCAATCAGAAAAAGAACGATTCTTGCCAAATCCTATCTGCTAACCAGCTTTCTATCCATCACAAGACATTACCTGCAATCCCACGTACTTTAACTTTACACAGTAGTCTGTTATGTGAGACTTTGTGGAAAGCTTTCTGAAAGTTTAAATAAACCACATCCACTGGTTCTCTCGGTCAACTCTACTGGTTACATCCTTGAAGAATTCCAATAGATTCATCCAGCATGATTTCCCTTCTGTAAATCCATGCTGACTGTGTCTAATTATCCCACTGCCTTCCAAATGCTGAGTTATAAAATCCTTGATAATGGATCACAGTAACTTCCCCAGTCCCCGTCTATAGTTCCCTGTTTTCTCTCTACCTCCCTTTTTGAATAGCAGGCGTACATTAACTATCTTCCAATCTGTAGAAACCAGTCCAGAAGCTAAAGAATTTTGGAAAATATCCACCAATGGATCTACTATTTCCAGGGTCACTTCCTGAAGTACTCTGGGATGAAGATTATCAGGAGCTGGAGATTTATCCATCTTCAATCCCATCAATTTCCCCAAAATCATGTCTCTCCTAATGCTGATTTCCTTCAGCTCCTCACTAAAACATGTTTCTCTCAGCACCTTCTTGAACATTATTCAAGTCTTCCTTTGTGAAGACTGAAGCAAAGTACAAATTTAATTCCTTAGCCATTTCTTCATTCCCCGTTATATATGTATATATTCCCTGATAAGTACGAGGTGATTCATTTTGGTAGGACAAACTTGAATGCAGAATACAGGTTCAACGGCAGAGTTCTGAGGAACGTGGAGGAACAGAGTGATCTTGGGGTTCATATTCACAAATGTCTGAAGGTTACCACTCAAGTAGATAGAGCCATGAAGAAGGCTTATAGTGTGTTTGTGTTTATTCACAGGTGGTTTGAATGTAAGAGCCATGGGGTTAAGCTGCAATTATACCAGATGTAGGTGAGACCACATTTGGAATATTGTGTGCAGTTCTGGTCACCTCAGTACGAGAAGGATGTGGAAACATTGGAGAGAGTGCAGAAGAGATTTACCAAGATACTGCCTCGTTTGGAGGGTAGGTCTTATGAGGAAAGATTGAGGGAGCCGAGGCTTTTCTCTTTGGAGCAGAGGAGGATGAGAGGCGACTTAATAGAGGTTTATAAGATGATGAGAGGATTGTTGGAGTGGATGTGCAGAGACTATTTCCTCGGATGAATGAACTGTTAGTAGGGGGCATAACTATAAGATTCATGGTGGAAGATATAGGAGGGATGTCCAAGGTCGATTCTTTACTCAGAGAGTGGTTGGGGTGTGAAATAGACTGCCTGCTGTGGTAGTGGAGTCGGACACTTTAGGAACTTTCAAGCGGTTATTGGATAGGCACATGGAGCACTCCAGAATTATAAGAAGGGGATAGCTTGATCTTGGGATTGGACATAGCTTGGCACAACATTGAGGGCCGAAGGGTCTGTATTGTGCTGGAATGTTCTATGTTTCTATGTTACGAATTCTCCTGTTTCTGACTGTGAGGGGCCTATGTGTGTTTTGATCATCTTCTTCTCTTTACATATCTGTACAAACTTTTATAGTCAGTCTGTTTCAGGAGGCAAACGCTCTGCTGGTTGGAGTCATACCTGGCACATAGGAAGATGGTTATGGTTGTGAAGGGTCAGTCATCTCCAGGACATCTCTGCAGGAGTCCCACAGGGCAGTATCCCAAAACTCAACCATCTTCAACTGCTTCATCAATGATCTTCCCTCCACCATAAGGTCAGAAGTGAGGATGTTTGCCGATGATTGCACAATATTCAGCACCATTCACAACTCCTCAGACACTGAAGCAATGCATATCCAAATGCAACAAGATCTGGACAAGTGACAAGTAACTTTCACACTATATACATGCCAGAAAATGACCATCATCCCTTGATATTCAATGATGTAACCATCACTGAATCCTCCACTGTCAACATCCTTGTGGTTACCATTGACCAGAAACTCACCACATAAACACGGTGGCTCCAAGAGCAGGTCGGAGGCTGGGAATACTGTAGAGAAAACCTCACCTGACTCCCCAAAGCCTGTCCATTGCCTATAAGGCACAGGTCCAGAAGTGAGATGGAAAACTCCCCACTTGCCTGGATGCATGCAGCTCCAACAACACTCAAAGAAGCTTGATACCACCCAGGACAAAGCAGCACCGCTCTATTGGTACCACATCCACAAACACTCACTCCTTGCACTACTGACACAGCTGTGTGTACCATCTACAAGATGCACTGCAGCAACTCACCAAGACTCCTTCAACTGCACCTTCCAAACCCAGCACCTCTATTGTCTAGAAGGACAAGGGGTGCAGCAGGCACATGGGGAACACCAAGCTCCCCCTCCAAGCCACTCATTATCCCAAGCTGAGAATATACCAGCTGTTCCTTCACTGTCGCTGGGATCAAAATCCCTCCCTTACAGCACTGTGGGTTTATGTACAATGCAAGGACTGAAGTGGGTTCAGGAAGGTGACTCACTCATTACCTTAATGGATGGGCAATAAATGCTGACTGCCAGGCCAGTGACAGCCACACCCCTGGGAATGAATAACCAAAGCAGTCACCCCACTTCAACCCTCATTAATGAAATCACCTAGTCTGCTTTAGCTGCACACAGTGCCAGATTTAAACCTGCTGAGGCTAAGCTATATAAAGCTTGGAGGCCCCTTTTTAAAAAGTTGTTTCAACCGTGGGTATCAGCTCTGCAACACTCAAATTTGCATCACTTCCAGCCTATTCCTCAGCTGAAATTCCAGGTTCTGTTGTCTCAGTAGCAGAGGCACTAGGCTGAGGTTGATTTGAAATTGCTGATCACCTTGGGTTTGTGGATCCTCATCTGTTTCTAGAGTAACTGCCAAATTTTGGTAATTTTTTTGAGATGCTCTTCAAGCTGGTGCTTTCTTTTTTCTTTTCTGGTGTCTTCTCTTAAATGTTCTCTTCATTTGTAAACCTTCTGAAATTTTGCAAGGCCCCTGCGGATTGTGAGGCTCTTAGCTTGTTTAGCTTATGCCTAAATCCAGCACTGGCTGCTCAGGTTCTGTGACTGCCGGCGTATGGGGAGAAAAGGCATCCCATTAACCGGATACCTCTTTGTTTGAGGGCAGGATCTCTCAATCTCCCTCTGAGAGCTCCTTAACCGCAGCACGCAATCTGCCAGAGGTGAGCTCAGTCTACGAGTCGAGCCCAGGGGGGAGAGCTGGGAAAATGTCATCTCATCGCAAGGCACAGAGGGGAGGCCCTTCAGCCCATCTTGCACGTGCGAACTCTGCTTGATTCGGTTTGACTCGCTCCCCTGCACTCTCCCCACACCCTTGCAGAGCTTTCACCTTCATGTGTTTATCCAATTCCTTTTCCGGACATTCTGTCTTCCTCCTTCTTCAGTCAGGGAGAAAGATACTAAAGTCTGAGGTCACTTACTGACTGGCTCAAGAACAGCATCTTCCCTGCTGTCATCAAACTTTTGAATGGGCCTACCTCGCATGAAGTTGATCTTTCTCTACACCCTAGTTATAACTGTAATACTACATTCTGCATTTTTTCCTTTCCTTATCCTCAGTGTTTCAATTTGATTTGTTATCATCACGTATTGGAATACAGCGAAAAATATTGTTCTTGCACACTGTAAAGACAAAGCATACAGTACGTAGGGAATGAAAGGAAAGGGTACAGGATGTAGTGTTACAGTCATAGCTAGGGTGTAGAGAAAGATCAACTTAATGCGAGATAGGTCCATTCTGATGGCAGCAGGGAAGAAGCTGTTCTCAAGTCAGTTATACGTAACCTCAGACTTTTGTATCTTTTTCCTGATGGAAGAAGGTGGAAGAGAGAATGTCTGGGTGCATGGGGTCCTTAATTAAGCTGGCTGCTTTTCCCCGAGGCAGCGGGAAGTGTAGACAGAGTCAATGGATGGGAGGCTGGTTTGTGTGATGGATTGGGCTACATTCACAATCTTTTGTAGTTCCTTGCGGTCTTGGGCAGAGCAGGAGCCCAGACCAAGCTGTGATATAACCAGAAAGAATACTTTCTTAAGTGGTGCTGTAGAAGTACTCTATGAACAGTATGCTTTGTCTGTACCACGTGCAAGAAACAGTACATTTCATTGTATCCCAATATATGTGACAACAATAATAAATCAATTATCAAATCAAATTAAAATGGAAGTTCCTATGAATCTGCAGCACTTCCCAGATCACAACAATTCGCTGCATTTGAAAAACAAAAATAAAACTATTATCAGTCTTCTGGCTTTTTCCAAGAGTGGAAGTGTCAATTACAAAGAGGGCACAGATTCAAGAGAGGGGGAAAGAGCTTCAAGTTTGTAGATGTCCAGATCACCAACAACCTGTCCTGATCCCTCCACGCTGACACTGTCGTTAAGAAAGCCCCACTAACAACTCTACTTTCTCAGAAGAATAAGGAAATTTGGATGTCAGCTACGACTCTCACCAACTTTTACAGATGCCCCATAGAAAGCATTCTTTCTGGTTGTATCACAGCTTGGTCTGGGCTCCTGCTCTGCCCAAGACCGCAAGGAACTATAAAAGGTCGTGAATGTAGCCCAGTCACATTACGCAAACCAGCCTCCCATCCATTGACTCTGTCTACACTTCCCGCTGCCTCAGGAAAAGCAGCCAGCATCATTAAGGACCCCATGCACCCTGAACATTCTCTCTTCCACCTTCTTCCGTCAGGGAAAAGATACAAAAGTCTGAGGTCACGTACCAAATGACTCAAGAACAGCTTCTTCCCTGCTGCTGTTCGACTTCCGAATGGACCTACCTCGCAATAAGTTGATCTTTCTCTACACCCTAGCTATGACTGTAACACTACATTCTGCACTCTCTCCTTTCCTTCTCTGTGAACAGTGTGCTTTATATGGAAATAACACTTTTCACTCTATGTTAATACACGTGATAATGATAAATCAAATCAAAATTGAAAGTTGATGTGTGGAGGGAGTTTTTCACGCAGAGAGTGATGGGTGCCTGGAATGTGCTGCCAGAGGAGGTGACGGAAGCAGGCACATTAGCAATATTTAAGAGGCCTCTGAATGGGCACATGAATAGGGAGGGAATAGCAGGATACGGACTGAGTAAAGACAGTTTCTTTAGTTGAGTTAAGGCATTACAACAGGCACAGGTTGGAGGGCCAAAGGGCCTGTTCCTACACTGTACGGTTCTTTGTTCTCTGCCATCAAACGCTGCCCTGCTGATTACTCTCGATACCTGCTGTGAGTGGTGATCAGGGGAAGCAATCTTTGCTGGATGACTGCCAGTCTCATTGCTAGGTTTGCATTGCCAGGGTCCCGTCGCCAACGTTGCCTGGGTTCCATTGTCAAGGTTGTATTGCCAGGATCTCGTTGTTAGAGTCCCATTGATGGTATTGCCAGAGTCTCATTGCCAGCATTGTGAGGTCCCATTGCCGCCATTGCCAGGGTCGCATTGCCAGCATTGCTGGGGGTAGAGGTGAGTCTAACACATTACACTGAGTATCAGGAGACTCCAGGTCTCTGATTTCCCTGGTGTGGGGATTAAACAGTTTTGCTTGGCAGTGGAAACTGGATCTCTGAAAGCACTGTACACAATTACATTAAACCCAACCATCGCTCTTCCTGGCTCTGTCCATTTCTCTCAATCTCTTCCTGTCTCCTGCTCCATTTTATACTCATACCCTTAGTGAAGCCTTCCTTAGCGCAGTCCCTCATCAATGTCACTCCTCTTCCCTGGGCAATGTTTCTCCTTCTCTACTCCTTTCCCTTGGGCAATGTCTCCCTGTCTATCCCTCTCCCCTGGGCAATGTCTCTCCTCTCCTGACTGGTGTCCAGAGAAGGACTGGGGGACACATATATGGGAGCAGGTATTGAGGCTGTGTGATAGGCTGGCGATGTGCCTGCCCCACCCACACTTTCTCCTGGGCTAATGGGCTGTTGGATGGCAGACAGACAGTGAGAGTGCTTTGAGTTAATGGAGCTACAGCTGGAGTGCTGCTCACTGGGGACTCTAAGCCCCGATTAAAGAGTCCATTTATAATCAACATCCTGTTCTCCGCTGCTGAAAGAGCTGGTACATAAGAACAGACTGAGTTATATTTGGAGCTCCCAATCAGATATAGCTGTCTCTCTCTCTCTCTCTGCCCTGTCTCGCACTCTCACCCACCTGACCGGCACTGCTGCTGGGAGCATTGCGAATCATCAAATCCCGACAGTGCAGAGAGAGACCATTCAGCCCATCAGGAACCAGCAACAAGTCCTACCTCCCTCTGTAGCCCCCCATATTTACCCTTCTAGTCCTCCTGACACTAAGGGGCAATTTAGCATGGCTAATCCCCTTAATCTGCACATTCGTGGACATTGAGGGGTAATTTAGCATGGCCAATTCCACAGAACATGCACATCTTTGGACACTAGGACAATTTAGCATGGCCAATCCACCCTAACCCGCACATCCTCGGACACTAAGGGGCAACTTAGCATGGCCAATCCATCTAACCTGCACATCCTCGGACACTAAGGGGCAATTTAGCATGGCCAATCCATCTAACCTGCACATCTTTGGACACTAAGGGGCAATTTAGCATGGCCAATCCATCTAACTTGCACATCCTCGGACACTAAGGGGCAATTTAGCATGGCCAATCCACCCTAACCTGCACATCCTCGGACACTAAGGGGCAATTTAGCATGCCAATCCATCTAACCTGCACATCTTTGGCACTAAGGGCAATTTAGCATGCAATCCATCTAACCTGCACATCTTTGGACACTAAAGGGGCAATTTAGCATGCCATCCCCTAACCTGCACATCCTCGGACACTAAGGGGCAATTAGCATGGCCAATCCATCTAACCTGCACATCTTTGGACACTAAGGGGCATTTAGCATGGCCAATCCATCTAACCTGCACATCTTTAGACACTAAGGGCAATTTAGCACGGCAATCCACCCTAACCTGCACATCTTTGGACACCAAGGGGCATTTAGCATGGCCAATCCACCCTAACCTGCACATCTTTGGACACCAAGGGGCAATTTAGCATGGCCAATCCATCTAACCTGCACATCCTCGGACATTAAGGGGCAATTTAGCATGCCAATCCATCTAACCTGCACATCTTTGGACACTAAGGGCCAATTTAGCATGGCCATCCATCTAACCTGCACATCCTCGGAATTAAGGGCAATTTAGCATGGCCAATCCATCTAACCTGCACATCTTTAGACACTAAGGCAATTTAGCACGGCCAATCCACCCTAACCTGCACATCTTTGGACACCAAGGGGCAATTTAGCATGGCCAATCCATCTAACCTGCACATCCTCGGACATTAAGGGGCAATTTAGCATGGCCAATCCATCTAACCTGCACATCTTTGGACACTAAGGGGCAATTTAGCATGGCCAATCCATCTAACCTGCACATCTTTAGACACTAAGGGGCAATTTAGCACGGTCAATCCACCCTAACCTGCACATCCTCGAACACTAAGGGGTAATTTAGCATGGTCAATCCCTCTAACCTGCACTGGGTCTGTGTTTTTCTCTCTTTGTCCCTCTTTCCTCTCTCTCTCTCTATATCTTTCTGTGTGTGTGTGTGTGTGTGTGTGTGCACGCGCGCATGTGTGTGTCTCTCTCTCTCTGGTTCTCTGTCTGTCTCTCTCTCTTTCTCTCTTTCCCTGTCTCTGTATTTCTTTCTCTCTCTCCCTATCTTCCTCTCTGTCTGTGTCTCTCTCCCTGTCTCTGTCTCTCCCTGTTTTTCTCTCTCTCTCCCCCCCCCCCCCCCTGTCTCTCTTCCTGTCTCTCTCTCTCTGTCTCTCTCCCTCTTTCTGTTTCTCTTTCTCTCTCCCTCTCTTTCTTTGGGCTGTTCTGGGGAGGATGGGCCGAATGTTGACTGACAGTGACTTGTTACCTTACGTCAGCCGCAGAGGCAGCATCAGGACCGGGACTTGGTGCAGGAGAGACCAGCTCCGGAGAGGCTGGAGAGAGAGAGTGAGCAGCCCGGGGGAGGCTGGAAGGAGAGTGACCAGCCCAGGGCAGGCTGGAGAGAGAGTGACCAACTCCGGAAAGGCTGGAGAGAGAGTGACCAGCCCGGGGAGAGAGTGACCATCCCGCAGCCCGGGGAGAGAGTGATCATCCCGGAGGCTGGAGAGAGAGTGACCAGCTCGGAGAGGCTGGAGAGAGAGTGAGTCGCCCCGAGGAGAGAGTGACCATCCCGGGGAGAGAGTGAGCAGCCCTGGACTGACCGAGGGGCTGAGCAGCGCTGCTCCCATTAACCTTCCCCAGTCCCACACCTCCTAACCTCCCTCTATCCCTCCTTCTCCCGCCTCTCTCCCTCCCTCTCCCTCCTTCCTCCCTCTATTTCTCTATCCTTCCTTTCCACCACCCCTCTATCCCTTCTATCCTTCCCCTTCTCCCTTTTCCTCCCTCTTCCTCCCTCCATCCGTCTATCCCACTCCCTCCCACCCCTCCCATCTCTCCCCTCCCCTTCCTCCCTCTCACCCCCTCTCCCCCTCCCCCTCTCCTGCTCCCCTCCCTCCCCCCCCCCCCCCTCTCCTCCTCCCCTCCCCTCCCCCTCCCCCCTCCTCCCCTCCCCCCTCTCCTCCTCCCTCCCCCCCTCCCCTCCCCCTCCCCCCCCTCCCCCTCCCCCTCCCCCTCCTCCCCCCTCCCTCCCCTCCCCCTCCTCCCCCCCCCCTCCTCCCCTCCCCCTCCTCCCCTCCACCCTCCCCCCTCCTCCCTCCACCCTCCCCCCTCCTCCCCTCCACCCTCCCCCCTCCTCCCCTCCACCCTCCCCCCTCCTCCCCCCTACCCTCCCCCTCCTCCCCCCTCCACTCCCTCTCCCTCCTCCTCCCCTCCTCCCTCCCCTCTCCTCACCCTCCTCCTCCCCTCCTCCTCCCCTCCTCACCCCCTCCTCCCCTCCCCTCCCCTCCTCCCCCCCTCCTCCTCCTCCCCTCCTCCCCCCCCTCCTCCCCCTCCTCCCCCCCTCCTCCTCCCCTCCTCCCTCCCCTCCACCCTCCTCCTCCCCTCCTACCCTCCTCCTCCCTCCTCCCTCACCCTCCTCCTCCTCCCCCCTCCACCTCCTCCTCCTCCCCTCCTCGTCCTCCCCCCCTCCCCCTCCTCCTCCCCCTCCCCTCCTCCTCCCCCTCCCCCCTCCTCACCCCTCCCCTCCTCCTCCCCTCCTCTCCTCCTCCCCCCCCCTCTCCTCCCCCTCCCCTCCTCCCCCCTCCCCTCTCCCCTCCCCTCCCCCTCCCCTCTCCCCCCTCCTCCTCCCCCTCCCCCTCCTCCCCTCCCCTCCCTCCTCCCCCCTCCCCTCCTCCTCCCCCCTCCCCCTCCTCCCCCCCCCCTCCCCTCCCCCCCCCCTCCTCTCCCCTCCCCTCCTCCTCCCCCCCTCCCCTCTCCTCCCCTCCCCTCTCCTCCCCTTCTCCCTCTCCTCCTCGCCTCCCCCTCCCCTCCCCCTCCCCTCCCCTCCCCACTCCTCCTCCTCCTCCCCCTCCCCCTTCCTCCCCTCCCCCCTTTCCTCCCCTCCCCCCCTCCCCTCCCCTTCTCCCCCCCCTCCCCCCTTATACCCTCCCTTCCTCCCTTCTCTCCTCCTCCCCTCTCCTCCTCCCTCTCCCCCCCCTCCCCATCCCCCCCCTCCTCCTCCCTCCCCTCCTCCCCTCCCCTCCTCCCCCCCCTCTCCCCTCCTCCCCTCCCCTCCCCCCTCCCTCTCCCCTCCCCTCTCCCTCCCCTCTCCCCTCTCCCTCCCCCTCCCTTCTCTCCCATCCCCCCCCTCCTCCCCACTTTTCCCCCTCTCCTCCTTCTCCCCTCCTCAACTCCTCTCTTCTCCCCTCCTCCCCTCTTTTCCCTCCCCTCCCCTCCTCCTTCCCTCTTTTCCCCTCCCCCCCCCTCCCCTCTTTTTCCCCTCCCCCTCCCCTCCCCTCCCCTCCCTCCCCTTCTCCCCTCCTCCCCTCTCTCCCTCTCGCCCCATCCCCTTCCTCCCCTCTCCCCCTCTCCCTTCTCACCCCTTCCTTCCCCCTTCCTCTCCCCCTCCCCTCCATTCCCTCCCCTCCAGTTCCCCCCCCCTCCCTCCATCCCCTCCCCTTCCTCACCTTTCCCCCTCCTCTCCCCCTGCTCTCTGCTCCTCTCCCCTCCCTCCCCCTTCCTCCCCTCTCCCTCCATCCCTTCCCTCCTCACCCTCCCTCCTCGCCTCACCCCTCCCCCTTCTCCTCACTCCATCCCTTCCTCCCCCTCCCCCCTCCATCCGCCCCTTGCTCCCCTCTCCATCCTCCCTTCATTCCTCCTCCTCCTCTCCCATCATCCCCCCTCCCTCCATCCATCCCCTCCTCCCTCACCCCTCCCTCTACCTCCCTTTGTTCCTCCTCCCCCCGCCTTCCCTCCATCTCCTTGCCCCCTCCTCTCCTCCATCTCCCTTCCATCGTTTCCCTTCTCCCTCCCCCTCTCCTCCCCCCCTCCCCCCCTCCCCCTCTCTCCCACCCCTCTCCCCCACCCCTCTCCCCCACCCCTCTCCCCCACCCCCTCTCACCCCCCCCCCTCTCCCCCACCCCTCTCCCCCCACCCCCTCTCCCCCCCCCCCTCTCCCCCTCCCCCTCTTCCCCACCCCCTCCCCCCCCCTCTCCCCCCCTCCCCCTCTCCCCCACCCCCTCTCTCCCACCCCTCTCTCCCCACCCCTCTCTCTCCCCGTCTCCCCTCTCCCCCTTCCCCTCTCTCTCTTTCCCTCTCTCCCTCCATCCCTCCCCCTCTCCGTCCTCCATCTATTCCTCCCTTTCCCTTCCCCTCCCTGTTCTCTCTCCATCCCACGCTTTCCTCGCATTCCTGTCCCCCTGTCTCCCTCATCCCTCCCTTTCACACTATTCTCTCTCTCTCTCCCTCCATCTATATCCCTCCTTCTCTCCCTTGCCTCTCTTTCTACATCTCTCTATTGCTCCCTCTTCCCTTCCTCTTTCCCTCCATCCTTGCCCATTCCTTCCTCCACCCCTCACTTTTTCTCACTCCCTCTTTCCCTCACTCCTCATCAGCCTTTCACTCCTGCCCTCCACCTCTTCTCCCCTCTCACTCTTGCCCTCCATCTCTCCTCCCCTTTCCCTTCCTTTCCCTCCATCTCTCCCTTTCCATCTCTCCCCTTATTCCTCCATCTCCAACTTTTTCCTCTGTCTCTCCATCCCTCCCCTCTCCCCCTTTCCCTCTTTTCTGTTTTCTCTCTCTCTCTCTCACTCTCTCTCTCTGTCTCTGAGTCTGTCTCTGTCTCTTTTTCTCTCCATTCCTCTGTTCTCCTTTTCCCTCCTCCGTGTCTTCTCTCTCCTCCCAGCTTCTTCCAGCTTTCCCTTCGATTTCTTCTTCTCTGGACCAATGATTTGGCGTCAGTCTTCCAGCCCCTTGGATATCAAGGATCGTTTCCTGTTACGAATTCCTGAGAGTGGGAGATGTCCCACATCAGTCCCTGGATGTGGCTGGCTCCTTACTCCGGAGTGACTCCCAGCTCCAGTGCCTGGAACTCGGATTCTCGCCTCTTCCCTGGATGTGACAGCCAGCTGAGATATGCCGGTTTCTTCTGACTCTATCCCGTCCCTGAGTCCTGGGGTTTCACGGAGTTTGTCAAGACTGGGGCAGCAGCGGGCCAGGACCCAGTTACTGCTGGCCTTGGGAGTGACTCAAATCGCTTTGGGCTCCATGATTGTCGCCGTTAGCTTTGCTGCTCTGGCCATCACTAACTCGGCGAAGATCAGGCATTCCTGTCCTTTCTGGGCTGGATTCTCAGTGAGTACAGATTCTCACAGTTAATTATAGACCTGCTGGATCTGTGTTACACAAATACATTGCATATAGACCATGTGTTATCACTGCTACAGGTTGCGTGTGTGTGTGTGTGTGTGTGTCTGTGTCTGTGTCTGTGTACGTATTGCACTATTACAAGAGGGTGTGTGAGAGCAAGAGAATGTGTGTGAGAGACTGTGTGTGAGAGAGAGAGTATGCATGTGTGAGAAACTGCGTGTGAGTGTGTGTGAAAGACTGTGTGAATGAGCCAGAATGTATGAGAGAGAGAGTGTGTGTGTGTGTGTGTGTGACAGAGGGTGAGTGCGAGAGAGAGTGTCTGATACAGAGAGAGAGAATGTGTGTGATAGAGGGATATGGGCGGCATAGTGGCACAGTAGTTAGCTGTCCCTCAGCACCAGGGTCTTGGGTTCAATTCCCAGCTTGGATCACTATCTGTGTGGAGGCTGCAAGTTCTCCCCATGTTTGCGTGTCTCCTCTAGGTGCTCCGGTTTTCTCCAACAGTCCAAAGATGTGCAGGTTCGATGAATTGGCTATGCTAAATTGCCCCTTAGTTCAAAAATGTGAAGATTAAGTGGATTGGCCATGCTAAGATGTGCAGGTTAGATGGATTGGCCTTGCTAAATTGCCCCTTAGTGTCCAAAGATGTGCAGGTTAGATGGATTGGCCTTGCTAAATTGCCCCTTAGTGTCCAAAGATGTGCAGGTTAGGTGGATTGGCCTTGCTAAATTGCCCCTTAGTGTCCAAAGATGTGCAGGTTAGATGGATTGGCCATGCTAATTTGTTTCTTAGTGTCAGGGACCAGATAGGGTAAATACTTGGTGTTGTGGGGTAAGGCCCTGGGTGGGATTGTGGTTGGTGCAGACTTGATGTGCTGAATGGCCTCCTTCTGCACTGTAGAGATTCTATGAGAGGGGGAGAATGTGTGTGAGAGATCAGAGTGTGGAAGAGAGTGTGTGAGTTGAGATCCTGTTTATGATTCCTGCTCAAGTTGCCTCACATCTAACTGTGCAATTACCAATAGACACTCATTTCTTTTGAATGATAGGATCTAGAAGCTGAGTTATAAAAGCCATATTAATAATTCAGATTGTGTTTTAGCTATTCCTTCTGCAATTCTCATTCTGATCTTTTCACTGTATCCAGGAGGAGTAAGTTCATATCAAGAGGGTGTTTTACTCCACATCTAACCCCGTGCTGTCCCTGTCCTGGGAGTGTTTGATGGGGGACAGTGTAGAGGGAGCTTTACTCTGTATCTAACCCCATGCTGTCCCTGTCCTGGGAGTCTCTGATGGAGGGACAGTGTAGAGGGAGCTTTACTCTGTATCTAACCCCGTGCTGTCCCTGTCCTGGGAGTGTCTGATGGAGGGACAGTGTAGAGAGAGCTTTACTCTGTATCTAACCCCGTGCTGTACCTGTCCTGGGAGTCTCTGATGGAGGGACAGTGCAGAGAGAGCTTTACTCTGTATCTAACCCCGTGCTGTCCCTGTCCTGGGAGTCTCTGATGGAGGGACAGTGCAGAGAGAGCTTTACTCTGTATCTAACCCTGTGCTGTACCTGTCCTGGGAGTGTTTGATGGAGACAGTGTAGAGGGAGCTTTACTCTGTATCTAACCCCGTGCTGTACCTGTCCTGGGAGTGTTTGATGGGGGACAGTGTAGAGGGAGCTTTACTCTGTATCTAACCCCGTGCTGTACCTGTCCTGGGAGTGTTTTTGGGGGACAGTGTAGAGGGAGCTTTACTCTGTATCTAACCCCGTGCTGTACCTGTCCTGGGAGTGTTTGATGGGGACAGTGTAGAGGGAGCTTTACTCTGTATCTAACCCCGTGCTGTACCTGTCCTGGGAGTGTTTGTTGGGACAGTGTAGAGGGAGCTTTACTCTGTATCTACCCCATGCTGTACCTGTCCTGGGAGTGTTTGATTGGGGACAGTGTAGAGGGAGCCTATATCTAACCCCGTGCTGTACCTGTCCTGGGAGTGTTTTGTGGGGACAGTGTAGAGGGAGCTTTACTCTGTATCTAACCCCGTGCTGTACCTGTCCTGGGTTGGGGGACAGTGTAGAGGGAGCTTTACTCTGTATCTAACCCCGTGCTGTACCTGTCCTGGGAGTGTTTGATGGGGGACAGTGTAGAGGGAGCTTTACTCTGTATCTAACCCCGTGCTGTACCTGTCCTGGGAGTGTTTGATGGGGGGACAGTGTAGAGGAGCTTTATCTATCCCCATGCGTACCTGTCCTGGGAGTGTTTGATGGGGGACAGTGTAGAGGGAGCTTTACTCTGTATCTAACCTCATGCTGTCCCTGTCCTGGGAGTGTTTGATGGGGGACAGTGTAGAGGGAGCTTTACTCTGTATCTAACCCCATGCTGTACCTGTCCTGGGAGTGTTTGATGGGGACAGTGTAGAGGGAGCTTTACTCTGTATCTAACCCCGTGCTGTACCTGTCCTGGGAGTGTTTGATGGGGGACAGTGTAGAGGGAGCTTTACTCTGTATCTAACCCCGTGCTGTACCTGTCCTGGGAGTGTTTGATGGGGGACAGTGTAGAGGGAGCTTTACTCTGTATCTAACCCCGTGCTGTACCTGTCCTGGGAGTGTTTGATGGGGGGACAGTGTAGAGGGAGCTTTATTCTGTATCTAACCTGGTGCTGGGAGTGTTTGACGCTCAGACTGTGTGAAATATTCCATTGATGTTCCCTTCACCTTGAGAAGTCTATAAATATCTCTGTAGCGAGGCTGCTTTGAGAGTTAGGAGTTGAGTACAGAGTAAATCTCCACCTCCTCCTCCTCCTGTGTTAAAGATGAGCCTTTTTTGCTCCCATGGTGCTGATATTACCTCTCACTGTGTTTCCAGGCAGGTCAATAAAGAATTGTGCTGGCTTTTTTCGGGGGGGAGGGCAGAATTGGGTTACAGAATGGCAGGAATCGAATAGCAGCCTCAGCAGAAATGCATTACTGCAGTGCTGCGCTGGGGCTGAGGTTAGAAAAGCCGCATGCACACCTTCTAATATTAGCAGCAACTCTGTCCCTGTAACCTACACACAGCTCAGCATCCCAGTGAGGGGGAGCTCTGTGTCCCACTGAGAGGGGGCTCTGTGTCAGTGAGGGAGTATCCGTGTCCCAATTTGCGGGGGGGGTTTGTGTTCCAGTGCGGGGGGTCTGTGTCCCAGCGAGGAGGATCTGTGTTCCAGTTTGTTCCAGGGGTCCTGTATCCCAGTGAGGGGGCATGTGTGTTCCAGTGCGAAGAGGGGCTCTGTGTCCCAGCGAGGGGGATCTGTGTTCCAGTGTTGGGGGGGCTCTGTGTCCCAGCAAGGAGGGATCTGCGTTCCAGTGCAGAGGGGCTCTGTGTCAGCGAGAGGGGATGTGTTCCAGTGCGAGAGGGGCTCTGTGTCCCAGCGAGGGGGGATCTGTGTTCCAGTGTTGGGGAGGGCTCTGTGTTCCAGCGAGGAGGGATCTGCGTTCCAGTGCGAGAGGGGCTCTGTGTCCCAGTGAGGGGGGAATCTGTGCCCATGTGAGGGAGAGCTCCTTGTCCCAGTGAGGGGGGGGGAGTGGCTGCGTGTTCCAGTGAGGAGAGGGCTCTGTGTCCCAGCGAGGGGGGATCTGTGTTCCAGTGCGAGCTCGGTCCGCTCTGGTCGAGCGAGGGGGCTCTGTGTCCCAGCGAGGGGGATGTGGTCAGTGTGGAGGGGCTCTGTGTCCCAGCGAGGGGGGATGTGTGCTCCAGTGTGGGAGGGGCTCTGTGTCCCAGCGAGGGGGGATGTGTGTTCCAGTGTGGGAGGGGCTCTGTGTCCCAGAGAGGCTGGGGGGGCGGGTGGAATTCTGTGTTCCAGCAAAGGCACTCTGTGTCCCTGTGAGGGGGGCGCTCTGTGTCCCAGCGAGCGGTGGGAGACGCACTGTGCTCCAGCGAGGCAGGGGCTCTGTGTCCCAGTGCGGGTGGGTCTCTGTGTCCCAGCCAGGGGAAATCTCTGTCCCAGGGAGGGGGGGGCTTTGTGTTCCAGTGAGAGTGGGGGAACTCTCTGAATCGCAGTGAGGGGTTCTGTACCCCAGTGAGGGCAGGCTTTCTGTGCCTCAGTGAGGGGGGTATCCGTACACCAGTAACAGGGGGGCGAGGGCTCTGTGCCCAGTGAATGGGGGGTACTGTGCCCCAATGAAAGAGGAAGCTTTGTGGCCCAGTCAGGGGAAGTTCAGTGCCCTATGGGAAGGGGGAGCTCTCTAAATCTGTGAGGGGGGAGTCTCTGTACGCCTAGTGACTGGGGGGAGGTGCTCTGTGCTCCATTGGTGGGGGGGGGGGGCTCTGTGCCCTCAGTGAGGGGAGGTTTAGTGCCCTGTGGGAAGGGGGAGCTCTCTAATCTTGATGGGGGAGTCTCTGTACGCCTAGTGACTGGGGGGGAGATGCTCTGTGCTCCATTGGAAGGGAGGGGCGCTCTGTGCCCTCAGTGAGGGGGGATCTGTATATCTCAATTTAGGGAGGGCTCTGTGTCCCATTAGTGGGCGTCTCTGTATCCCCAGTTGGGGGGGGGGTGGGGATGGGGTATCCCTGTGCCCCAGTATCGAGGGGGGAGCCTCTGTGCACCAGTGAGGGGGAACTCAGTGCCCCAATGAGCGGGGAGGGTCTCTGTGCCCAGTGAGGGGGGGCTGTGTTCCCCATCGGAGGTGGGGAGGGGTGGTTCTGTGCCTCTTATGAGGGGGGGGGGCGGGGATTGGTGCTCAGTGAAGGTGGCTGTCTGTGTCCTAGTTGGGGAGGGTCTCTGTACCCCTAGTAAAGGGGGCTCTGTGCCCAATGGTGGGGGGGCGCTCTGTGTGCCCAGTAGGGGAGGGTTCTTGTACCCCTGTGAGGGGGGGGGGCGCTCTGTGCCCCATTGGTGGGGTGCTCTGTAGCCCCAGTGAGAGGAGAGGGAGGGGGGGGGGTGTGGTCACAGTGAGAGGGAGGGGGCCCTGTGCTCAGTAAGAGGAGGGGGGCCCTGTGTCCCCAGTGAGGGGGGGGGCCCCTGCGCCCCCAGTGAGAGGGGGGGCCTGCGCCCCCAATGGGGGGGGCCTGTGCCCCAATGGGGGGGGGCCTGTGCCCGGGGGGCCGCGCCCCATGGGGGGGCCTGTGCCCCAGGGGGGCCTGTGCCCCCAGTGAGAGGGGCCTGCCCCCAGGGGGGGGCCTGTGCCCCAATGGGGGGGGGCCCTGTGCCCTCATTGAGGGGGGGCCCTGTGCCCTCAGTGAGGGGGGGGTGGTCCTGTGACCCCAGTGAGGAGGGGGGGACACTGTGACCCCATTGAGTGGAGGGGCCCTGTGCCCTCAGTGAGAGAGGGGGGGCTCTGTGCCCCCAGTGAAGGGAGTGGGTGTTGGAGGGACTTGGGTGGCGGAGTTTGGAACTCTCCTCTGATAGGTTGCTAGCAGTGGATAGACTAATCAATAAGCTTCCTTCTCATTGGCAGGTGCTATTGGCTGGTCTCATTGGTGTAATTTCCTGGAAGCGGCCCCTCTCCCTGGTGGTAAGTGAATCCCTGGAGACCCCAAGCCCTTCCCGAAACCCCTCAAACACCCAACCCCACCCTCGTTCCCCAACACCTTCCAAACCTCCCAAAGATCTCCTAAACCCTCCAAACCCCCAACTCCCCTGAGCCCCCCAACCACTCCCCCAGGCCATCTAACCCCCTCACACAGCCCAACCCTCCGAGCTCCCCCAACCCCCACCTCGAATTCCCAACTTCCTGCCAAGCCTCCCTAACTCCCCCCAAGCTCCCAACACCTTCCTAGCTGCCCAACACCTCCCAAAACCCAGCATCTGAGCCCCCCAACTCTCCCGAGCCCCCCTAACCCCGCCCAGTCTCCCCTGAACATCCCAAACACCCTGAGCTCCTCCAACCCCCTCCAAAACCCTCGAGCCACCCGAGTCCCGCCAACCCCTGTCTCACTAACTCCCCTCCGAATCCCCCAAACTCCCTCAAGACCCCCCAACTTCCCCCAAGCCCCCAGAACTCACCCGAGCCTCCCCAACCTCCTCCTGCCGAGCCTCCCTCCCTCACGATGTGTATCTCACAGTGTGTATACACCTCCCCTTGCAGTGTGTATCTCACAGTGTGGATACACCTCGCCTTGCAGTGTGTATCCCCCCAACCACAACACCTCCCCTTGCAGTGTGTATCTCACAGTGTGTATACACCTCCCCTTGCAGTGTGTATCTCACAGTGTGATACACCTCCCCTTGCAGTGTGTATCTCACAGTGTGTATACACCTCGCCTTCCAGTGTGTATCTCACAGTGTGTATACACCTCGCCTTCCAGTGTGTATCTCACACTGTGTATACACCTCCCCTTGCAGTGTGTATCTCACAGTGTGTATACACCTCCCCTTGCAGTGTGTATCTCACAGTGTGTATACACCTCTCCTTGCAGTGTGTATCTCACCGTCTGTATACATCTCCCCTTGCAGTGTGTATCTGGGGTGTGTATACACCTCTCTTTGCAGTGTGTATCTCACCGTCTGTATACAACTCCCCTTGCAGTGTGTATCTGGGGTGTGTATACACCTCTCCTTGCAGTGTGTATCTCACCATCTGTATACAACTCCCCTTGCAGTGTGTATCACACAGTGTGTATACACCTCTCCTTGCAGTGTGTATCACACAGTGTGTGTACACCTCTCCTTGCAGTGTGTATCTCACCATCTGTATACACCTCTCCTTGCAGTGTGTATCACACAGTATGTATACACCTCTCCTTGCAGTGTGTATCTCACAGTATGTATACACCTCTCCTTGCAGTGTGTATCTCACAGTATGTATACACCTCTCCTTGCAGTGTGTATCTCACAGTGTGTATACACCTCTCCTTGCAGTGTATATCTCTGTGTATACATCTCCCCTTGCGGTGTGTATCTCACAGTATGTATACACCTCCCCTTGCAGTGTATATCTCGGTGTATACATCTCCCCTTGCAGTGTGTATCTCACGGTGTGTATACACCTCTCCTTGCAGTGTGTATCTCACGGTGTGTATACACCTCTCCTTATAGTGTGTATCTCACAGTGTGTATAAACCTCTGCTTGCAGTGTGTATCTCACAGTGTGTATACACCTCTCCTTGCAGTGTGTATCTCACAGTGTGTGTACACCTCTCCTTGCAGTGTATATCTCTGTGTATACATCTCCCCTTGCAGTGTGTATCTCACAGTGTGTATACATCTCCCCTTGCAGTGTATATCTCTGTGTATACATCTCTCCTTGCAGTGTGTATCTCACAGTATGTATACACCTCCCCTTGCAGTGTATATCTCTGTGTATACATCTCCCCTTGCAGTGTGTATCTCACAGTGTGTATACATCTCCCCTTGTGGTGTGTATTTCACAGTGTGTGTACATCTCCCCTTGCAGTGTGTATCTCACAGTGTGTGTACACCTCTCCTTGCAGGTATCTCACAGTTGTGTACGCCTCTCCTTGCAGTGTGTATCTCACAGTGTGTGTACGCCTCTCCTTGCAGTGTGTATCTCACAGTGTGTGTACACCTCCCCTTGCAGTGTGTATCTCACAGTGTGTATACACCTCCCCTTGCAGTGTGTATCTCACAGTGTGTGTACGCCTCTCCTTGCAGTGTGTATCTCACAGTGTGTGTACACCTCTCCTTGCAGTGTGTATCTCACAGTGTGTGTACACCTCTCCTTGCAGTGTGTATCTCACAGTGTGTGTACACCTCTGCTTGCAGTGTGTATCTCACAGTGTGTATACACCTCTCCTTGCAGTGTGTATCTCACAGTGTGTATACACCTCTGCTTGCAGTGTGTATCTCACAGTGTGTATACACCTCTCCTTGCAGTGTGTATCTCACAGTGTGTATACACCTCCCCTTGCAGTGTGTATCTCACAGTGTGTATACACCTCTCCTTGCAGTGTGTATCTCACAGTATGTATACACCTCTGCTTGCAGTGTGTATCTCACAGTGTGTGTACACCTCTGCTTGCAGTGTGTATCTCACAGTGTGTGTACACCTCTGCTTGCAGTGTGTATCTCACAGTGTGTATACACCTCTGCTTGCAGTGTGTATCTCACAGTGTGTATACACCTCTGCTTGCAGTGTGTATCTCACAGTGTGTATACACCTCTGCTTGCAGTGTGTATCTCACAGTGTGTATACACCTCTGCTTGCAGTGTGTATCTCACAGTGTGTATACACCTCTCCTTGCAGTGTGTATCTCACAGTGTGTATACATCTCCCCTTGCAGTGTGTATCTCACAGTGTGTATACACCTCTCCTTGCAGTGTGTATCTCACAGTATGTATACACCTCTCCTTGCAGTGTGTATCTCTGTGTATACACTCGCTTGCAGTGTGTATCTCACAGTGTGTTTCCCCTTGTGTGTATTCACAGTGTGTGTCATCTCCCCTTGCAGTGTGTATCTCACAGTGTGTGTACCCCCTTGCAGTGTGTATCTCAGTTGTTACCCTCCCCTTGCAGTGTGTATCTCACAGTGTGGGTATGCCTCTCCTTGCAGTGTGTATCTCACAGTGTGTGTACACCTCCTTGCAGTGTGTATCTCACAGTGTGTGTATACCTCCCCTTGCAGTGTGTACTCACAGTGTGAGTGTGTATTCCTCACCTTGCAGTGTGTATCTCACAGTGTGATTGTATCCCCTCTTGCAGTGTTCTCACAGTGTGAACCCACCCCCCAACCACACCCAATCTCACAGTGTGTGTACACCTCTCCTTGCAGTGTGTATCTCACAGTGTGTGTACACCTCCCCTTGCAGTGTGTATCTCACAGTATGTATCCCCCCGCAGATCTCACAGTGTGTGTACACCCTCCTTGCAGTGTGTATCTCACAGTGTGCAGTGTGTGTATACCCTCCCTTGCAGTGTGTATCTCACAGTGTGTATACACCTCTGCTTGCAGTGTGTATCTCACACCAAGTGTTTACCCTTGCAGGTGTATCTCAAGTGTGTTTCCCACAGTGTGTATACACCTCTGCTTCAGTGTGTATCACAGTTGTATACACCTCTGCTTGCAGTGTGTACTACAGTGTGTATACCCCCTTTGCAGTGTGTATCTCACAGTGTGTTGTGTGTTTCCCCCCTTTGCAGGTGTATCTCACAGTGTGAGTGTGTGTTCCCCCTTGCATGTGTATCTCACAGTGTGAGTGTGTTCCCCCCTTTGCAGTGTGTATCTCACAGTGTGAGTGTATGTTCCCCCCCCCCTTTGCAGTGTGTATCTCACAGTGTGAGTGTGTTTCCCCCCTTTGCAGTGTACCACAACCGTACTCACAGTGTGAGTGTGTTTCCCTTTGCAGTGTGTCATTTGCAGTGTGTATCTCACAGTGTGAGTGTGTGTTCCCCCATTTGAGGTGTGTACTCACAGTGTGAGTGTGTGTTCCTTCCTTTGCAGTGTTATCTCACAGTGAGTGTGTTTCAGCAGTGTGTATCTCACAGTGTGAGTGTGTGTTTCCCCCATTTGCAGTGTGTATCTCACAGTGTGAGTGTGTATTCCCCCACTCACAGTGTAGTGTGTGTTCCCCCCTTTGCAGTGTGTACTTCATGTACTCACAGTGTGAGTGTGTGCCCCCCATGTGTGAGTGTGTGTTCCCCCTTTGCAGTGTGTACACAGTGTGAGTGTGTGTTCCCCCCTTTGCAGTGTGTACTCACAGTGTGAGTGTGTTTCCCCCATTTGCAGTGTGTATCTCACAGTGTGGTGTGTGTTCCCCCTTTGCAGTGTGTATCTCACAGTGTGAGTGTATGTCCCCTTTGCAGTGTGTATCTCACAGTGTGAGTGTGTGTACTCACAGTGTGAGTGTGTATTCCCCCATTTGCAGTGTGTACTCACAGTGTGAGTGTGTGCCCCAGTGTGTATCTCACAGTGTGAGTGTGTATTCCCCCATTTGCAGTGTGTACTCACAGTGTGAGTGTGTGTCCCTCCCTTTGCAGTGTGTATCTCACAGTGTGAGTGTGTGTTCCCCCCTTTGCAGTGTGTATCTCACAGTGTGAGTGTGTGTTCCCCCATTTGCAGTGTGTATCTCACAGTGTGAGTGTGTATTCCCCCATTTGCAGTGTGTATCTCACAGTGTGAGTGTGTGTCCCCCCCTTTGCAGTGTGTATCTCACAGTGTGAGTGTGTGTCCCCCCCTTTGCAGTGTGTATCTCACAGTGTGAGTGTGTGTTTCCCCCCTTTGCAGTGTGTATCTCACAGTGTGAGTGTGTGTTCCCCCATTTGCAGTGTGTATCTCACAGTGTGAGTGTGTGTTCCCCCCTTTGCAGTGTGTATCTCACAGTCCTTCCATCCCTCTCTCTCCACCTCCATACCTCTCTCTCCCCCCTCCATCCCTCTGTCTTACTCTCTAATTACGTCCTCTATTCCATCCTCTGTCTCTTCTCCACTACCTCCTCTTCCCCTCTCTCTCCGTCCCTCTATCCTCACCCTCTCTCCCTCGTTCTCTCTTTTCCACCTCCTCCCTCTCCCTTCCTCCTCTCTCCCTCTACTCTGTCCCTCTCTCTTTGCCTCTCTCATTCCCCGTCTCTCTCCCCCTCTCTCTCCTGTCTGGCAGATTGGGTTTGACCGGGAGGGTCTGTGCATGTGCTGTGACCGAGAGACTCAGCGAGACCGCCCCAAGCTGTGCGGAGCGCTTGGCGAGCTTCTCAAACTGCATCATTTCCAGGACTGTCGGACAGTTCGGATGGCATTGCGGGTAAGGCAGCTTGGGACCTGGGGGAGATCACTCCAGAGGAGCTTCACTCGGGAGGGATGAGGAGAGGTTGAGTAGTTTGGGCCTGAGTTTGGAGTTCAGAAGATGGAGAGGTGACCTTATTGAGGTGTATTGGACTCTGTGGAGGGGTGTTTGACAGGGTCATGCTGAGGGGCTGTTTCCCCTTGAGGGAGAATCTGGAACCGGAGGACAGAATCTCACAACACCAGGTGAAAGTCCAACAGATTTATTTGGAATCACAAGCTTTTGGAGCGTTACTCCTTCGTCAGGTGAGTGAGGAGTTGTGTTCACAAACAGGGCATATACAGACACAAATTCAATTTACAAAATAATGATTGGAATGTGAGTCTTTACAGGTAATCAAGTCTTAAAGGTACAGACAATGGACAGAGAGAGGGTTAAGCACAGTTAAAGAAACGTGTATTGTCTCCAGCCAAGACAGTTAGAGAGATTTTGCAAGCCCAGGTAAGTTATGGGGGTTACAGATAGTGTAACATGAACCCAAGATCCCCGGTTGAGGCCGTCCTCATGTTGGTGGAACTTGGCTATCAGTCTCTGCTCAGCGACTCTGCGCTGTCGTGTGTCGTGAAGGCCGCTTTGGAGAACACTTACCCGAAGATCAGAGGCTGAACGCCCGTGACCGCTGAAGTGTTCGCCAACAGGAAGGGAACAGTCTTGCCTGGTGATTGTCGAACGACATTCATTCATCCATTGTCACTTGGGCTTGTAAAATCTCTCTAACTGTCCTGGCTGGAGACAATACATATCTCTTTACCCTGTGCCACTCACCACTCACATTGTCTGTACCTTTAAGACTTGATTACCTGTAAAGACTCACATTCCAACCATTATCTTGTAATTGAGTTTGTGCCTCTTCCTGGTTCTAGTGTCTCTGTTTCTATAATTTCATTGAATGACGGAGCGGATTTGAAGGGCTGAATGGCCTACTTCTGCTCCTGCGGCTTCTGGGTCTTCTGATATTTAGAAAATCGCAGTGGGACCAAGGAGAGTTTGCATGGTTTGGTGAGTGAGAAGTCATGTTTCACTAATTTAATGGAATTTGCTGAGAAAGTAACAAGCAAGCTGGATGGAGGAGAACTTGTAGATGTGACGTACTTCACAAAGTGCCATATCAAAGGTCACTACTCAAAATAAAAATGCATGGTGTGGGAGCAGCGGGATCACTTATTAACCTGGACTGAGAATTGCTTTTCAGGAAATAAAGAGTAACAATACATAGGTCTGATCTGAGCGCCGACCCAGGGACACAGACAGGGGCCGGAGCGCCGACCCAGGGACACAGACAGGGGCCGGAGCGCCGACCCAGGGACACAGACAGGGGCCGGAGCGCCGACCCAGGGACACAGACAGGGGCCGGAGCGCCGACCCAGGGACACAGACAGGGGCCGGAGCGCCGACCCAGGGACACAGACAGGGGCCGGAGCGCCGACCCAGGGACACAGACAGGGGCCGGGCGCCGACCCAGGGACACAGACAGGGGCCAGGGCTCTGTTTGCTGTGTTCCTCTCTCTGACTCCCCCTGGTCTAAGGCTGATGGTGTAGTTATTTGTGGGGGGTGTTTCTAACTGGGAATCTTGCTGTCTTTCAGGACCTGCTGTTTAGTGTGTGTGGGCTCAGTATCCTGTCGACTGTTATCTGTACCCTTTCCACTGTTGTCTGCTGCATCCAAATGTTCACCGTCGATGTCCTACACATTGTGAGTAACCCCTGGGGTCTCTGCTTGGGAAACCTCAATAGGAATAGGGAATTATACAGATGTGTCGGGGTAATTTGGGGTATGGTGCAGATGTGAGGGGGTAAATTGGGGAATGGTGCAGATGTGAGGGGGTAAATTGGGGAATGGTGCAGATGTGAGGGGGTAAATTGGGGTATGGTGCAGATGTGAGGGGGTAAATTGGGGTATGGTGCAGATGTGAGGGGGTAATTTGGGAATGGTTCAGATGTGAGGGGGTAATTTGGGGATTGGGGGTAATTGGGGTATGTGCGATGTAGGGGTAATGGGGAATGGTTCAGATGTGAGGGGAAATTGGGGAATGGTCAGATGTGAGGGGGTAAATTGGGGAATGGTGCAGATGTGAGGGGGTAAATTGGGGAATGGTGCAGATGTGAGGGGGTAAATTGGGGAATGGTGCAGATGTGAGGGGGTAAATTGGGGAATGGTGCAGATGTGAGGGGGTAAATTGGGGTATGGTGCAGATGTGAGGGGGTAAATTGGGGAATGGTGCAGATGTGAGGGGGTAAATTGGGGAATGGTGCAGATGTGAGGGGGTAAATTGGGGAATGGTGCAGATGTGAGGGGGTAAATTGGGGAATGGTGCAGATGTGAGGGGGTAAATTTGGGTAACGGGCAGACGTGTGGGTAAATCACTCTTTTAATTCCCAAAAGCTGGTTCCACAGCGATCTCGATCCTTGAACCCAGAATGTCTGTCTCCTCACGATAACTTCCTACAGCACATGACGGACCCAGATGAGTTTGTACCTCCTGTGCCTCCTCCACCGTACTACCCCCCAGAGTACACCTGCAGCTCAGAGACAGATGCACAGAGGTAAGAACATACTCGTTCTGCTTCACTTCAGATCCCCGCCGTGGATCCCTGGCCCAATCCTGACCTGCTGTCTCTCTCTCTCTCTCACACAGTATTACTTATAATGGATCAATGGACAGTCCAGTCCCCCTTTACCCCACAGACTTTCCCCCACCATACGAAGCTGTCATTGGCAATAGCACCAACAGCCAGGTAGGACCATGGAGCTTTTGGAATGGAGGAGTAAGACTTTGTGCGACTGGGGGAAGTTTGAAAGAGGGGAGCAGGGAAATATTAGGGTGCTGGGGACAGTATCGGGCTAACGGAGGGAGTATCAGGGTGCCAGGGGAGTATTAAACTGGACAATGGGGAAGTAGTGGGATAAGGGGGATGATTGGGGTAATGGAGGAGCATTGGGGTTCAGTCTCTGTGTGGGGGGAGTATTGGGGTTCAGTCTGTGTGTATGGGGGAGATTTGGGGTTCAGTCTATGTGTATGGGGGAGATTTGGGGTTCGTCTATGTGTGTGGGGGAGTATTGGGGTTCAGTCTGCGTGTATGGGGGAGATTTGGGGTTTAGTCTGTGTGTATGGGGGAGTATTAAGTTTAGTCTGTGTGTATGGGGGAATATTGGGGTTCAGTCTGTGTGTATGGGGGAGATTTGGGGTTCAGTCTGTGTGTATGGGGGAGTATTGGGGTTCAGTCTGTGTGTATGGGGGAGTATTGGGGTTCAGTCTGTGTGTATGGGGGAGTATGGGGGTTCAGTCTGTGTGTATGGGGAAATATTGGTTCAGTCTGTGATATGGGGGAGATTTGGGGTTCAGTCTGTGTGTATGGGGGAGTATTGGGGTCAGTCTGCGTGTATGGGGGAGATTTGGTTTAGTCTGTGTGTATGGGGAGTATTAAGGTTTAGTCTGTGTGTATGGGGGAATATTGGGGTTCAGTCTGTGTGTATGGGGGAGATTTGGGTTCAGTCTGTGTGTATGGGGGAGTATTAGGGTTCAGTCTGTGTGTATGGGGGAGTATTAGAATTGTCTGTGTGTATGGGGGAGTATTGGGGTTCAGTCTGTGTGTGGGGGAGTATTGGGGTTTCAGTCTGTGTGTATGGGGGAGTATTAGAATTCAGTCTGTGTGTATGGGGGAGTATTAAGGTTCAGTCTGTGTGTGTGGGGGAGTATTGGGGTTCAGTCTGTGTGTGTGTGGAGATTTTGGGTTCAGTCTATGTGTGTGGGGGAGTATTGGGGTTCAGTCTGTGTGTGTGGAGATTTGGGATTCAGTCTGTGTGTATGGGGGAGTATTGGGGTTCAGTCTGTGTGTATGGGGGAGTATTAGAATTCAGTCTGTGTGTATGGGGGAGTATTAAGGTTCAGTCTGTGTGTGTGGGGGAGTATTGGGGTTCAGTCTGTGTGTGTGTGGAGATTTTGGGTTCAGTCTATGTGTGTGGGGGAGTATTGGGGTTCAGTCTGTGTGTGTGGAGATTTGGGGTTCGGTCTGTGTGTATGGGGGAGTATTAGGGTTCAGTCTGTGTGTATGGGGGAGTATTAGAATTCAGTCTGTGTGTATGGGGGAGTATTAAAGTTCAGTCTGTGTGTGTGGGTGAGTATTGGGGTTCAGTCTGTGTGTGTGTGGAGATTTGGGGTTCAGTCTATGTGTGTGGGGGAATATTGGGGTTCAGTGTGTGTATGGGGGAGATTTGGGGTTCAGTCTGTGGTATGGGGGAGATTGGGGTTCAGTCTGTGTGTGGTGTGGGAGTATTGGGGTTCAGTCTGTGTGTGTGGGGAGTATTGGGGTTCAGTCTGTGTGTGTGGGTGAGTATTGGGGTTCAGTCTCTGTGTGTGGAGATTTGGGGTTCAGTCTGTGTGTATGGGGGAGTATTAGGGTTCAGTCTATGTGTATGGGGGAGTATTGGAGTTCACTCTGTGTGTATGGGGCAGATTTGGGGTTCAGTCTGCGTGTATGGGGAAGATTTGGGGTTCAGTCTATGTGTGTGTGGGGTATTGGGGTTCAGTCTGTGTGTGTGGGTGAGTATTGGGGTTCAGTCTGTGTGTGTGGGGGAGTATTGGGGTTCAGTCTGTGTGTGTGGAGATTTGGGGTTCAGTCTGTGTGTATGGGGGAGATTTGGGGTTCAGTCTGTGTGTGGGGGGGAGTATTGGGGTTCAGTCTGTGTGTGTGGGGAGTATTGGGGTTCAGTCTGTGTGTGTGGGTGAGTATTGGGGTTCAGTCTGTGTGTGTGGAGATTTGGGGTTCAGTCTGTATGTATGGGGGAGTATTAGGGTTCAGTCTCTGTGTATGGGGGAGTATTGGAGTTCAGTCTGTGTGTATGGGGGAGATTTGGGGTTCAGTCTATGTGTATGGGGAGTATTGGGGCTCGGTCTATGTGTGTGGAACTCTCGCCATGTTCTGATTGGTTTTTAATCACAGCTCACCGAGATCTCCAACTCCAGCTTCTGTGAACAAATTCTCTCGACAGCTTTCAGTGGAGAAGGTAACGCACAGCCAGAGGTCCCCAATCTACCCCCTGCCTGATAATACCCTGCCCAAACTACCCTACCCGAATATACCCCACCCCAAAAATACCCTCCCCGCTTCCCCCATATATACCCTACCCCAAAAATACCCTCCCCAAACTACCTCCCCATATATACCCCACCCCATAAATACCCTCCCCGAACTACCTCCCCATATATACCCACCCCATAAATACCCTCCCCAAACTACCTCCCCGCATATACTCCATCCCAAAAATACCCTCATCACTCCCCCTGAATATACCCCACCCCAAAAATACCCTCTCCAAACTACCTCCCCACATATACCCCACCCCAAAAATACCCCCCCAAAACTACCTCCCCACATATACCCCACCCCAAAATACCCTCCCCATTCCCCTGTATATACCCCACCCCAAAAATACCCTCCCCAAAATACCTCCCCACATATACCCCACCCCAAAAATACCCTCCCCAAACTACCTCCCCACATGTACCCCATCCCAAAAATACCCTTCCCACTCCCCCCAAATATACCCCACCTCAACAATACCCTCCCCAAACTACCCCCAAAATATCCCCACTCCACGGAATATACCCCACCCCAAAAATACTTTCCCCAAACTAAGCCTAAAAATACTCCACCCCAAAAATACACTCCCCAAACTACCTCCAAATATACCCCAACCCAAAAATATCCTCCTCAAACTACCCCCAACTATACCCCATCCCAAAAATATCCTCCTCAAACTAACCCCAAATATACCCCACCCCAAAAATATCCTCTTCAAACTAACCCCAAATATACCCCAACCCAAAAATATCCTCCTCAAACTACCCCCAACTATACCCCAACCCAAAAATACCCTCCCCAAACTAACCCCAAATATACCCCAATCCAAAAAAATCCTCCTCAAACTACCCCCAACTATACCCCAACCCAAAAATATCCTCTTCAAACTACCCCCAACTATACCCCACCCCAAAAAATCCTCTTCAAACTACCCCCAACTTACCCACCCAAAATATCCTCCTCAAACTACCCCCAACTATACCCCACCCAAATATCTCTCAAACTACCCCCAACTATACCCACCCCCAAAATATCCTCTTCAAACTACCCCCAACTATACCCCAACCCAAAATTATCCTCTTCAAACTACCCCAACTATACCCCAACCCAAAAATACCCTCCCCAAACTACCCCCAACTATACCCCACCCCAAAAATATCCTCTTCAAACTACCCCCAACTATACCCCAACCCAAAAATATCCTCTTCAAACTACCCCCAACTATACCCCAACCCAAAAATACCCTCCCCAAACTAACCCCAAATATACCACCCCAAAAATACCCTCCCCAAACTAACCCCAACTATACCCCAACCCAAAAATATCCTCCCCAAACTAACCCCAAATATACCCCAACCCAAAAATATCCTCCTCAAACTAACCCCAAATATACCCCAACCCAAAAATACCCTTCCCAAACTCCCCCCAAAATATCCTCACTCTGTCGAATATGCCCACCCCAAAAATACCCTCCCCAAACTAACCCCAAATATACCCCACCCAAAAATCCCTCCCCAAAATAACCCAAATATACCCCATGCCAACAGTATCGTCCCCAAACTACCCCCAAGATATCCCCACCCCCAAATATACCCCACCCCAACAATACCAAACTTACCCCAAAATATCCCCACTCCGGTGAATATACCCTACCCCAAATATACCCCACCCCAACAATACCCTCCTCAAACTACCCCAAATATAGCCCACCCCTCCCCAAACCCCAAAATATCCCCATCCCCTAAAATATCCCCACCCCCAAAATACCCTCCCCAACCCCAAAATATCCCCACTCTCTGAATATACCACACCCTCAAAAATACCCTCCCCAAACTAACCCCAAAATATCCCCACTGTCCCTTACTGTACCCCACCCCTGACAATACAGCCCCAAAACTAACCCCAAAACTAACCCCAAAACTAACCCCAAAACTAACCCCAAAACTAACCCCAAAACTGACCCCACACTGACCTGAAACTGACCCCACACTGACTTGAAACTGACCCCAAAACTGAACCTAAACTGACCCTGAACGTGACCCAAAACTGACCCTGAAACTGATGGTGAAACTGCCCCTCCCCTCAAAGCTTTACCCCGTTCTGCCAAAAACCCACATCCGTCCCCCATAATTACCCATTCCCTCCCCCTGCACTTCAACAATTCATCCCTCACTCCCCCCTCCTCATCCTCCCTCCCTCACCCTCTCACTGCCTCACTCCATCCCTCTCTCCTTCCCTCCCTCCATTCCTCCTCACCCTCCTTCGCACCCCCTCCCTTCCTTATCCCTCTCTCCCTCTTTTCTTGCTCTCTCTCCTCTCTCCCTCCCTCCTTCCTCCCTTCTCCCTCTTTCCTCTCTCCCTCCTTCCCTCACACCCTCCCTTCTCATCCTCCCCCTCCGTCAGCCCCTCCCTCCCTTCTCATCCATCCTCCCTCCCTTACTCCCTCCCTCTTCATCCTCCCTTCCTCACCCCCTCACTCCTTCCCTCTCTCCTTTCCATCCTCACCCTCCCTCGCACCCCCTCCTTTCCTTATGCGTCTCTCCATCCTCACCCTCCCTCTCTGCCTCTCTCACTCCTCACCCTATTGTTCCTCACCTCTCCCCTCAGTCCCTCCCGAAGCCTGGCAGTGGGATCTGATGGGCTTGTTTCTGGTCTTTTCCGCAGGTTCCATGGATAGCGGATCGCTGATGATGTCGGAGATCATGGATATTCCGGATGATAGTAGCTGTTCCGAAGACTCCTGCCTGATGGGGGTGCAGGGTTCCGTCGAGCGGGTCTGTGGTGGGGCCACCGGGCAGAGGCCTGCTGTGGCCTGGGCCTCGGGCCAGGACTCTGAGCTGCCCACGGCCCCTCGCAGACCCTACACCAGGAGCGGCCGCTCCTTCTCCTGCAGCTCCTCCAACCGCTACTGCCCCAGGCTTCCCGCCGGGGAGGAGGTTGCCACTCAGAGCTGCCTGCGGTTAGAGACGACAGCCAGTGACCGGGGTCAGAGCCAGGAGGACTGGCCGGTCCGAGACAGGAACTGCTCCGTCTCCTCCGATACGTCCACCTTCCAGGCACCTCAGGCTTCCCGCCAACGCTTACCGAGCCGGCGACACAGTGAGAATTCCAGGCCGCAAAGCCCCCTCCGGAGTCTGGCTGCCTGTCCAATAACCAGGTCAAATAGTGACCCTGCTCTGTGTTCAACTAGTGGCACAGGTGAGTGGAGGCCACTGTGTGTGACCAGGCTTTCCCTCTTCACTACCACGTCAGGGCACGGGGACGAGGGATGGAGGGGTCGAGGGTCAAAGGGAAGATTGGCGGAACGGTCAGAAGAATTCCAGAAACCGACCCCATCCCGCCTCCCAGTGTCCGCTGTCCATCACGACACCGTGACAGGTCGCTGTTTGCATACAAGATTGCCATGAGACATGCTTCATAGAATCTCTGCATGCAGAAGGAGACTGTTCGGCCCTTCGAGTCAGCACTGACTCTCTGACAGAGCATCCCACCCAGGCCCCTCTCTCTGTAACCACGTCATGTTCAGGGTTAGCACAGAAATCTGCACAGAATGGCATTTGTAATAATATATAGATTTATGAAGTTAATTTATTTGTCGTAAGTAAGGCTTACATCAACACTGCAGTGAAGTTATTGTGAAAATCTCCTAGTTGCCACACTCCAGTGCCTGTTTGGGTTACACTGAGGGAGAATTTAGCATGGCCAATGCACCCTAACAATCACGTCTCTCGGACTGTGGGAGGAAACCGGAGCTCCTGGAGGAAACCCACGCAGACATGGGGAGAAGGTGCAGGCTCCACGCAGGCCGGGAATCGAACCCCGGGTCCCTGACGCTGCGAGGCAGCCATGCTAACCACTGTGCGGCCCCGCAGGGATATGGGCACTATTCCCTGAGGAGCAAAATTAGGCCATTTGGCCCATCCAGTCTGCTCCACCATGGCTAAGTTTCTCAAGCCCATTCTCCTGACTTTTCCCCATAACCTTTGATCCCCTTACCAATCAGGAACCTATCTATCTCTGTCTAAAATATACTCAGTGACCCGGCCTCCTCTGCAGCAAAGACTTCCACAGATTCTCCACTCTCTGGCTGAAGAAATTCCTCCTCATCTCTGTATAAAAGGGTTGTCCCTTTACCCAGAGGGTGTGTCCTTGGATCCCAGTGTCTCCCTCATCTTCTCTGTGTCCATTCTATCGGTATCCTGTAAGTTTCAATGAGAATCCTGTTTACCATTCTTCTGGAGTCACATGTTGGCCAGACCGGGGTAAGGACGGCAGATTTCCTTCCCTAAAGGGAACCAGATGGGTTTTTCCCACAATGGGTCATCAGTAGATTCTTAATTCCAGATATTTTTAATTCCACCATCTGCCGTGGTGGGATTCGAACCCGAGTCCCCCAGAACATGAGCTGGGTTTCTAGTTAATAGTGTAGTGATGATAGCACTAGGCCATCATCTTATCCAGTTGTCTGAGACGGAGAATGTATTCTCAAGAAATTATTTGTGACTTTTTCGCAGGTGATGGAAGCAGAAATTCCAAAACCTCTGAGTGTGAGATGTCGCAGACTTCCACTGACACGGGTAAGGACACAATTCCCATCACAGGCCGCAGCCTGAACCCAGGTCCAGGGTTACCCTGGCTGGAGCATGGTGGGGGGGGCGGCTGGATCCCAGTCAGCCTGGGGCCTGGAACCTGGCTCGCTGAGGCTCTGGGCCCTGGCTCGCTGGGGCTCTGGGCCCTGGCTCGCTGGGGCTCTGGGCCCTGGCTCGCTGGGGCTCTGGGCCCTGGCTCGCTGGGGCTCTGGGCCCTGGCTCGCTGGGACTCTGGGCCCTGGCTCGCTGGGACTCTGGGCCCTGGCTCGCTGGGACTCTGGGCCCTGGCTCGCTGGGACTCTGGGCCCTGGCTTGCTGCAGTTGGGCCTGTCCTTGCTCTGGATCTGGAGCTGGCTGTGAGTTGGGGATAGAGTTGTGCTGACGATATGGTGTTGTTTTATTCATAGCTCCCTGCTCAGAGGCCTGCCTGCTGCCCAATTCCCGGCACGGCACTCCTGAACTCCTCCGCAGGACTCCGCTGGGTAAACTCAGACCCTCCATCAAAGGCAAAGCCCAGCAGACACTGTCCAAGGAAGGTACCCGCTCGCTGGGGGATCTGAAGATGTGTCGTGGTACCAGGGTGCTGGTGGCGAGGTTCCTGCAGCGCTCAAAGCGTAATCTGAATGTGGAGCCACCACACCCGCTGTCTGCTACTGCAGGGACCAAGCGGAGGATGGAGAGAGGCAGCGCAGCTAGCAGCCTGGAGCAGGTCAGCACCTCGATATTTCCTGGAGCTCAGAGTGATTCAGGACCAGAGAGAGAGAGAGACATCCCCTCATCCCGGGCTCCCCACCCACTGACCCTGTCTCTGACTCCTAAACTCCTAACTCTGACCCCATCTCTGAACCTGCACTCCGACACCACTCTTAATCCTGTCACTAACCTCTGACCTTGCACCTTGATCCCGCACTCTGACCCTGGCCTATGATCCTGACCCCAACCCCTGACCCCCATCTCCGATCCTACAGCCCAAATCCCCTGAACTCAGACATAACATCACTGATCCAAATGGTAATGGCAGCCCCAAACCACTATCGGTGATGTAGAGGGAGCTTTACTCTGTATCTAACCCTGTGCTGTACCTGTCCTGGGAGTGTTTGATGGGGACAGTGTAGAGGGAGCTTTACTCTGTATCTAACCCTGTGCTGTACCTGTCCTGGGAGTGTTTGATGGGGGAACAGTGTAGAGGGAGCTTTACTCTGTATCTAACCCCGTGCTGTACCTGTCCTGGGAGTGTTTGATGGGGACAGTGTAGAGGGAGCTTTACTCTGTATCTAACCCCGTGCTGTACCTGTCCTGGGATGGGGGACAGTGTAGAGGGAGCTTTACTCTGTATCTAACCCCGTGCTGTACCTGTCCTGGGAGTGTTTGATGGGGGGACAGTGTAGAGGGAGCTTTACTCTGTATCTAACCCCGTGCTGTACCTGTCCTGGGAGTGTTTGATGGGGGACAGTGTAGAGGGAGCTTTACTCTGTATCTAACCCCGTGCTGTACCTGTCCTGGGAGTGTTTGATGGGGGACAGTGTAGAGGGAGCTTTACTCTGTATCTAACCCCGTGCTGTACCTGTCCTGGGAGTGTTTGACGGGGGGAACAGTGTAGGGGGATGTGGGGATGGTATGGAAGAGAAGATTGTTTGGTATATTGTCCTGTTGTTCTTTTGCAGACTGCCCGCTCTCAGTTACACAGCAGTTTGAGGCAGCG
The DNA here is from genome assembly GCA_024679065.1 of Sphyrna mokarran. Classification (NCBI taxonomy): domain Eukaryota; kingdom Metazoa; phylum Chordata; class Chondrichthyes; order Carcharhiniformes; family Carcharhinidae; genus Sphyrna; species Sphyrna mokarran. The sequence goes on along the minus strand of JAGIQG010000042.1, from coordinate 1,261,979 downwards.
GCCCCGGCGACACGAGGGCATCCACTTACGGAGTTGCGGAGATCTCAGTTCCTCCACCTTCAGCCTGCGGAGACTGTTCTCCACGCACCGTCTGGAAAGCAGTCGGCCACATAGTCTGATCGGGGTTTACAGAGAGACAGTCCTGTGACCAATCAGCCTCCCACACCTCCTGCCAGCACTGAGTTTGATCAGGATTTGCAGACTGTCCTCAGTATCCTAACTCCCTGTGTGTACGCTAATTCCCTGTGTGTACGTCAACTCCCTATCATGTCCCCTGTGTGTACACTGACTCCTTACCACATCCCCTGTGTGTGTACACTAACTCCCTGTGTGTACATTAATTCCCTATCACAGCCCTGTGTGTACACTCCCTATCACACTCCCTTTGTGTGTACACTGGCCCCACAGCCCTGTGATATGACTGAGGGGAGGGGCTGTGCAGAGCACTGCCTGTCCTCATTTATAGGAAGAAAGAGAAAACTTGGCGCGGCTGGAGTGTGGCCCGGGACGGTCAGCGGCTGGAGTGTGGCCCGGGACGGTCAGCGGCTGGAGTGTGGCCCGGGACGGTCAGCGGCTGGAGGCTGCTCAGTGTCCGGAGGCTGGTCAACGCTGGGATACTGAGGGACAGCAGACACTGGTTATGGTGAACGGGTGTGTGTGTGTGTGTGTGTGTACCGGGACTCTCCCCGCCCTGGGGCTGTGAGAATGGACAAAGAATTTGGGAATTTGGAGGGAGAAACTCAAGGACAATACCCCACCGGCAAACCTGGCAGGAGAGCAGTGATTGGAGGCATATGTGAAGGAGCTGATTCTGGACACTAATACTGCATGATGCTGATATGAAAGAATTTACTGTAAATAGGCAATTTATAACCAAACCCTGGACAGAATTTTCCACACAGTCACAGGTCAGGATGTGAGTCGTAAAGCAGTGCACTATCCAGCTGGCTAGGGTGGCCTGGGGTCTGCGCTGGGGGTCTGTGCTAGGGATCGTGCTGCAGGTCTGAGCTGGGAGTTGAGGTGGGGGTCTGCGCTGGGAGTCGCACTGCGGGATGGTGCTGAGGTTCTGCGCTGGGGATTAAGTTGTGGGTCTGCGCTGAGACTGCACTGCAGGTCTGCACTGGGATTCTGTGCTGAGGGTTTAGCGTGGGCTCTCTGGATTGTTTAGGATGATGCTACGTAGATTGGGGTGGTATAGATGTGTGCGGGTGTGTGAGAGAGGTCACTAACTCTGCTGCTGGTTCTGATTCATCCACTGGAAAGAACACTAAGGAGGGAATGAATCCAAAACCCTTCAAACACACTCAGAACCAACCCCAGAATGAGTCATCTCACACTGTCCCAACTTTACTCTGTATCTATCCCCGTGCTGTACTGGTCCTGGGAGTGTTTGATGGGGAGACAGTGTAGAGGGAGCTTTACTCTATATCTAACCCCATGCTGTACCTGTCCTGGGAGTGTTTGATGGGGGACAGTGTAGAGGGAGCTTTACTCTGTATCTAACCCCGTGCTGTACCTGTCCTGGGAGTGTTTGATGGGGGGGACAGTGTAGAGGGAACTTTACTCTGTATCTAACCCCGTGCTGTACCTGTCCTGGGAGTGTTTGATGGGGGACAGTGTAGAGGGAGCTTTATTCTGTATCTAATCCCATGCTGTACCTGTCCTGGGAGTGTTTGATGGGGGACAGTGTAGAGGGAGCTTTACTCTGTGTCTAACCCCGTGCTGTACCTATCCTGGGAGTGTTTGATGGGGGGACAGTGTAGAGGGAGCTTTACTCTGTATCTAACCCCGTGCTGTACCTGTCCTGGGAGTGTTTGATGGGGGACAGTGTAGAGGGAGCTTTACTCTGTATCTAACCCCGTGCTGTACCTGTCCTGGGAGTGTTTGATGGGGGGACAGTGTAGAGGGAGCTTTACTCTGTATCTAACCCCGTGCTGTACCTGTCCTGGGAGTGTTTGATGGAGGGGACAGTGTAGAGGGAGCTTTACTCTGTATCTAACCCCGTGCTGTACCTGTCCTGGGAGTGTTTGATGGGGGGACAGTGTAGAGGGAGCTTTACTCTGTATCTAACCCCGTGCTGTCCCTGTCCTGGGAGTGTTTGATGGGGGGACAGTGTAGAGGGAGCTTTACTCTGTATCTAACCCCGTGCTGTACCTGTCCTGGGAGTGTTTGATGGGGACAGTATTGAGGAATAGTGTGAGAATCTGCTTTGCACTGTGTTGGTTTGAGTGAATTGAATTCCATTGGATTGTTGGTTGTATTTAAAGGAAGAGTTTGATATTAGTGGGGCGGGAACATGGATTGGAGAATGTGTTGGGATTGGAATGGAATGGGGAATGTTTTGGGGTGGGAGAGTGGGATTGGGAATGTTTTGGGATTGGAGAGTGGGGTTGGGAACGTTTTGGGGTGGGAAATTGGGATTGGGAATGTTTTGGGCTGGGAAATTGAGATTGGGAATGTTTTGGGATTGGAGAGTGGGGTTGGGAATGTTTTGGGGTGGGAAATTGGGATTGGGAATGTTTTGGGATTGGAGAGTGGGGTTGGGAATGTTTTGGGCTGGGAAATTGAGATATTGGGAATGTTTTGGGCTGGGAAATTGGGATTGGGAATGTTTTGGGGTGGGAAATTGAGATATTGGGAATGTTTTGGGCTGGGAAATTGAGATTGGGAATGTTTTGGGATTGGAGCGTGGGGTTGGGAATGTTTTGGGGTGGGAGAGTGGGGTTGGGAATGTTTTGGGGTGGGAGAGTGGGGTTGGGAATGTTTTGGGCTGGGAAATTGAGATATTGGGAATGTTTTGGGAGTGTGGCTCTGGGGGATATTTGGTTCCATTCTCTCCCTGCTTGCTGGGTCGATGTGAGGTGGCAGAGTGGAAGACGGTGACTGAGAAAGTTGAGATTGTGTCAATAAATAAAAAACCTTGATATATCTCTAAACCGTGAGCTATCCGCCTCTGACTGGAGAAGTGTTTATTCAATTTACCCTCAAAAAATAAGGACAGAATTGTTTTACCATTTTCTTCCCCTCCGTCACTGCTGCTATCACTGTGAATCTCTCCAATTACTCAGCAGGAGGAAGGAATTATTTTCACATTTCACCAACTTTGCCAAAACTCCGGTGTGACGCCACCACCAAATACATCTTTCCTCTGTCAGCATTCCGCAGAACCCCTTCCCTCTGGGATAAAGTAGTCTGCTCCTCCACTATACCCAACACCTCTCCCATCATCCATTGAACCTTCCTGTGCGATTACAGGAGGAGTAACTCCTGTCCCTTTACCTCTTCCATGCTCGCCATCTAAGGTCCAAACCATTCATTCCTGGCTAAGCAGTGTTTCACTCACAACTCTTTCAATTTGATTTATTACACTCGCTGCTCTCACCGTGGTCTCCTTTATATCGCAAAGAGCCAAGTGTAGACTGGGTGATCGCATTGCTGAGCACCTTCAGTCTGTGTGCAATCAGGATCCTGACCTTCCCAGTCGCTTGCTCATTTTAACATTCGATCCCACATGTCTGTCCTTGGCCTGCTGCAATGTTCCAGTGAAACTTCACACAAAACCGGAGGAACAGCATCTCATCTTCCAGTAAGACACGTTACAGCTTCATTTGTTTGACCTCAACCTCAAATAAAATGTTTTCATTCTGTTTCATTTCATTTTTTCTTGTTTTCTACCTTTTATTTCTTTGTTTTTCTTCATGTTTTCTTCCCCCCCACTTTTTCCCCCACTTCATCCCCCTTCCCTTCCCTTTTCTCCCCCCTGCTTCCCCTTTTCTACATTCTACACCTGTCCCATTTCCCCTCCTCCAACATCTCCACCTGTCACAGCCTCTCTGCCATTTCTTCCTGCGCACAATGCAGGCTTGGACCCGCGCTCTTCCTGCGCACAATGCAGGCTTGGACCCGCGCTCTTCCTGCGCACAATGCAGGCTTGGACCCGCGCTCTTCCTGCGCACAATGCAGGCTTGGACCCGCGCTCTTCCTGCGCACAATGCAAGCTTGGACCCGCGCTCTTCCTGCGCACAATGCAGGCTTGGACCCGCGCTCTTCCTGCGCACAATGCAAGCTTGGACCCGCGCTCTTCCTGCGCACAATGCAAGCTTGGACCCGCGCTCTTCCTGCGCACAATGCAAGCTTGGACCCGCGCTCTTCCTGCGCACAATGCAGGCTTGGACCCGCGCTCTTCCTGCGCACAATGCAAGCTTGGACCCGCGCTCTTCCTGCGCACAATGCAGGCTGGACCCGCGCTCTTCCTGCGCACAATGCAAGCTTGGACCCGCGCTCTTCCTGCGCACAATGCAGGCTTGGACCCGCGCTCTTCCTGCGCACAATGCAAGCTTGGACCCGCGCTCTTCCTGCGCACAATGCAGGCTTGGACCCGCGCTCTTCCTGCGCACATTGCAAGCTTGGACCCGCGCTCTTCCTGCGCACAATGCAAGCTTGGACTCACGTTTCCAATTTGGACTTCTGTTGAACTGTTTTTTGCATTTGTGGGAGATGGGTGTCGCTGGCTGGGCCAGCATTTATTTTCTTTGTTCTTTGAAACCGGAGCATCCTTAGTTGCCCTTGTTTAAAGGGCAAGTGAGAGTCAACCACATTGCTGTGGCTCTGGAGTCTCATGTAGGCCATGGGGTAAGGACGGCAGATTTCCTTCCCTAAAGGACATCAGTGAACCAGATGGGTTTTTTCCAACAATGGGTTTTTTTCAGTAGATTCTTAATCCCAGATATTTTTTATTGAATTCAAATTCCTCCATCTGCCGTGGTGGGATTCGAACCCAGGATCCCCAGAACATCAGCTGAGTTTCTGGATTAACAGTCTAGTGATAATACCACTGAGCCATCACTTTCCCCTCTGCTGTTCTGCACTCTGAAGAAGGATTTACATCTAGGGGGATAATGCTTCAATTGAAACTAGTAGAGATAGGCTAACAGTTCAGAATTATACTGTGTCATGTTTAATTATTTCAACTGGTAAAAGTCACGCTAGTTCTTTTTCAGTTTTTTTAAAGAATCCCTACAGTACAGAAGGAGGCCATTCAGACCATCCAGTCTGTACCCAATCTCAATCCCACCCAGATCCTATCCCTATACCCCCAGTAGTAATAGTTAAACTGTGTTGTTAAATAAAATTTGTTTTGTAAAAAGGGATGGCATGATGACACAGAGGTTAGCACCACTGCCTCTCAGCACTAGGGATCCTGGTTTGCTTCCCAGCTTGGGTCATTATCTGTATGGAGTCTGCACATTCTTCCCGTGTCTGTACGGGTTTCCTCTGGGTGCTCCGGTTTCCTCCCACAGATCAAAGATGCGCAGATTAGGTGGATTGGCCATGCTAAATTCTTCCTCAGTGTACAAGAGCCGGAATATGGTGACTCGGGGATTTTCACAGTAGCTGCATTGCAGTAAATCTACATGTAAGCCTAAACTTAGCTTCCTTGTGGGTTAATAGAATCATACCGGGAGTCAAACACCTTACCCTCACACTAATGCCAAAATCGGAAATAATTGGGATCCAGGCTAACTTCTGAAATCTCTGGTATGGTCTCTTACACATTCTTCAATTGATATATCTCTGGTTCCTGCTCTGAATCATGTTCTAAATTGTATATTGGACTTCAGTATTTTTTTGTTGAAGCTAGTTATATTCTGTTTGTCTTGGCACTTGATTCAGACATGACCTCTCTGATTGCAGCGAGAACAGATTTATATTTCTCCTGAGGGTAATCTCCCCCACACCCTCCCAACGCCCCCCCACCCCTCCCGGGACATCTGAGCCTGACGTTCCTCCCTGGGGACACCTGACCCCTGACCCCACCCATTCCCTTCTCCAGAGACACCCGACCTCTGATGTGGGAAGGGTTTCGAAGATAAGGATTAGTGGCAGAATGAAGTCTTTCAGAGGGCAGAGAATTGGTAAGGAGTTAAATGATTATTCTGCAAGCAAACACTGACAGCTTACACATATGTAAATGAATCAACAAGTAATTAATTTTAAAACATATATGCTGATATTTTAGATGTATTTCAATGTATTGTAAGCTTTAGCCAAGCAAAGTTACTTGGTTTGTTCTGACTGGAATGACAGTGGTTGAGGGGAGGCCTGATAGAAGTCTAAAAGATTATGAGGGGCATGGACAGAGTGGATTGTCAGAAGCTTTTCTCCAGGATAGAAGAGTCAATTACTGAAAGGGACGCAGTTGAGGTCAGTAGTTCAAATCCAAAGGTCTGGGAACTGGTTAGTCAGCAAGTCTTATCGGGTGGAATTCCTGAGAGGGTACACATTATGCAATATTAATGAATAGATGCATTCATTGCCCAGACACTGAATAGATATGAACCTGGACGTGGGAATACATGTCTATTTAACTTGGCAGTGAGCTGGTAGAACGTCCATTTTGACCTTGCAGTCTGTCGTTTCTGGGGAGGTAATTAATGCCAAAGGGGAGACTGTCTGGAATCAGTTGGGCAAATAAGATACCACCATGCTATTAAGTATGATAATGGTTGGCCGAGGTACAGAGATTTGTATTGCTGTATTATTGTTAAATGGAATTGATGGTAAGCTAATGAAAGGCAGAATTATTGATCATGAAAACAGTATAATTGATCTGTATCTGAGTCTAAATTAGTTCTTTCGGAGAGGTTCTGTCACTCTGTCTATAGAATGATTTAACACTTTGCGGTGGCACAGTGGGTTAGCCCTGCTGCCTCATAGAGCCAGGGACCCAGGTTAGATTCCTGGCTGGGGGTCACTGCCTGTGCAGAGTCTGCACATTCTCCCCTGTGTCTGTGTGGGTTTTCTCTGGATGCTCCGGTTTCAAAGAACAGAGAAAATTACAGCACAGGAACAGGCCCTTCGGCCCCTCCAAGCCTGCACTGACCATGCTGCCCGACTGAACTAAAACCCCCTACCCTTCCAGGGACTGTATCCCTCTATTCCCATCCTATTCATGGATTTGTCCAGAAGCCCCTTAAAACTCACTATCGTATCCCCTTCCACTACGTCCCCTGGCAGTGGGTTTCAGGCACCCATCACCCTCTGTAAAAAGCCTGCCTCCTACATCTCCTTTAAACATTGCCCCTCACACCTTAAACCTGTGCCCCCCTAGTAATTGACTCTTCCAGCCTGGGAAAATGCTTCTGACTATCCACTCTGTCCATGCTCCTTATAATTTTGTAGATTTTTATCAGGTCCCCCCTCAACCTCTGTCGTTCCAGTGAGAACAAACAAGTTTCTCTGACCTTTCCTCATAGCTAATGCCCTCCATACCAGGCAACATCCTGGTAAATCTTTTCTGGATCCTCTCCAAAGCCTCCACATCTTTCTGGTAGTGTGGCGAACAGAATTGAACACTATATTCCAAGTGCGGTCTAACTAAGGTTCTATAAAGCTGCAACAACGTGCCAATTTTTAAATTCGGTATCCCAGCCGATGAAGGTAAGCATGCCGTATGCCTTCCTGCCTACCTTCTCCAGCTGCATTGCCACTTTCAGTGACCTGTGTACCTGTACACCCAGATCCATCTGCCTATCAATACTCTGAAGGGTTCTGCTATTTACTGGATATTTCCTATCTGTATTAGACCTTTCAAAATGCATTACCCCACATTTGTCGGGATTAAACTCCATCTGCTATCTCTCTGTTCAAGTCTCCAACTGATCTACACCCTGCTGTATTCTCTGATGGTGCTCGTTGCTGTCTGCAAATCCACCAACTTTTGTGTCATCTGCAAACTTACTAATTAAACCAGTTACATTTTCCTCCAAATCATTTATATATATATATTACCAATAGCAAAGATCCCAGCACTAATCCGTGAAGAACGCCACTTATCACAGCCCTCCATTCGGAAATTCACCCTTCCACTGCTACCCTCTGTCTTTGACTGAGCCAGTTTTATATCTGCCTTGCAGCTCACCTCAGATCCCACGCGACTTCACCTTCTGCACCAGTCTGCCATGAGGGACCTTGTCAAAAGCCTTACTAAAGTCCACGTCGAAAATATCCACTGCTCTACCTTCATCAACCATCTTCGTCACTTCAAAAAACTCGAACAAGTTGTGAGACACAACCTCCCCTTCACAAAACCATATTGCCTCTAGGTTATATGTTCACTTATTTCCAAGTGGGGGTAAATCCTGTCTCGAAGAATCCTTACCAATAATTCTCCTACCACTGATGTAAGATCCTCTTCCCTCTGATTACCTGGATTATTCTTGCTACCCTTCTTAAACAAAGGAACAATGTCGGCTTTTCTCCAATCTTCTGGGACCTCCCCTGAAGTCAGTGAGGATACAAAGATTTCTCTCAAGGCCTCAGCAATTTCCTCCCTTGCTTCTCGGTATTTTGGAGTATATTTCATCAGGCCCTGGGGACTTGTCTGCCTTAACGTTTCTCAAGAATCCCAATACCTCCTACTTTTTGATCTCAACATGACTCAAACTATCTACGCACTCTTTCCCAGACTCATCATCCACCAAGTCCTCTTTGATGAATACTGAGACAAAGTACTCATTTAATACCTTGACCATTTCCTCTGGCTCCACGCATAGATTCGCTTCCCTGTCCTTGAGTGGGCCAACGCTCTTCCTGGTTACCCTCTTGCTCTTTATATATGTATAAAATGATCCAGCATGGCCCCATACAAATTCTGCCTCGTCCAGGCCCGAGCATTAAAGTGAGTCCTAGTCAATATTGGGGAAGTTAAAATCTCCCACCACAACAACTCTGTTACTTTTATACCTTGCCAAAATCTGCCTACATATTTATTCCTCTATCTCATGTTGGCTGTTGGGAGGCCTAAAAGTAAACCCCCAACACTGTGACTACACCCTTCCTGTTCCTGAGCTCTACCTATATTGCCTCACTATGAGCTCTCTGAGGTGTCCTCCTGGAGTACAGCTGTGATATTCTCCTTAATCAGTAATCCTCCAGCCCTTTTACATCCCACTGTATCCCGCCTGAAACATTGTATCTGGAATGTTAAGCTGCCAATCCTGTCCTTCCCTTAACCAAGTCTCTAACGGCAACAACATCACGGTTCTCTGTACTAATCCAAGCTCTGAGTTCATCGCCCTTATCTGTTACACTTCTCATATTAAAATAAATGCATTTCAGTCCACTTGGCCCACTTTGATTAGCAACCACACTCTGAGTCTTACTGACCCTACTCTCTGGTTCCCCTCCAGTTAATTCACCTTTGCTTTGGTTCGAGTTTAAATCCTCCCAATGTGATACTAGAAACCCTCCCGGCCAGAATATTTGTACCCTTCCAGTTTTGATGCTACCTGTCCTTGTACAGGTCCCACCTGTCCCAGAAGAGATCCCAATGGTCCAGATATCTGAAACCCTCCCTCCTACTCCAGCCGTTTAGCCATATGTTGAACTGGCACGTGGCACAGGAAGTAATCCTGAGATTACAACCCTCGAGGTCCTGCTTTTTAACTTTCCACCTAACTCCCTAAATTGCTGCTGCAGGATCTCATCATTCTTCCTTCCTTTGTCGTTAGTATCAATGTGTACCGCGACCTCTGGCTGCTCACCTTCTCCCTTCAGGATGCTTTCTGTCAGTCAGAGACGCTGGCACCAGGGAGGCAACAAACCATCTCTTTCACATCCAAGAAGTGCCTATCCGTTCCCTTAACTATAGAGTCCCCTATAACTGTTGCCCTGGTGCTCTCTGTCCCTCTCCACTTAACAACAAAGCCTGCTATGGTGCTACTGTCCTGGCTCCTGCTGATGTTACACCCTGATAGACCACCACCCCCCCCCCCGACAACAATATCCAAAACAGTACTCTTGTTGGAGAGAGGGAATGACCAAAGGGGATTCCTGCACTGACTGTCTGCCCCTTCTAACAGTCACCCATTTATTTGCCTGCACCTCGCATGTCACCATGTCTCTAAAGCTCCTGTCTATTTCCTCCCACAATCTGAAAGACATGCTGGTTAGGGTGCATTGGCCGTGCTAAATTCTCCCTCAGTGTAACCTGAACAGGTGCTGGAGAGCAGTAACTAGGGGATTTCACAACAACTTCATTGCAGTGTTAGTGTAAGCCTTACTTGTGACATTAATAAATAACCAAGTAAATGTTTATATTGTCTTGTTTTATGTTAAATAAATTTGTAACAAGATTTTCACAGAGGTATTTGCAGGTTTTGAATTGTCTTAATTTAAGACGTGATTTGCCACCTCTCCAGAGGCACATAAGTCCATGTTTCCGTGTGCAGAGAGCCTGAGCTGGGAGCAGACCGATAGCAAGAAGGACTGATTTTTGGGTGGGACAATCTCCTTACAGATCATTCTCTCCTGGATCATTGGATCATTATCCAATTGCCTGTGAGGAATTCACTAATGTCCTTGAGGGAAGGAAATCTGTCATCCTTACCCGGTCTGGCCTACATATCACTCCAGAGCCACTGCAATACGTAGTTGACACTCAAATACCCTCTGAACAAAGGCATTAAACGCTGGTCCAGCCAGCAAGGCCCATGGATGAAATCAGAAGGGAAAATGCTGGAAAATCTCAGCAGGTCGGGCAGCGTCTGTAAGGAGAAAGAGGTGACGTTTCGAGTTCAGAGTTGTCAAAGCTGAATGAATCTTTGTGCCAGCCAGCCTGATCCCACTTTCTAGTGTTTAGTCTGTGGCTCTACATGTTAAAATTATTTATTAGTGTCAGAAGTTGGCTGACATTAACACTGCAATGAAGCTAGTCGCCACACTCTGGCACCTATTCAGGTACACTGAGGGAGAATTTAGCACGGTCAATGCCACCTAACCATCATGTCTTTCAGAACGTGGGAGGAAACTGGAGCACCCGGAGGAAACCCACACAGATACAGGGAGAATGTGCAGACTCTGCACAGACAGTGACCGAAGCTGGGAATCGAACCCGGGTCCCTGCCACTGAGAGGCAGCATTGCTAACCACTGTGCTACCATGCTGTTGCAAGGTGACTAATCAGACAAACTCTCCATGAGTTGAGGGTTCAGTTAGGGGCAGCGAGGTGCAGACCCACACAACCTTCTGCTGAAAGGCAAGTTTCCTTGTCTCCCCTCTAACCTTCCTGCAATCACATTCATTCTCGGCACCCAGTCACTGAATTCTCTGCTAAAGTGACCAGACCCTCCCAGTCTATCTAGAATCTCGCAATGTTGCGTACCTCAATCAAATCTCCCCCTAACCAGAGTGAAAGGGCAGGGACCATCTGGCCATTGGGACATTGCTGTGCACAAACTGGCTGCCATGATTCCAGCAGCTACGGGGAAGCACCCAAGAGGTGCTGCGGTGAGCTCTATTCCCAAACATGCCAACACTGAGAGTGGACATGAATTTGCCTCTATTGGGGACCTAGAGGGATTTGCCTTGGATTTGGGTGGCCAGGTGCAGAGGTGATGTGGAGATGCCAGCATTGGATTTGGCTAAACACAGTATGAAATCCCACAACGCCGGGTTAAAGTCCAACAGGTTTATTTGCAGCAAAATCCACAAGCTTTCGGAGCACTGCCCCTTCGTCAGGTGACTGGGAATTCTGTTCACAAACAGGGCATAAAGACACAAACTCAATTTACAGAATAATGGTTGGAATGCGAGTGTTTACAGCTAATTAAGTCTTTACAGGTACAGACAGTATGAGCGGAGAGAGGGTTAAGCATAGGTTAAAGAGACGTGTATTATCTCCAGCCGGGACAGTTAGTGAGACTTTGCAAGCCCAAGAAAGTTGTGGGGATTACAGATAGGTGACATGAACCCAAGATCTCTGTTGAGGATCTTGTCACGACACATGACGGTGCAGAGCGGAAGCTGGTAGTGAAGTTCCACACCTAAGGACGACCTCAACCGGGATCTTGGATTCACGTCACACTGTTTGTAAACCCCACAATTTGTCTGGGCTTGCAAAATCTCACTAACTGTCCTGGCTGGAGACAATACACATCTCTTTAACATGTCCTGAACCCTCTCTCCGCTTACATTGTCTGGACCTTTAAGACTTGATTACCTGTAAAGAGCCACATTCAAATCTTTATTCTGTCAATTGAGTTTGTGTCTTTTATGTGCCCTGTTCCTGAATTCAACCCTCACTCACCTGACGAAGGGCCAGTGCTCCAAAAACTTGTGGCGTTTATTCCCAAATAACCCTGATGGACTTTAATCTGGTTTTATGAGCCTTCTGACTGGTAGAGGGCAGTCCTGGCGGAAGTGGGGAGGCGGCTGTGACCATTTGACAGAGACTGGCGGGCAGGACAGCAAGGCGGACATGACGACATTGCGCCCCGCCTATCTACCGTGACGTCACGGCGACCGTCCATCCTGTACGAGACAAGGAAGTGACATCAAAGCGCCCAAGCCGCTGACGTTCCGTCAACACGCTCCGCCCACAGGAGACGGACGTGACGACAGAGGCAGCCTTCAACCATTTGAGAGAGGAGGCAAGGCCTGAGGTCAGGGAACGGAGGCCGAAACAAAGAGGAAAGGCTGTGTCCGACCGCAGAAGCGAAGAGAGAATAGAGCCCGCATTCGGAGTCTAGATCAGTCCGAGCCAACCTGATCTGTTAACGCAGCTCATTCCAGGCCGCCAATTAGGGCGGACGTGACGTCAGCCGGCGCCCCAGAGAGAGGCGGGCCGGACTGAGGTGACGTAAGAACGCCGGCGCTCATTGGACAGACGGGGGATCTGACATCACCGCGCCGGAACTGACGTCCGAGAGACGTTGAGGGATTGTTCTGGAAGCGACCGAGCGGCAAAATGGCGGCGGCGACGAGCGGGTGAGAAAAATAAACCCTTAAATATCCAGAGAGAGAGAAATAAACCCTTAAATATCCAGAGAGAGAGAGAGAGAAATAAACCCTTAAATATCCAGAGAGAGAGAAATAAACCCTTAAATATCCAGAGAGAGAGAGAAATAAACCCTTAAATATCCAGAGAGAGAGAGAAATAAACCCTTAAATATCCAGAGAGAGAGAGAAATAAACCCTTAAATATCCAGAGAGAGAGAAATAAACCCTTAAATATCCAGAGAGAGAGAGAGAGAGAAATAAACCCTTAAATATCCAAGAGAGAGAGAGAGAAATAAACCCTTAAATATCCAGAGAGAGAGAGAAATAAACCCTTAATATCAGAGAGAGAGAGAAATAAACCCTTAAATATCCAGAGAGAGAGAGAATAAACCCTTAATATCAGAGAGAGAGAGAAATAAACCCTTAAATATCCAGAGAGAGAGAGAAATAAACCCTTAAATATCCAGAGAGAGAGAGAAATAAAACCCAAATAGAGAGAGAGAGAGAAAGAATTAAATATCCAGAGAGAGAGAAATAAACCCTTAAATATCCAGAGAGAGAGAGAAATAAACCCTTAAATATCCAGAGAGAGAGAGAGAGAAATAAACCCTTAAATATCCAGAGAGAGAGAGAAATAAACCCTTAAATATCCAGAGAGAGAGAGAAATAAACCCTTAAATATCCAGAGAGAGAGAGAAATAAACCCTTAAATATCCAGAGAGAGAGAGAAATAAACCCTTAAATATCCAGAGAGAGAGAGAAATAAACCCTTAAATATCCAGAGAGAGAGAGAAATAAACCCTTAAATATCCAGAGAGAGAGAGAAATAAACCCTTAAATATCCAGAGAGAGAGAGAAATAAACCCTTAAATATCCAGAGAGAGAGAGAAATAAACCCTTAAATATCCAGAGAGAGAGAGAAATAAACCCTTAAATATCCAGAGAGAGAGAAATAAACCCTTAAATATCCAGAGAGAGAGAGAGAGAGAAATAAACCCTTAAATATCCAAAGAGAGAGAGAGAGAAATAAACCCTTAAATATCCAGAGAGAGAGAGAAATAAACCCTTAAATATCCAGAGAGAGAGAGAAATAAACCCTTAAATATCCAGAGAGAGAGAGAAATAAACCCTTAAATATCCAGAGAGAGAGAAATAAACCCTTAAATATCCAGAGAGAGAGAGAGAAACCCCTTAATCCAGAGAGGAGAGAGATAACCCTTATATCCAGAGAGAGAGAGAAATAACCTTAATATCCAGAGAGAGAGAGAGATAACCCTTATATCCAGAGAGAGAGAAGAACCCTAATCCCCATATCCAGAGAGAGAGAGAGATAAACCCTTAAATATCCAGAGAGAGAGAGAGAAATAACCCTTAAATACCAGAGAGAGAGAGAAGAAATAACCTTAAATATCCAGAGAGAGAGAGAGAGAGACACCCTTATATCCAGAGAGAGAGAGAATAACCCTATATCCAGAGAGAGAGAGAAGAAAAACCCAAAACCCTATATCCAGAGAGAGAGAGAGAGAGAGAGAGAAAAAACCCTTATGTCCAGAGAGAGAGAGAACCCATATCCAGAGAGAGAGAGAATAAACCCCTAATATCCAGAGAGAGAGAGAATAAACCCTTATGTCCAGAGAGAGAAAAACCTAAAGAGAGATAAACCCTTAATATCCAGAGAGAGAGGAGAAATAAACCCTTAATGTCCAGAGAGAGAGAGAATAAACCCTTAATGTCCAGAGAGAGAAAGAGAAAATAAACCCTTAAATATCCAGAGAGAGAGAGAGAGAAAGAAACCCTTAATATCCAGAGAGAGAGAGAGAAATAAACCTTAAATGTCCAGAGAGAGAGAAATAAACCCTTAAATGTCCAGAGAGAGAGAGAGATAAACCCTTATGTCCAGAGAGAGAGAGAGAAATAAACCCTATTGTCCAGAAGAGAGAGAGAAATAAACCTTAATGTCCAGAGAGAGAGAGAGAGAACCTTAATGTCCAGAGAGAGAGAGAGAAAACCCTTATGTCCAGAGAGAGAGAGAGAAATAAACCCTTATGTCCAAGAGAGAGAGAAAACCCTTATGTCCAGAGAGAGAGAGAAGAAACCTTAATTCCAGAGAGAGAGAGAAATAACCCTTAATGTCCAGAGAGAGAGAGAGATAAAACCCTTATGTCCAGAGAGAGAGAGAAATAAACCCTTAAATGTCCAGAGAGAGAGATAGTCCAGAGAGAGAGAAATAAACCCTTAATGTCCAGAGAGAGAGAGAAATAAACCCTTAAATGTCCAAGAGAGAGAGAAAGAAACCCTTATGTCCAGAGAGAGAGAGAGATAAACCCTTAATGTCCAGAGAGAGAGAGAGATAAACCCTTATGTCCAGAGAGAGAGAGAGAAACCCTTAATGTCCAGAGAGAGAGAGAGATAAACCCTTATGTCCAGAGAGAGAGAGAGATAAACCCTTATGTCCAGAGAGAGAGAGAGAAATAAACCCTTAATGTCCAGAGAGAGAGAGAGAGAAACCCTTATGTCCAGAGAGAGAGAGAGAGAAACCCTTAATGTCCAGAGAGAGAGAGAGATAAACCCTTATGTCCAGAGAGAGAGAGAGATAAACCCTTTGTCCAGAGAGAGAGAGAGATAAACCCTTATGTCCAGAGAGAGAGAGAGATAAACCCTTAATGTCCAGAGAGAGAGAGAAATAAACCCTTATGTCCAGAGAGAGAAATAAACCCTTAAATGTCCAGAGAGAGAGAGAGAAATAAACCCTTAAATGTCCAGAGAGAGAGAGAGAAATAAACCCTTAAATGTCCAGAGAGAAGGAAATAAACCCTTAAATGTCCAGAAGAAATAAACCCTTAAATGTCCAGAGAGAGAAATAAACCCTTAAATGTCCAGAGAGAGAAATAAACCCTTAAATGTCCCGAGAGAGAAATAAACCCTTAAATGTCCCGAGAGAGAAATAAACCCTTAAATGTCCCGAGAGAGAAATAAACCCTTAAATGTCCCGAGAGCGAGAGAGAAATAAACCCTTAAATGTCCCGAGAGCGAGAGAGAAATAAACCCTTAAATGTCCCGAGAGCGAGAGAGAAATAAACCCTTAAATGTCCCGAGAGCGAGAGAGAAATAAACCCTTAAATGTCCCGAGAGCGAGAGAGAAATAAACCCTTAAATGTCCAGAGAGAGAGAGAAAAATAAACCCTTAAATGTCCGAGAGCGAGAGAGAAATAAACCCTTAAATGTCCCGAGAGCGAGAGAGATAAAACCCTTAAATGTCCCGAAGCGAGAGAATAAACCCTTAAATGTCCCGAGAGCGAGAGAGAAATAAACCCTTAAATGTCCCGAGAGCGAGAGAGAAATAAACCCTTAAATGTCCCGAGAGCGAGAGAGAAATAAACCCTTAAATGTCAGAATATTTAAGTCCACTATTGTTGGGCTCGGTATGAAGTATATCCAGGGGTGGGGGAATTCTAGGGAATAGGTGCGTTTGGTAGTATTCCCCATTTCCCTCTCTTTCCCCTTGCTCAGTGTTGATAACATGGTGGTTTGAGTATAATTCTTTGTCTTGCAGGCGACGCAGCAAGTGGGACCAGCCCGGTCCTGGCATGAATGGCTCACTCCCTGGGGTGATGCCTCCACAAGTCTCCATGCCATCAGCTAGCTTTCCTGCTGGTTCAGTGCCAGTCTCTCTGCCTGTCGGGACAGGAGCTGCTGCTGCTGCTACCGGCGTACCAATGAGTGTCGGGGCCTTTGCTCCAGCCTCTGGGGCTCTGGATGCTGCAGCTGCTGTTGCAGCCAAGATCAACGCCATGCTGGTAGCCAAAGGGAAGCTGAAACCCAGCCAGATTGCTCCTGAACAGGTATAGACTGCAGCTCAGTGTGTGTGGGCTGGGGAGGGGAATAATGACAGACCGCAGCTCATGTTGGCACACAGAGAGGTATCCTTGTTAGAGTGAAGAAAATTACAGCACAGGAACAGGCCCTTCAGCCAAGCCTGCACAGACCATGCTGTTCATCGGAACTAAAACCCCCTATCCTTCCAGGGATCCTGTTCCTCTATTCCCATCCTATTCATGGATTTGTCCAGATGCCCCTTAAAACTTACTATCGTATCTGCTTCTACTACCTCCCCCCAGCAACGAGTTCCAGACGCTCCATCCTCTGTGTAAAAACCACTTAGCTCATGCATCTCCTTTTAAACTTTGTCCCTTGCATCTTAAATCCACGTCCCCAATAGGTATTTAGAGACGTAAGGGCTGATTAGGGACAGTCAGCATGGCTTTGAGAGTGAATAATCATGGCTGTCAAATTTGATTTTTTTTTGAAGGGGTAACCAAAAAGGTAGATGAGGGCAATGCACTTCATGTTGCCTACATGGACTTTAGCAACTTCCTTGACAAGGTACCTCATGGTAGCTTGTTGCATAAAGTTGAACCTCATGGGATTCAGGGTGAGGTAACTAAATGGATATAAAACTGTCTTGAGGACAGATGTAGAGGGTTGTTTTTCAAACTGGAGGCCTGTGACCAGCGGTGTGCCTCAGGGATCAGTGCTGGGCCCACTGTTATTTGTCATTTATATTAATGATTTGGATGAGAATATAAGGGGTATGGTTAGTAAGTTTACAGATCTCACCAAGATTGGTGGCATAGTGGACAGTGAAGAAGGTTATCTCTGATTGCAACAGGATCTTGATCAATTGGGCCAGTGGGCTGACGAATGGCAGATGGAGTTTAATTTAGATAAATGTGAGGTGATGCATTTTGGTCGATTGAACCAGGGCAGGATTTACTCAGTTAATGGTAGGGTGTTGGGGAGAATTACAGAACAGCGATCTAGGGGTACAGATTCACAGCTGCTTGAAAATGGAGTTACAGGTGGACAGAGCGGTGAAGAAAGCATTTGGCCTACTTGGTTTCATCGGTCAGAACATTGAAAGGAGTTGCGACGTCTTGTTGAAGTTGTACAAGACATTGGTAAGGCCACACTTGGAATACTGTGTACAGTTCTGGACACCCTATTATAGAAAGGATATTATTAAACTAGAAAGAGTGCACAAAAGATTTACCAGGATGTTACTGGGACTTGATGGTTTGAGTTATAAGGAGAGACTGGATAGACTGGGATTTTTTCTCTGGAGTGTAGGAGGCTGAGGGGTGATCTTATAGAGATCTATAAAATAATGAGGGGCACAGATCAGCGAGATAGTCAATATCTTTTCCCAAAGGTAGGGGAGTCTAAAACTAGAGGGCAGAGGTTTGAGGTGAGAGGGGAGAGATATGAAAGGTTCCAGAGGGGCAATTTTTTCACACAGAGGGTGGTGAGGGTCTGGAATAAGCTGCCAGAGGCAGGAGTAGAGACAGGTACAATTTTTGTTTTCTAAAAAGTACTTAGAAATTTACATGGGTATGATGGGTATAGAGTCAGGTGCAGGCCAGACCAGGATAAGGGCAGCAGACCCCCTTTCTAAAGGGGGCATTAGTGAAGCAGACTATCAATGACAGTGTCACAGTCACCTTTTGAGAGTAGCTTCATACACCAGAATTTTAATAATTTAAATTCCCACCAACTGCCCATGGTGGAATTTGAACCCAAGTCTCTTCCTCCAAGCCTCTGGATCACCAGTCCAATGACATTACTCCTTGCAGTGAAGGGTGACATAATGTGTGCCTTCTAAATTATTTGCTGTCATTGTACATTACAATGTTAGGGAACAGAAAAGATTTACCAGGATGTTGCCTAGTATGGAGGGCATTAGCTCTGAGGAGAGGTTGGTGAAACTTGGTTTGTTCTCACAGGAGCGACGGAGGTTGAGGGGGGGGACCTGGTAGACGTCTACAAGATTATGAAGGGCGTGAAGAGAGTGGATAGTTAGGAGCTTTTTCCCAGGGTGGAAGAGTCAATTGCTAGAGTCACAGAGATTTACAGCATGGAAACAGGGCCTTTGGCCCAACTTGTCCATGCTGCCTTTGTTTTTTAAAATAGTCCCAGTTGCCCGCATTTGGTTCGATTCCCCGGCAGCACGGTGACACAGTGGGTTAGCGCTGCTGTCTCACAGCGCCAGGGACCCGGGTTCGATTCCCAGCAGCACGGTGACACAGTGGGTTAGCACTGCTGTCTCACAGCGCCAGGGACCCGGGTTCGATTCCCCAGCAGCACGGTGACACAGTGGGTTAGCACTGCTGTCTCACAGCGCCAGGGACCCGGGTTCGATTCCCGCGTGACACAGTGGTTGCTGCTGTCTCACAGGGACCGGGTTCGATTCCCAGCAGCACGGTGACACAGTGGGTTAGCACTGCTGTCTCACAGCGCCAGGGACCCGGGTTCGATTCCCCAGCAGCATGGTGACACAGTGGGTTAGCACTGCTGTCTCACAGCGCCAGGGACCCGGGTTCGATTCCCAGCAGCATGGTGACACAGTGGGTTAGCGCTGCTGTCTCACAGCGCAAGGGACCCGGGTTCGATTCCCCAGCAGCACGGTGACACAGTGGATTAGTGCTGCTGTCTCACAGCACCAGTCCTCCTTGGCCCACCTCTGCAGGTTGCACTTTGAATTAGGGGCTGTTGTTGTTGAATGGTGGTGGGCAATCTGAGCAGGAGGAACTGTCTGGTCTCCTGTTGTTTTTGCTGTCACCCTGTGCTGATATCCTGTTGTTTACAGACCTCCATCCCAGGCAAGATGGCAGCTGGAGGGAAAAACAAGGATGACTTGGTGGTGGCGGAGGTAGAAATCAACGATGTGCCCATCAACTGTCGGAACCTGCTGACCCGTGGGCAGACCCAGGACGAGGTGAGAGAGAGAAATCCTCCTATAATACACTCACTGCAGCAGGGGGAGAAGCTTCTGTGTAATTGCACTATCGCTCCCTGGGGTAAACACAGTATGAATTCTGACAATACCAGGTTTAAATCCTACTGACTTATTTGATAGTAAACTCACCAGCTTTTGAGCTCTGCTCTTCCTCAGGTGAATGAGCTGTTTGAGATCAGAACACCTCATTCACCTGATGAAGAGAATAGCCTCGAAAGCTTGTGAGTTTACTATCAAATAAATTGGTTGGATTTAAACCTGCTGTTGTCAGACTTCTTACTGTGTTTACCCCAGTCCGAGGCCGGCATCTGTACGTCATGACTCCCTGGGTTATCTGGGTTATGGCACCCACACCTTGGAGGGTGCCCCCCCAACACACAGACACACACACACACACACACACACACAGGTGTGCTGTGGCTGGAGGGGGTGTCCCCAGCAGTGGGTAGGTGAGAGGCTTCAGACTGACTGCAGCAGTTCTCTAATGGAGTGTAAGGAGCCCCTTTTGGCCTTTGTGTCTCTAGTTTGGTGACAATATCACCATGCCACCACCTCCCCCATGGTATCCTGTTGAACATCCACTTCCTGACTCTCATTGATAAATTCCTTTGCTTTAGGAGCTTGAACTTGTGAATGTTTTAGTCAGATTTGTTAATAAAGCTGAGTTTTCTGTCTGAAACAGGTGAGTCGGCTGACTGGAGCCGCAGTTTCCACACGTGGCAGGTTCATGGCTCCAGAGGAGAAACTACAAGCTACGCCGGGGTATGTACTGGTGAATAACACACCCTTGACTACCTGGACCCTACCACCATTTTCCTTTGTACTGTCAACTGTGGCTTACTGAGCGGGGCTCTCTCTTCCTCTGTCTCGTCTTCAATGCAGCAAGGGTTACCTTGGACACACCCTGGGTTGAGGCGCCCACTGCAACGCTGAGGGAATGGTGCATGGTCAGGGTGCTGATTTCTCTGCCATTCTGTATCCTCAAGTGGATGTTAATTATCCCATGGCAGATGTAGGGAGAACAGGAGATTATCCACCATGTCCTGCGCCAATATTACTTCCTCTGCCAGTGATCTTACTAAAATCAGATTGTCTGGTGGCCCTGTGATTTGTGGGATCTCCCTGTGCAGGATTTGGCTGCCAGGCCTCCATCAGTGTGATACTTCACAACATTCTTCACTGTGTCCAGGTCCTGATCTTATGAGATGCTGTTTCTCCTGGGAGAAGAGGTCTGCTCACTCTGGCTGCCGGGGGCCCTTGGCTTGCCACTGTCCTGTGTCTGATTCCTCAAGGGAAAAGGACGCTCTTGGCAGCAGAGAGCATTGTGCTTCAGTACAATGAGCTCGTTGTAACTGACTCTCTGGAAGCTACTCTACCTCATATCACCCCTGACTATCATATCACTTGCTTGCTGGCAGTTAGACTTGCATAAACACTGCAATGAAGTTACTGTGAAATTCCCCGAGTCACCACACTCAGTGCAGCCTAACCCGTATGTCTTTCGGACTGTGGGAGAAAACTGCAGCATCCGGAGGAAACCCACGCAGACATGGGGAGAACGTGCAGACTACGCGCGCACAGTGATCCCAAGCCAGGAATTGAACCTGGGTGCTATGAGGCAGCAGTGCTAACCACAATGCCACTCAGTCCTGCATATCTAAGCTCACAAAGACATGGATTAGCCATGCTAAACTTCCCCTTGATGTGGAGGTTAGATGGTTTAAAGTTTATTTATCAATGTCAGGTGTAGGCTGACATTAACAGTACAATGAAGTTGCTGTGAAAGTGCCCTAGTTGGCAGGGTAAATAGGTAGGGATACCGGGTGGAGCTTGGATAAGATGCTGTGTTGGAGAGCTGGTAGAGATTTGCTGGGCCAAATGGCCTCCTCTTGCACTGCAGAGATTATATTTGCAATTCTGTTTCTTATTTCTCCCCTGCAGAGATCGGGCTTTGTACCTGCACATTCAAGGACAGACACGTGATGTTGTTGATAGTAAGTATGTGGCTGTGATGAGGGTTAAGTTTATTAGAGTCACAAGTAGCATTACACTAACACTGCAGTGAAGTTACTGTGAAAATTCCCTATGCCACACTTTGACACCCGTTTGGGTACAGTTAGGGAGAATTTAGCACGGCTGATGTACCTGAACCAGCATGTCTTTCAGACTGTGGGAGGAAAGCAGAGCACCGGGAGGAAACCCACACAGACAATGACCCGAGCTGGGAATTGAACCCGGGCCCGAGTCCCTAGCAATAAGGCAGCGGTGCTAACCATTCTGTGGTGGATCCTGGCCTCTCATAAGTCCAGTCTGTCTGCTGGGTAGAGCAGCAGTGGGTGCTCCTGGATTATTTCAGCTTACATGAGCAAGGCTGGAGTAAGGCACCCTGAGCTAATCACTGGGGAGTGAATATAACATTGGAACAAGACTGTGGCTGCAGCAGGCCATTGACACACGATGGGTGTCCAGTAATAATTCCTCTGCTGTAACTGGAACTCACCTGTTGACAGTACATTGGAGCAGAAGATTAACAGTGACATGGGATAGTCTGATGTAACCACAGCAATGTGAATCAGCCAGGTATCTGGAGGATAAAGAAAGTGGATCCTGTTCAGTGCTTTGTGGTTCTGCTGATACTGTCCTCCTATAAAAACCGGGCCAAGAGAACGCCCCACTTCCAGTGAAAGGAGGGGATTCACTGTGCAGCCCAACACTTCAACTCATTGTAAATTATTGCTTCAGAAGGTTATGGGTATAGTACAGGAAATGCCGCACTGTGGGAGGGTCAGTGCCGAGGGAGCGCCGCACTGTGGGAGGGTTGGTGCCGAGAGAGCGCCGCAATGTCTGTGTGTTCTGAGTATAAAGATCCCATGTTTGTATTGGGAAACTGGGTGAATGGGATTGAGGACAGTGTTGGATGCCATGCGAGCAGTGACCTATCTCTGAATCTCCGGTAGCTTCAGGCACAACAACCTCTTCACAAGAGTCTGACTGATTGAGAGAAGGGGACAAAGGGGTTTGTTATGTTACTGCTGTCAATATTAAATAAATACACGGAGCTCTGGGTAATATATTGAGTTTTCAACTCTTCTTTGCAGAGGCGGTGAACAGGATCAAGGAGATCATTGCTGGTGGAGTTGTAAAAGCTGCCAGTGCTTCAAGCTCACAGTTCAGCGCTCCAATGGTTACTGTCTACCACCAGCCAGCTCCTGTTACACACCCTACAACCACCACAGCCCGATCACAAGCTGGGGTAAGTATATTCCTGCAGCATGTAGAAGGGCACTCAGCTCTCAACTGGGTTCAGGATTCACCCTCTCTCTGTCTGAATGGCTGAGAGTTCAAAACACCCACTGACACCATATCATTCAGATTGTACAGTGCTACCAGCGTCAGACAGTGTAACCCCATGCTGTTCCTGTTCTGGGAGTGTTTGATGGGGGGACAGTGTAGAGGGAGCTTTACTCTGTATCTAACCCCGTGCTGTACCTGTCCTGGGAGTGTTTGATGGGGGGGACAGTGTAGAGGGAGCTTTACTCTGTATCTAACCCCGTGCTGTACCTGTCCTGGGAGTGTTTGATGGGGGGACAGTGTAGAGGGAGCTTTACTCTGTATCTAACCCCGTGCTGTACCTGTCCTGGGAGTGTTTGATGGGGGGACAGTGTAGAGGGAGCTTTACTCTGTATCTAACCCTGTGCTGTACCTGTCCTGGGAGTGTTTGATGGGGGACAGTGTAGAGGAAGCTTTACTCTGTATCTAACCCCGTGCTGTACCTGTCCTGGGAGTGTTTGATGGGGGACAGTGTAGAGGAGCTGAATTTTGCCTTGTCATGTTGTAGCTGAGGGATCTGGAAGATAAAGAAAGTGGAGCCTGTTCAGATCTTATGGTTCTGCTGATACTGTCCTCCTATAGAAACTGGGCCGAGAGAACAGCCCCACTTCCAGTGAAAGTCGGGGATTCACTGTGCAGCCCGACATGTGAATGCAGACGCCCCCTTTGTCAACACTGAACCTGTTAATAGTTTGCTGTCACAGGCATCCATTTCTTGTACCTGGGTTGGAGAGCACAGGGTGAAAGTGTCTGATGGGTACAGTGTTTATGTAATCTCTCAGCAGGATATGCCAATCAGTCCTTCATGTAGAACAATCAGTGTTTGATATATCTTGGTGAGAGGATGTTGAGAGTGTGGGATTGGGGGCAGGGTTTGGCTGTGGAGTATGATCTCCTCTCAATCGTAGTAGATGGGTGAAGAAGAAGCTATTCAGCAGCCTTGTTTTGTGTATCAGAATATTGAATACAGGAGTTTGGACTTCTTGTTGAAGTTGTACAAGACATTGGCCAGGCCACACTTGGAATACTATATACAGTTCTGGTCACCCGATTATAGAAAGGATAATTATTAAACTAGAAAGAGTGCAAAAAAGATTTACTGGGATGCTACTGGAATTTGATGGATTGAGTTACGAGGAGAGGCTGGATAGACTGGGACTTTTTCTCTGGAGCGTAGGAGGCTGAGGGGTGACTTTATAGAGGTCTATAAAATAATGAGGGGCAGATCAGCTAGATAGACAATATCTTTTCTCAAAAGGTAGGGGAGCGTAAAACTAGAGGGCATAGGTTTGAGGGGAGAGACACAAAAGGGTCCAGAGGAGCAATTTTTTCACACAGAGGGTGGTGAGTTTCTGGAACAAGCTGCCAGAGGCAGTAGCAGAGACGGGTACAATTTTGTCTTTTTAGAAGCATTTAGACAGTCACATGGGTAAGATGGGTAGAGAGGGATATGGGCCAAATACAGGCAATTGGGATTAGCTTGGGTTTAAAAAAAGCAGCAGGTCGGCTGAAAGGCTTATTTCCATGCTGTAAACTTTTATGGCTATAATGTCAATCAGTGGTGTTAGTGCTCTCGTTGAGGCTGGTCTGTGTCCTGTCCTAATGCTACTCATTTTGTATTGACCAAACCGGATGTGTACAACACTCATGTCTCTTAGGTTTGCTGTGATTCCCGTGTCACTGACAGGACCTCTCCTTTCCAATTATAGACGTTTGATCAGAACTAGCCACAGCGAGCTTCTCCTCTTACAATCTGTTCTCGCCTTTCACTGGATCCCTTGTTTCCTCCTGTCCAGAAATTCTTCCTCATTCCCTCTTCTCATCCTGCTCATCCCACACACACGCTCCCCATTTCTGCTTGCTTTCCTATCTGTCTTTGTGATATCTCAATGTTCCCAGGTAGTGTGGAGTACGGGCTAGGTTATGAGGGTGGTCAGAAAGACATGGGCATTTGATTTTGAAGAGAATTTTATAATATAGGAGTAACTCTTTGAGTCTACTTAACGGCACCCTCACTGATAAATCTCAGCACTACTTTCCTGCACTGTGCCCGTTATCTCTTGTATTTAGAAATCTATCGCTGTCTGACTCTAACAGTCTGTGATTGAGCTTCCACAGCACTCTGGGCTGGAGAACTCCAAAGGTTTGAAAAATCGTTCCGTCTCCATGCCAAACGTTCTGCCCCTTGTTCTAAGACTCATCTAATTCTAGACTTACCTACATCTACCCAGCCCTGTAAACCTTGAAATGTCAAAGAGATCCCCTCTCGTTCTTCACAGCTCGAGAGAATACAAGCTCTGTCTCCAGGAGTCAGTCTACTGAATCCTTGTTGCACCCCCTCTAGGGCCAGGAGACCAAAACTCTACTCACTACTCCAGCTGTGCTCTCAACAAGCCTCTATCCAGCAGCAACAAGACATCTTGAAGTTCAAGTTAAAAGTTTAATTATTAGTCACAAGGCTCACATTAACACTGCAATGAAGTCGCTGTAAAAATCCCCCAGTCACCACACTATGGTGCCTGTTCAGGTCAATGCACCCTAACCAACAGGTCTTTCAAACTGTGGAAGGAAACCCATACAGATACGAGGAGAATGTGTTTCTCTGCGCAAAAGCAAATAGTTTCTCTTTATCCTATGAAATCTGTTAATCATCTTCAAACATGTTGATTAGCTCAACCTTTAATCTGATATATTCAGATAAGTACAAGTCTCGTGCATCCAGTCTTTCTGCTTTGTTTTATCCCTGCCTTTGTTCTGGTGGGTCTCTGCTGGGCCCCTCTCACCCCCCACAAAGATTCATGTTTCTTTCCTGAAGTGAGTTGCCCAGAACCGAACAAAGTGCTTGTGCACCAACGGAAGTCTGTGTTTCAGGTATATTTCATCGAAATGCCCATCACAGTAAGAGTGGAGCCAGTGCTGCTGGAACCACTTCTCCTTTTATACACCCAGCATTAGTCAGCCTTGAACCCAGAATACCCTCATTAGATAGTTCAGCATTTACAGCAGCCTTTCCTCATACTTGTGTATGATCAGTGCCTTCTCTCCTTCCACAGATGCATTATGTACAAGATAAGGTCTTTGTTGGTCTGGAGCAGATCGATCCAGCCTTCAATATTAAGGAGAAAGTGGAGGGTCCAGGTGGTTCCTACCTGCAGCACATCCAGGCTGAGACTGGGGCTAAGGTCTTCCTCCGTGGGAAAGGCTCAGGCTGCCTGGAACCTGCCTCTGGGAGAGAGGCTTTTGAGCCAATGTACATCTATATCAGGTACCACGTTTTACTGTGAACGGTTACGGTGTTTACGTAGACTTAAATATATCCTGTTAGACTGTACCAACTCTTCAATTTCAATCCAGCATCTGGTAACTTGGGACGTAGTGTGGCTTGGAGCAGCACTGCACAGTGATCACAGGGGCTGGAGGAATGCATTGAGGGCTAGAGTACCTGGGGGTGGGGGCTGTGTGCATAGGGCGCAGTGACCTAGAGGGGTCAGTGCATGCCAGGCAATAGGTTAATACTGAACTTAGTGTTTGATGTGGAACCTGCAGCATCTGCAGTTTGTCCTGTCCCACACCTAATGGGCACTAGAGGGAGCTTTGCTCTGTATCTAACCCCGTGCTGTACCTGTCCTGGGAGTGTTTGATGGGGGACCGTGTAGAGAGAGCTTTACTCTGTATCTTACCCCGTGCTGTACCTGTCCTGGGAGTGTTTGATGGGGACAGTGTAGAGAGAGCTTTACTCTGTATCTTACCCCGTGCTGTACCTGTCCTGGGAGTGTTTGATGGGGGACCGTGTAGAGAGAGCTTTACTCTGTATCTTACCCCGTGCTGTACCTGTCCTGGGAGTGTTTGATGGGGGACAGTGTAGAGGGAGCTTTACTCTGTATCTAACCCCGTGCTGTACCTGTACCTGTGAGTGTTTGATGGGGGACAGTGTGGAGGGAGCTTTACTCTGTATCTAACCCCGTGCTGTACCTGTCCTGGGAGTGTTTGATGGGGGACAGTGTAGAGGGAGCTTTACTCTGTATCTAACCCCATGCTGGGAGTGTTTGGGAACAGTTACTGTCCTGCAGCTGGATGTCTGTAGGAATTGCAATGGAAGCTGGGCTGTGTGGAGGTAGTTGCCAGTTGTCGTCTGCGAGTTAGTGTGATGTCTCAGTCTGTTGCTATGTTGTCAGATTGGGCCCAAGTGGGGGTGTGAATCATTGTCAGTAATGTACATCTCTGTTTCTTTCAGCCATCCCAAGCCGGAGGGATTGTCAGCTGCGCGGAAACTGTGTGAGAGTTTGCTGCAGACAGTGAGTATTGTCATGAGCGGGATCATTTATTGCTGTCTGTTTTTCTCTCTCTCCCTATTCCCCCTGCTTGCTTCATCGGTTGCAGTGTGGTTTCTGTCTCCGGCCATTGCTCTTGGCTCTGACAGTGGCTGCACAGTATAGCACTGTAGAGGAACCACTGTGAACAGGGCTGAGCAGCCGCCAGAGTTTTGTACTCGGTCCTGCCCTGACCTCCTGCTGTCCTTGGGATCAGCTGGCAGAGCACGGAGCTCACAATCCGCTGTTTTTGTTCAACATCCTAGTTCCATTTTCTTAGGGGGAGGAGCTGCTAACTCTGTACAGGGAAGGTGTGAGCAGATGATAACTAAATCCGTTTGCTTTCTTTAGGTCCATAATGAACATTCTAGGTTCCTGAGTCAAATTAATTCTACAGTCATGCCACCCCAAGGTAAGTCTTAAAATAAGAACACAATGTGACTCCTATTTCGCTGTATCTAACCCCGTGCTGTACCTGTCCTGGGAGTGTTTGATGGGGGGACAGTGTAGAACATAGAACAATACAGCACAGAACAGGCCCTTCGGCCTTCGATGTTGTGCCGACCAAAATAAAAAGCAATGCCCCTCCAAACTAAACCATTCTCTTCTCTTCCATATACTTATCAACTAACCTCTTAAACGCCACCAAACTTGGCGCATCTACAACAGCTGCAGGCAGGGCATTCCACTCCCTAATCACTTTTGAGTAAAGAACCTACCTCTGATATCCGTCCTATAACTCATACCCCTTAATTTAAAGCTGTGTCCCCTCGTGCTAGCAAGGAGCTTTACTCTGTATCTAACCCCGTGCTGTACCCTGTCCTGGGAGTGTTTGATGGGGGGGGACAGTGTAGAGGGAGCTTTACTCTGTATCTAACCCCGTGCTGTACCTGTCCTGGGTGTACTGTGCAGTGATTCTTTGATATCACGCAGCCGGACAGGGACTGTGATTCTGGACAGTGTAATGTATGGAGTGATTGGTGGAAGTTGGGTTTCAGCTTTCCTAATGCATTCTTTTGCTGCAGTTGGTGTGTCTGCCAGCCTGGGGTGATGCTTGTGTCTGGGGGTGTGTGTGCTGTGTTATGACTTTGCAGTCTCTTTCTCAGGTTACCAGCAGGTTCCTGGAGGTGCGCCGCAGCAACATTACTACCCAGGCCAGGGTTACCAGGCCAGATACCCTATTGGCCCTGTACCAGTACAGCCCCCTCACAGTTCATACCCTAGGCCGCGGGGCACTGAATCTGCACCCTTCCCTGTCTCAGGGGTAGCACAGCCAATGGGCCCACCTGCACAGGTAGGTGATTATAAAACACAGTCACTCATTTCAGATATAGATAAGGTTACATTTCTTCTGTTGATGGTCAGTGAGTCTCTGGAACTCTCTTCCTCAGAGGGAGCAGAGCGTCTGTGAATATTTTTAAGGCAGAGTGTGAGACATTGTTGATTAACAAGGTATTTTGAGCCGGGGGTGGGGGTGGTCAGCGGGAATGTGGGATTGAGGTTGTAGTCAGATCTTCCATGATGGTATTGAAAGGGGAAGTAGGGCTGGAGAGATGCAGTGGCCTCTGACTGCTGCATCCTAATCTAGGTGGGGTGGAGGGTGAGTTTGGTGAGGTAGTGGAGCAGAGGGTCCAACAGGGAAGATTGGCAATATTCTGTGGATTAGCTTTGTTAGCCTCCATTAGGGTGAGTATTTGTTTATCTAGGTGGGGGGTTTGTGGAGAGTGGGGTGGGGGGGGAGTAGGTATTCTGTGGATGTTAGCCTCCATTGTGATGGTTATTTATGTGGGTGGGGGGTTTGTGAATGTGTCTTTGGCGGGGGGGGGGGGTTTGGTATTCTGTGGATGTTAGTCTCCATTATGATGGGTGTTTATTTATGGGGGTGGGGGGTTTGTGCAGTGTGTGTGGGGGGGGGGTTCGGTATTCTGTGGATGTTAGTCTCCATTACGATGGGTGTTTATGTGGGTGGGGGGTTTGTGCAGTGTGTGTGGGGGGGGGGTCGGTATTCTGTGGAGTTAGTCTCCATTACGATGGGTGTTTATTTATGGGGGTGGGGGTTTGTGCAGTGTGTGTGATTGGGGGGGGTGGGGTTGGTATTCTGTGGATGTTAGTCTCCATTACGATGGGTGTTTATTTATGTGGGTGGGGGGTTGTGCAGTGTGTGTGGATTGGGGGGGGTGGGGTTCGGTATTCTGTGGATGTTAGTCTCCATTACGATGGGTGTTTATTTATGTGGGTGGGGGGTTTATGCAGTGTGTGTTGGGCGGGTGGGGTTCGGTATTCTGTGGATGTTAGTCTCCATTACGATGGGTGTTTATTTGCAGCCCAGCTCTGCGGTTGGAGGCTATGCTCCCCCGTCCTTGCCTGCAGGCGTGCCCGGCTACGAAGGAATGCTGACTGCACCGCGATCCACCGGCCACCCCCCGCCACCACCGCAGGGCCACAAGAGACGCTTCACTGAGGAGACAGAGGAGGAATCCGCTCTGCTGGGTTACCAGGTGGGAGATCCGCCCTCAGTCACTGCAGGACACGCGGGTTTAGTGGGCTTCACTCTGAATCCTGGCACACGCTGAGCCTGTCCGCAACACAAACGTCCCCCACACCACACACCACCTTTCGATTCCTCCTTCCCTTCATCCGTCTCCACAGCTTTCAGGCAGAGGTCAGAGCCTCTGGGACCAGAGTGTATCATTTAACAAACACTCCCAGTGCTGTGGGAGTGCTGCCCTTTCAGAGACACTGTGTGTCTGGCAGGCTGTCTGTGAAAGAATCTTCTCTTGAGCCTTTCCGTATCACTGTGTGTCAGAATGAGGGTAGCAAAGAGTGGTTTAATGTTACAACACATGGCCCCCATCCCCCAGCTGCTCCCTCTTTACACATTCCCCTTGGCTATTTGTCACGTGTATGTTGTGCTTTATATAAAGAGGAATGGAAGTTCTTGTCTATCTCCAGGAACACAAAGCATGCAGTGAGGTATACCGCCAGACACTGCTAGGAGCTATTGTAGCCAGGGAGGTTTCACAAGAAGAAAGCTTCAGGGCATATTATCGTACCGGATAGCAACAGAGGTGATGTTTCCTGAATGCTGCGTCACTTTCAACAAGATCCTGTCTCCATCCCTCTCCAGGACAGGGTTAGATACAGAGTAAAGCTTCCTTTACACTGTCCACCCCATCAAACACTCCTAGGACAGGTACAGCACGGGGTTAGATACAGAGTAAAGCTCCCTCTACACTGTCCCCCCATCAAACACTCCTAGGACAGGTACAGCACGGGGTTAGATACAGAGTAAAGCTCCCTCTACACTGTCCCCCCATCAAACACTCCCAGGACAGGTACAGCACGGGGTTAGATACAGAGTAAAGCTCCCTCTACACTGTCCCCCCCCATCAGACACTCCCAGGACAGATACAGCACGGGGTTAGATACAGAGTAAAACTCCCTCTGGAATCTCTCCACACTGTTCCTCATTGCTTTTTATAGAGTAATCACCCTGTGAGGTTGCTCTTTAATGTTTTATTGGTTGATTTATTTGTGCTGATGAGCAGGTTATCTGATTCATTTCCTTGCTTTTGAAGCTGTTTTATCGCTCTCCAGCTGGTTTCTATTGATGAAGATTGTAACTAGGCCGGCATTCCCAGGGCTTGAGCTGAGTCTGGCCGGAGCCGTATGTGAAAGATGATGGGGGAAGAGCAGGCTCCCTTCCTGTCTCCTGGAATGTTATAGTGCCAAAGTTCAGAGTGTGGAGTAGTGGCCTCCGCAGCAGACTGACCTGAGCACAGGGCACCCGTGTATCAGCCATGGGTGCTATTGGTGGCTCAGCCCCTTTGTAAATAGTGTTGGGTAGTCAGCATGTATGGACATCTGAAACCTAGCAATGGGATGCTGCGGGAGGAAGGATTGTTATTGCTGCTAATGCTGCTGCTTTTTTCTGCTCATAGCATGGACCCATTCATATGACTAATTTAGGTACAGGGTCCTCTCAGACCGGACAAAGTGGAGCTGCTGTGTTTTTCGCTGATCCCTGCAGCCGAGTGAAGGAGAGGGACAGGTAGGTGTGTGTCTGTGTACCTAGAAGTTGAAAATTTCCCTGTTGCGCCACACGTGTTTGGGGTCACTGAGGGAGAATTTAGCACAGCCGACGCACCCTATGACGAGCTTGTCTTTTGGAGTTTGGGAGGAAACCGGAGCACCTGGAGGAAACCCACGCAGACTCCGCAAAGCAGTGACCCAAGCTGGGAATCGAACCCGGGTCCCTGGCGCTGTGAGACAGCAGTGCTAACCCACTGTGTCACCGTGCTGCTGGGAATCGAACCCGGGTCCCTGGCGCTGTGAGACAGCAGTGCTAACCCACTGTGTCACCGTGCTGCTGGGGAATCGAACCCGGGTCCCTTGGCACTGTGAGACAGCAGTGCTAACCCACTGTGTCACTGTGCTGCTGGGGAATCGAACCCGGGTCCCTGGCGCTGTGAGACAGCAGTGCTAACCCACTGTGTCACCGTGCTGCTGGGAATCGAACCGGGTCCCTGGCGCTGTGAGGCAGCAGTGCTAACCCACTGTGTCACCGTGCTGCTGGGGAATCGAACCCGGGTCCCTGGTGCTGTGAGGCAGCAGTGCTAACCCACTGTGTCAACGTGTCCCGGGGAATCAAACCCGGGTCCCTGGCGCTGAGAGACAGCAGTGCTAATCCACTGTGTCACCGTGCTGCTGGGAATCGAACCCGGGTCCCTGGCACTGTGAGACAGCAGTGCTAACCCACTGTGTCACCGTGCCTACTTCAGCGCTATTTATCCTAGATAGGGAAGTCCCCACACAGTTTGCTGTCCAGTACTGTGTGTGGTTAGTGCATCCTAACCATGAGGAACTGACCTGGGGGACTGTAACCTCCATGTTGAACCCAAGTGTGGATCTTTCCTTTTGATAATGTGACAATAAATGTTGCACACCGCTCACTTGTGCGGTGTGTCAGTGCCTACTTTCCTGCAGAAAGATATCTTGTGTAACCGCCTATCTGTGCGCTGTTGGTGCCTGCTTTCCTGCCTTGTGTCACCACCTTTCTGCTCTGCCCACCCAGACAACTGATGCCCCCACCACCGCGACTGGTGAACGATGGACTGGTGCAGCCGGAAGACCACCTGGGATCATATGGACCCCCAGCGCCTCTGGGTGAGTGAGCTGCTTCGCCCGTGCTCAGGGATGGGAGTGGGGTGGATCGTTCCTGATTTCTGATCAGCCCAGGACACAGTCATTCACCTACACTAGCAGAACTAGATGCCACACCCGGGCTGGTTTTCAAACAGGCTTTGTCCATCCTTTGAGCTTGGACGGGGATGATACGAATGGGCTGTTTAATGCGGAGTCTCACGGAGCAGTTGGGTGCTTGCTCGCCAGGGTGTCAAATCTGAGCCACGCAGTCCACCCGTTGCGCGTGCCCCGTTGTTCAGTGGGTGACCTGTGACCTGACCACTGCCCCCACCCTCTCCCACTCACCTTCTAACTCCTCGGTTTCACCAATGTCTCTCAGCCTTGGACTGAGCACCAGCTGCTGTTCCAGCTTTCTCCCAGGCCTTGTGTGATGTTTCCCAATTCACTCCGGAACGCACTGTTCCTGATTTTAAATAAATGTCTTGTCCAAATTCCCAGGGATAGTCCCTCATGTCTCCTCTGGTGAAAATTGGATCAGACACCCCTTCACCTGAATTCCAGAAATATACAAACTCTAGTTGGTGTAATCTCTCTGAATTTATGACCTGGAATTCAGATAATCTGGTAAGTTTATATTGCCACCAGCCAATTTCAGACTCTCTGTGACGGTCCCGATTTTCCTGTGATAGCGTCCATCCAGCCCTTCAAGCTGATTAGCCCCAAGAGCTCTATCTAATTCTGTCCTGAAATCAGACAGCGAGATGGTGATCACATTGTGATAAATAGCTGTCTAAATGCGCTGCAGTATGGCCACAGGTAATTTTCCCATCTACCTTCCCTCCTCCCTGTATCTCCCCAGCTGGAACCAGCCATATACAGAAATTATTTTGCTATGTCTGTCTGCCTTCTAAGATTGTTAACTTATGATTTTGAAAGCAAGTTTCTAAATTTGACGTGATCCTCAACTGTGTGGAGTCTGTAGTTCCATATCTGGTTGCTGTGGAACTATTGTTACTCACCTGGATAGCACAGACAGTTCAGAAGGACTTCTGATCACTGTCCAGTGATCCCTGGGTTAGAGAGAGAGAGGGGAAATCAGCCAGGGCTTCTGCTCCTGATCACTGTCCAGTGATCCCTGGGTTAGAGAGAGGGGAAATCAGCCAGGGTTTCTGTTCCTAATCACTGTCCAGTGATCCCTGGGTTAGAGAGAGGGGAAATCAGCCAGGGTTTCTGTTCCTGATCACTGTCCCGTGATCCCTGGGTTAGAGAGAGAGAGAGGGGGGAAATCAGCCAGGGTTCCTGCTCCTGATCACTGTCCAGTGATCCCTGGGTTAGAGAGAGGGGGGAAATCAGCCAGGGTTCCTGCTCCTGATCACTGTCCAGTGATCCCTGGGTTAGAGAGAGAGGGGAAATCAGCCAGGGTTCCTGCTCCTGATCACTGTCCAGTGATCCCTGGGTTAGAGAGAGAGGGGAAATCAGCCAGGGTTCCTGCTCCTGATCACTGTCCAGTGATCCCTGGGTTAGAGAGAGGGGAAATCAGCCAGGGTTCCTGCTCCGATCCTGGTTTGTTAGAGAGAGGGGGAAATCAGCCAGGTTCCTGCTCCTGATCACTGTCCAGTGATCCCTGGGTTAGAGAAGAGGAAATCAGCCAGGGTTCCTGCTCCTGATCACTGTCCAGTGATCCCTGGGTTAGAGAGAGAGGGGAAATCAGCCAGAGTTCCTGTTCCTGATCACTGACCAGTGATCCCTGGGTTAGAGAGAGAGAGGAAATCAGCCAGGGTTCCTGCTCCCGATCACTGTCCAGTGATCCCTGGGTTAGAGAGAGAGGGGAAATCAGCCAGGGTTCCTGCTCCCGATCACTGTCCAGTAATCCCTAGGTTAGAGAGAGAGGGGAAATCAGCCAGAGTTCCTGCTCCCGATCACTGTCTAGTGATCCCTGGGTTAGAGAGAGGGGAAATGAGCCTGGGTTCCTGCTCCTATCCCTGGTTTAGGAGGGGTGTATGTGCTGTATGGTTTGGTTTTGTGGAAGGCTGAGTGGGATGTTAACACACACCAGGAAACCCTGGCTGAGCGACCTGTCTGGGTAAAACCGCTGGCCCATTTGGGGACCTGACATTAGGTATTTGTGGGTTAATTTGTAAATCTCCTTGTTCAGAATCGGTCCTACAAATGGGAATGAGAAGCTGGATGGAACCCATTCTAACATGGCCTTTCTCTCTTTGTGTTTTTTCTCTCTCTCTCCCTCGCTCTTTCCCGTGGTTCTGCGGCTGCCGTCACTGGTTGGTGCTAACCTTCCTGCTGCGTGCTGGATTCCCCCTGGCCCGTGTGCCAAAACCTTCATCACATCTTCAACAACAATCCCCTCTCAATAACAAATCCCTTTTTCTCCCTGAGCTGCTGTTTCTGGGACTGTTGGTGTGTGTGTGTGTGTGTGTGTGTGTGTGTGTGTGTGTTTGTGTCTCTTGTTCTTTGCCTGTCTGTAGATCGCCTGGGTGAACCCTCGCTGAAGATGAGGAGAATGGGCGATCGGGGATCGCGCCTCGTGTCCTACGGTGGAGACTCGTCGGATGAGGAAGAGGAACATTCCAGAAGGCGGCAGAGCATGGCGCACGGCTGGAGTGCAGAGTGCCAATACACGTTGCCCCCCCAGCGAGCACAACAACAGATGCCCTTTTGGATGGCACCGTAAGGCTCAGACTGGACTGATGGATCACCCCCTCCCCAACCCAGCTGAAGATTCTGCTGACCCTCCATGTTACTGTGAACTATTGGCATGCAGACTGGGAAGGAAGCTCCTCAGCCCTGGGCTGAGGGTGCCAGCAGTGTGCTATCGCATGCTTAGTGTCTTAGAGCTTCAAACATTATGCTTTTCTCTTTCTGGGAGGGTGGGGTGGGGACAGTTTTCCAAGAAATATTTAGTTTCCGGAGTTTGAGGTTGACTGTTCCTGTGTTGCCCCGGGATGGGATGGTTTGGCATGGCAGAACGGAGGTTTCTGAATTGTCCGAGATTTCCTCTGCCTTCCCTCAGAATGGCAGCACTGACTGACTCTGCTGTGTTTCCCATCGTACTCCCTGATCAGGGCCCTTCCAAATCCCAGTGCAGAGCTCTGCTTATCCCAAGGGTGAGCTTGTCTCATACCCTCCTTCTCTCCCTTGAGTCCACTGTCACATTCGCTTCGTGTGTGTGCGTGTGTACTGACTGAAATACAGACATCCCAGCCCATCCCATGGCTGCCAAGCACGTTGCTGCAGCCCTGCGCAGTGGGAATGGGAGTTGTCAGGGTCAGATCGAAGTAGCCTCTCTGCTGTGCTTCTGGTCTTGCTGGGGCCACCAAGCAGTGAACTAGCCTGGGTGAGGAATGGGGAGGCTGCTGCCCAAAGGGAATGGTACTGACTGTAAATTCTACTTGTGTCTGCGTAGGTTTCCTCCATGTGCTTCAGTTTCCTCCCACAATTCAAAAGATTTGTGGTTAGGGTGGATTGGCCATGCTAAATTGCCCCTTAGTGTCAGGGAACTAGCGAGGGTAAATGCACGGAGTAATGGGGATAGGGTGTGGGGGCCTTGTGGTCAGGATAGACTTGAGCGAAATGGCCTCCTTCTGCACTATAGGATTCTGTAATTGTATAACTATTTCTCTCCATGTTATGAAGGTTAGATTCAGGGCTGCACATCGATGCAGTGTGTGTGTGGAGGGCAGAGGAAACCAAGCTGAGTGCTTTCCCTCTGTTTGCCAGGGTTAGAATTGAACAGTGCCAGATCTATGCTGGGCCAGGCTGCTGTCACTCCCAGTCCTTGCATTGTGCTATTTACACACTGCCAGCAGAGTAACAGTGCAGTGTTTGAGCTTTCGATCCCTGTGACAGGGCGGCCAAACATAAGAAATGTGAGACTGTTCAGCCTGTCTAATTACTGTGGTAGATCAGGGCTGATTACCCCCACATTCCCATCCATGATCCTGATTCCTGTAGCTGAAAATTCATGTCAAACTCAGCCAGGATGACCCACCAGGAAGAGAATTCCGGAGTCTGAGGCAGGGAATTCTCCCCCCAGCCCCATGCTGTTCTCAGTGGGAGACTCTTTATAGTGAGTGCGCCAAATCCTGGATCCCCGCTTGTGGAATTATCCTGACAACTTCCCTCAGCATCATGCAAATTACTTCCAACTGGAGCTTGGACCCAACCTGCTGCATCTGATCTTCACACACACACACGCGCGCGCGTATCCCCCACAGGGAGCCGTTGCCAGCTTACCTGAGGTCCAGTCAAGATTCCAGCAGCATCCTGAAAAGATCCACTTTGATCATCATTGTTAACAAATCAGTCATCACCTCTGATGAAGGACTGAACAAACTACACTGTCTGAGGAGGGAGCCTGTTGGTGTTTGAGAGATTACTGCACTCCCATTCCTCACAGTATCATTGTCTGAGCTCTTGGCCGCGTTTGTGTTAGCTAATTATCTGAGCATTTTTTCGTGTAGGTAAAAGCTCCTGTCTTTTCCGATGATTGCCCCTATCCAGTTCACCAACTTTGTACTCAGCTGAAGGGCCAAACACTGCCTGCTATTCCAGTGACAGCAGTGACCCACTGTGTAATACACTGCACTTCAAAAGACAAGGATTTATCTCACCACAGCACACAGTGCAGGTCCTCCACTGAGGGAGCGTCGCAGTACCAGAGAGTCGGTGCCGAGGGAGCGCCGCACTGTGGGGAGGGTCGGTGCCGAGGGAGCGCCGCACTGTGGGGAGGGTCGGTGCCGAGGGAGCGCCGCATGTGGGGAGGGTCGGTGCCGAGGGAGCGCCGCACTGTGGGGAGGGTCGGTGCCGAGGGAGCGCCGCACTGTGGGAGGGTCGGTGCCGAGGGAGCGCCGCACTGTGGGAGGGTCGGTGCCGAGGGAGCGCCGCACTGTGGGGAGGGTCGGTGCCGAGGGAGCGCCGCACTGTGGGGAGGGTCGGTGCCGAGGGAGCGCCGCACTGTGGGGAGGGTCGGTGCCGAGGGAGCGCCGCACTGTGGGGAGGGTCGGTGCCGAGGGAGCGCCGCACTGTGGGGAGGGTCGGTGCCGAGGGGAGCGCCGCACTGTGGGGAGGGTCGGTTGCCGAGGGAGCGCCGCACTGTGGGGAGGTCGGTGCCGAGGGAGCGCCGCACTGTGGGGAGGCGGTGCCGAGGGAGCGCCGCACTGTGGGGAGGGTCGGTGCCGAGGGAGCGCCGCACTGTGGGGAGGGTCGGTGCGGAGGGAGCGCCGCACTGTGGGGAGGGTCGGTGCCGAGGGAGCGCCGCACTGTGGGGAGGGTCGGTGCCGAGGGAGCGCCGCACTGTGGGGAGGGTCGGTGCCGAGGGAGCGCCGCACTGTGGGGAGGGTCGGTGCCGAGGGAGCGCCGCACTTAGAGCACTTGGCTGTTAGGGTGAGATATTAAAACCAAGGCGTCGTCCAGCTTTTAGGTGGTCTGAAAAGATCCCATAGAAGGTATTTGAAGAGTTATTCTGTCTCCTGCGTCCTGACCAACACTTGCCTTTAGTCAAAATAATTAAGGTAGAGTAGCTAGTTGATTAGTGGGATCTTGCTGTGCAGTTATTGGGGGCTGCATTTCTGCATTACAATCGTCACAACTTCAAAAAGCGACAGACAAATGCATTGGGATATGATGAGGCACTTCAAGAAGAGGTAGCAATATACATTCAATTTCTTGTTGAATATTTGGGACAGTTTACTCACCAAACAGTTAAATTTGAATTGTTGAACCTGTGCACGCTTCCCTTTTACCTGCATGTGTGCTGAATGTTTAAACAAGGTCATGCTACTTATAGTCCTGGGGTGGGCTGAATGCTCAGGGAGCTTGGATGATGAGGTTAATTTCTGGCTATTATACAGTGTTGGCTATAATCTCTGGTCTTCTGTAAATACTGTGATAAAAGTTCTTATCTTGCTCTTTGTAAATAAAGTGAAGCTGAACACTGCTCTCTGATTTCCTTCCCAGCTGCTCTGAATGCAGCCTTTCAATCCCTTCAAAGTATTTGTACCCTGCATGGGGAATTTTCTAGGTGCTGGTCTTCCCCATATATCTGCTGCCCTTTTTCCTAGATGGATGTGGTGGTGAGTTTGAAAGATGCTGTCTAAGGATCTTTGGTGAATTTCTGCAGTGCATCTTGCACATAGTATACACTGCTGCTACTGAGTATCAGTGGTGCCAATCAAGTGGGGCTTTGACCTGGATGGTGTTCAGCTTGTTGGGAGCTGTGCCCATCCAGGGAAATGGAGTGTTCATCACTGCTAACTTGTGTCCTGTAGATGGACAGGATTTGGGGAGTCAGCAGGTGAGTTACTGCAGGATTCCCAACCTTGAACTCTGGTCACTATAGTATTTATATAGCGGATCCTGTTCACTTTCTGATCAATGATAACCTCCCAGGATGTTAATATTCAGGGATTCAGCAATGGTCATGCTGTTGAATGTTGAGGGGCAAGGGTTAGATTTTTTTCCTGTTGGAGATGGTCATTGCCTGGCTCTTGGTGAAAATGTTACTTCTCAGCCCAATCCTGGACAATTCTGTGTCTTGCTGTATTTGCACGTGGACTGTGTTGGTATCATCTCACTCCTGACCTTACGATGGAAGGAAGATCATTAATTAAACTGCTGAAGATGATTGGGCTCAGTGCCGGAACCCTGGCTCCTTTCGGTCTGTTAGCTGAGTACTTATTCATTCATGGAGGTTACTGACTGGCCAGCATTTATTGTCCATTCCTAGTTGTCATTGAACTGAGTGTCTCACTCGGTCATCTCAAGGGGGCAGGTGAGAGTCAACCACATTGCTGTGGTTCTGTAATCACATGTAGGCCAGACCAGGGTAAGGATGGCAGATTTCTTAAAGGACACTAATGAACTGGATGGGTTTTTCCAACAATGGTTTCGTAGTCATCAGATTCTTAAATCCAGATTTTATAAAAATATTCAATTCAAATTCCACCATCTGCTATGGCAGAATTTCAACCCAGGGTCCCCAGAGCTTAGCTGGGTATCTGGTAACAATATCATGAGGCAATTCCCTAAGTAGGCATGAGTTCAGAGTGGTGAATGCCAAAATGTTGTGGATTTATTGGAGGTTTTGCTCTTGGGGACTTGAACCGCAACCAGGATTCCCATTGATGTAGCAGGCATGATTTTTTATGTTTGGCCTATTGTGGGACTGGCAGTCTTGGGCTATGGTAGTTTAAAAAATTATTTCATGTAATGTTGGTGCTCTGGCAAGGCCAGTGTTTGTTGTGTGTCCTTCATGGCCGCTCTTTGAACTGTTGTAGTCCATCCAGTGTAGATCCAGCCACAGTGCAGCTGTAATTCTGCCTCAATCCAAGAGCTATCAGATTGGCTGAGGAGGGAGTGATCTCTTCACCCAGCTAAACCACCGGTGCACCCTGCCAGTGAATCCAAAGTCCTCTATTCTCAACTGGAACCAGGTATGTTTTGCGGTAGATAAGATGTAAGTTGTATTGTGAAGAACAGATTACTGCTGCAATATATCACGCTGTAGATGTTTTCAGAAGTCAACACCTTTAAAGACTTGGGTTTCTTTTCCAAGTAATTTTATTATATTCTAGATGGAATTGTGTTTGAAAAGAATGGTACTATCACTGCAGGATCAATAATTATTGCCAACCCTTTGTTTGCTGTAAGTGGGCTCAGGTTAGGAGTTGTTAGATGGGTAGAGTTAATCTTACCCAAGGCTATTAAAGAGGTACGGATCTCACTGCACGAAGATTATAGGGTGGGGTTTGAGGAAAAGCATTTTTCTCACTAGCCCTGTGGGATCCATAGCCCGGACTGACTGTGTCTGTGGTTGAGAAAATTGAGGTGCAAATGTTGGCAAAGGTTATTAGCAAAGCATTAAAGCACAGATGCTGGGCCCTGGAGAGGCTAGAACACATTTATCCCTCAGTCCAGCCCTGAAAGAGGTCTGGAAATGTGTCTACAGAGACTGCCAGACCTGCTGAGTCTTCCCAGCATTTTTTGTGTGTCAAGAAGGTTGTTCCTGATTCGAGGCTGTGGCAATGAGGAACCCACATTTATCTTAAACCTTTAATGTGCTAAGATGTAATCAAGTGCCCAAGAACATATTGGAAATTTTCATTAATGAGGTGGCTTTTTTAGGAGGGCCTTGGAGGAAGTGGCAGGGAATGTGGGTCTGGTTCTGACTGGCTGGTGTCAGGATAAAGAGTCAAAATCTCAAATTGGGAACCACAATGAGACGAGGGATAGGATATGAGAGGCAGTTATGGAGTTGCTGATGTTCATAGAAGATGGATATTGGCCACACGATACTTGATATGTGACACCAAGATTTATAGGGTGACTAATAGTGAATAAGTTGGTGTACGTTACAGGACATGTGAATAGGATAGTTTACAAACATATGGGACACCGGTTTTCAGCAGTTGTGGCATGAGTATAAGAGCAAGAAGCTCATGTTGGAGCTATACAGAGCATTGCTGAGGCCACAGCTGGAGTACTGGGCAGTTCTGGATCACCTCACCATAGGGAGGATGTGATTGCGCTAGAGGAAATACAGAGGAGATTCACCAGAATGTTGTCTGGGATGGAGTGTTTGAGCGATGAAAGATGGGATAGGCTTTGATTGTTTTCTCCAGAGCAAAGAAGCTGAAGGGGGGGGGAATATGATTAAGATTCTGAGAGGAACACCGGGTGAGGAGGGAGCAGCTGTTCCCCTTGGTTAAAGAGTCAATCACAAGGGAGCAGAGGGGATTTGAGAAAAAGCTTTTTCACTCAGGATGGTGGGAAACGACTGTGCTGCCTGGGAAGGTCATGGAGGACAGAAACCTTACAACCTTGAAAAAAACATTTGGATGGGCATTTGAAATATCCCAATATTCAGAGAAAAGGGACAATAGTAAAATATTGCAGCTTGCTGCTGTGCAGAGGGACCCGGATGTCTTTGTGCAGATATTACAAGGAGTTGGTTTGCAGTTGCCACAGTTAATTAAGAAGGCAAATGGAATTTTGTCCTTCACTGCTAGAGGGACGGAGTTTAAAAACAGCGAGGTTATGTTGCAGCTGTATAAGATGCTGGTGAGGCCATACCTGGAGTTACTGTGTACAGTTTTTGTCTCCTTAGTTGAGAAAGGATATACTGGCACTGGAGGGGGTGCAGAGGAGATTAACGAGGTTGATTCTGGAGTTGAGAGGATTGGTTCATGAGGAGACTGAATAGACTGGGGCTATACTCAGTGGAACTCAGAAAAATGAGGGGAGATCTTACAAAAACACAAGATTATGAAGGGAATAGATAAGATAGAAACAGGGAAGTTGTTCCCAGTGGCAGGTGAAACTAGAACTGGGGGTATGGCATAAAATAAGGAGGAGCAGATTTAGGACTGAGTCGAGGAGGGACTTCTTCACACAAAGGATTGTGAATCTATGGAATTCCCTGCCCAGTGAAGCGTTGAGGCTCCCTCATTGAATGTTTTTAAGGCAAGGATAGATAGATTTTTGAACAGTAAAGGAATTAAGGGTTATGGTGAGCAGTGAGGGGTAAGTGGAGCTGAGTCCACAAAAAGATCAGCCATGATCTTATTGAATGGCGGAGCAGGATCGAGGGGCCAGATGACCCACTCCTGTCCCTAGCTCTTATGTTCTAAATGCTGGATAATGGGATTAGGATGATATATTGTCAATGCAGACTCGATGGGCTGAAGGGCCTTGTCTGTGCTATGACTATGGCTTATAATAATGGGGGCAGTGACTAATCCCTGGGTCAGCAGCAGGTAGGTCAGGGCTGGGATGAAGCTGGGTATAATCTGGTCTTTATTACAGAGATGCTATGGATGCTGACGATCGCGATCAGTGTGGTTCACCAACAGACAGTGGCCAGGGAGGGGACTGGATAGGAAAGTGGATCAATCATAACACCCAAATGGGTTTGGAATGAGGCACGAGTTATGGGTGTACAGATGGGAGCGGATGAGTATTTGGGGCTGATCAGATTCTGTGGTGGGGAAATGGGGGGGGGTTCAGGTAACCTCAGGAAGTGCCACATTCTTAGGTTTATTGTGGAATCTGGTGCTACATTCACCACTTCAGCAAATCAATTAGTCTAGTGTCTGGGTGGAATTAATCTGCTGAAAATGCCCAGTAGCCCAATATAGAATCCCTAAAGTGAAGGTGGAGGCCATTTGGCCCATTGAGTCTGCATTGATCACAATCCCACCCAGGCTTTATCTCCATAACTCCACATATTTACTCTCCTAATCCCCAACTCTGAAGGTCAATTTAGCATGGCCAATCCACCTGACCCGCACATCTTTGGAGTGTGGGAGGAAACCCATGCAGACACGGAGAATGTGCAATCTCCACACGGACGGTGACCCGAGCAGGGAATTGAACCGGAGTCCGTGGTGCTGTGAGGCAGCAGTGCTAATCACTCTGCTGCCCTAACAGTAAGACAAAAGGCTGGAAAGAAGCAATGTCCTGCACAGTCTCGTGATCAAAACATACATTAGAGAAAGTTCAAACATTTAACAAGTATCTTTTACAAAAATACACAGAGAACAGCTTTCATTTAATTGGTACTAGCTTCCACTCTAAGTTTGACTACAGACT
Organism: Sphyrna mokarran; assembly: GCA_024679065.1. Classification (NCBI taxonomy): domain Eukaryota; kingdom Metazoa; phylum Chordata; class Chondrichthyes; order Carcharhiniformes; family Carcharhinidae; genus Sphyrna; species Sphyrna mokarran. The sequence continues at coordinate 1,219,016 of JAGIQG010000042.1, read as the reverse complement.
TCACTGAAGGAATGAAGTTGCCCTGTTTGGGAGGACTCGGGCAGGCTGTTGGGGAACCACTGGGTGTTTGTGGTGAGGGGTTGAGGTACAAGTTAGTGAGCAAGCCTGTCAGAGAACTAGAATTGGGTCACTACAGGAGCTCAGAGGAAGTGGATCAGTTTTACACAGCAGCATCTTTTGCATCTCACACCCCACACCATTCAAAACAGGAATTCGCTGTTCATTTCACACGTATTAATTAGAAAATAGTTTTTGGCACCTCACGTGTTGAAATAACAGCACAGTGACTCCAGGGGGATAAAGTCATAAGTGACATTTCTGGATTCTATTAAGATCTTTGGAAGACTCTACAATCAATGTGGTGATACCTCACCCAATTTCTGACACTGAAAGACAGTGATTGGTTTTGGAAAGGAGATTCTTGTTAAACTGTTTCTGAAAGTTCACTTCTCAACCTTGGCAGAATGAGCAGAGCAATGAGAATCCAGCTGGAGTGATATACATCCTTTACAATGTGTGGAGATACTGGGATGGACACAGTAAGGACTCTCACCACACCAGGTTCAAGTCCAATAGGTTTATTGGAATCAGAGCTTTCAGCGTGTCACTCCTTCATCAGGTGAGTGGAGAGTTGGGTTAACAAACAGCATATATGGACAAAGACACAATTGGAAGATAATGGTTGGAAGTCTTTTAGGATCTTGTCTGCTTTCTTGCATCTTGATAGAAACTTGCTGTCTGTGTCAATATGCACGATTCACTCCACTTTGACCATTATCTGTGAGTTGTGTCTTTGTCTATACACCATCTTTGTGAACCCAACTCTCCAGTCACCTGATGGAGGGAGCGATGCTCTGAAAGCTCGTGATTCTAAATAAAGCTGTTAGACTTCAACCTGGTGTTGAGAGTTCTTACTGTGCCTGGGACAGTGTTATAGCTCATCTTACCCAATGGTACTCAGGCTAAGTCCTGATTTATTGGGAGATCCTAAGAGACAGGGACAGCAGGAATCTGTTCATTCCCTGGGCTACCATTCAGTGCTATCAGACTGGGTTCTGTAATTTAGTTGTGCTTACTGAATACTGAAGCAAAGGAGGTTGTGGCTCCAGTGTGCAGATTGGCATTTCTCACTGAGACAGACTGCAGGAAGTATTTACTGAAAAATATTGTTCAAACACTCCTCATGCTGAGTAACGGGGGGAGTTTGCAGTTACTAATTCATTGGAAATCTAATTTCAGCCAGGGTCAGGGTGAGCTGGTCTTTATGAACTCTTACAGGGTGTGGCATTGCTGTCTTGAGCCAACATTTACTACCTAACTCCAATTGCCCCTTGAGAAGGAAGTGAGTGAGTTGCTTTGAACCTGCTGCAGTCCTGAGAGGTGTAGGTATACCCATAGTGCTGTTAGAGAGGGAGTTCTGGGGTTTTAACCCAGTGACAGTGAAGGAACGACTGATACATTTCCAAGTCAGATTAGTGAGTAGCTTGGAGGGAGTAACTTGTAAGTGTTCCCTGTGTGTCTGCTGTCCCCTTTGTCCTTCTAGATGGAAGTGGTCATAAGTTTGCAAGGTGCTGTCTAAGACCTTTGGTGAATTGCTGTAGTGCATCTTGTAGATAATGCACACTGCTGTTACTGAGTGTCGGTGGTGGAGGGAGTGAATGTTTGTGGTTAGTGTGTCGATTGAGCGGGGCTGCTTTGTCCTAGTTGGTATTGTGTTGCTGAACCCATCCAGGTAAGAGGGGAGTATTTCATCACACTCCTGACTTGTGTCCTTGTAGGTGATGGGCAGGTTTTAGGGAGTCAGGAGGTGAGTTACTCTCTGCAGGATTCCCAGCCTCTGACCTGCTCTGGTAGCCACAGTATTTAGATGGCTGGGTCCAGTTCAGTTTCTAATCAATAGTAACTCCCAGGATGTTCATGGTGGTGTGGGGTGAGGACAGATTCAGTGGTGGTGGTGATGATGCTACTGAATGTCACATTCTCTTTCTACCTGGAACTTGTGTGGTGTGAATGTTACTTGTCACTTGTCAGCCTAAGCCTGGATATTATCCAGATCTTGCTGCATTTGGACACGATTCTGAACATTGTGCAATCATCAATGAGCATTCCCATTCCTGATGGGAGGAAGGCCATAGGAGCAGCTGAAGATGGTTGGGTCTGGATATCCTTGGTGTAAGGTAGGGATATATCAGGGAGCACTCAGACTCCTGCTGCAGTGTCGGTGGAACTGAACCACAATCAGATCAGCCAGATTCTTAGTGAATGACGGGACAGGCTCGAGGGGGCTAGATGACCTCTTCATGCTCTGAGCTCTTATGTGAGAGAGGAAAACAGTCTTGGATTAGATCCCTCCTTTCATTCATTCTGACAGCTGGATTTTCACACCCTGCCCCTTGCTTCAGGCAGAAAGATTTCCTGACACAAACCAGGGTGTTTTAATTAAAACTGCAGAGTTTGCCTTTTGACGGAACATTTTGTACAGTGAGTCTTAGTCGCACTAATTCCCCTCCCACTCCACAAAAATTCAACCATCGCTTATTCCTAATCCTAGGATGTAATAATTCAAGCAAAGAATCTTCTGGTGAGAAATGGATTGCTAAAATCACCCAAATCTAAACATAATTAAAACTCAAAGTAAACATTACATCTGTTTGCAAAGTGGGAATTTGATACAAGCACACCCTGAGCAGTCAGGAACAGGAGGGTGTGTAAGACAGAGTGGCACTGTCAATACCATAGAGACATTCTCCCCTCCCCTGTAAAGGTGTCTACAGCTGGAGGGATCTTTTCCACCCTCTCCCCGGGGAAGGGGAGAATGTCTCTACGGTGGGAGACAGCTCTCCCTGCTTCCCTGGAGAAAGCACTGGGGGAACTGTCTAACCTGATCTTTTGCCAGCCAGCTGAGCTGCCCTCACCAGCTCCCCTGCAGAGATTTGGTACGAGGGGAGAGGTGGTGATGGGTATATGCTGTGGACAGTGCCCCTCACTGTCAAGGTCTTTGGGAACAATGCCACTACACAAAATGAAACAATTTCCTAGAGAAACTTTGGTATCAAACCCACAATCAGCGAGGGTTTGGTTAGCTTTGTAAAAATGGGCATTTTAAAGTTTTTTTTAGTAAGGATTGTGACTTTTTTTTTGGAATCATATTTTAAAGTCAATAACTTTATTCATTGAGGTAAAAATCTCCAGTGTGAGAGGGTGCCAGAGGAGACTGAGTGTTTATTAGGACTAGCAGAAAGAGGAGGACTGGTAAGCTTTCTATCAGTGGCCATTCAGCCCCTTCAATCCTGTCCCATGGTGAATACCAAGTTAAAGTCCTGCAGGGTTATTTGGTAGACAAGTTTTTGCAGTGCTGCTCTTCATTAGGCAAGTGGAGAGTTGGGTTCACAAACAAAGCATATACAGACACACAATTACAAGACAAAAACTGTTGATGTCGTCCATATGACTTTCAGTAAGGTGTTTGACAAAGTCCCTCATGGGAGGTTGGTTGAAAAAAATCAAGGCTCATGGAATATAAGGACAGGTATCTAGATGGATTAGTAACTGGCTTGGTGATAGGAGATAGTAGTGGATCTTTTTCTAGCTGGAGATCTGTAATTAATGATGTGCCGCAGGGCTCGGTACTGGGACCTCTTCTATTTGTAATATATATAAATGACTTGGAAGAGGGAGTAAGTGGAGTGATCAGCAAGTTTGCAGACGATACAAAGATGGCTGGACTTGCGGATAGTGAGGAGCATTGTCAGGCGATACAGCGGGATATAGATAGGCTGGTAGCTTGGACAGATAGATGGCAGATGGAATTCAATCCTGATAAATGTGAGGTGATGAATTTCAAGAGAAAGAATGCAGGGGGGGAGGTATATGATAAAGGGTAGACCTATTAAGAGTATAGAAACACAGAGGGACCTGGGGGTGCAGGTGAACAAGTGTCTGACGGTGACAGTACAGGTGGAGAAGGTTGCAAAGAAAACTTATGGTATCTCAGCCTTTATAGGAAGGGGTATAGAGTACAAGAGCTGGCCTTTAATGTTGCAGTTGTATAGGAAGTTGGTTGGACCTCATTTGGAATACTGTGTCCAGTTCTGGTCGCCCTACTACCGGAAGGACGTGGAGACTCTGGAGAGAGTGCAGAGGAGGTTTACCAGGATGCTGCCTGGTATGGAAGGTCTGAGTTACGAGGAAGGATTGGGCAACTTCTTTAGAAAGATGGAGAATGAGGGGAGATCTAATAGAGGTATATAAGATTATGAAGGGTATCAATAAACAGTGGTAAGCTTTTTCCTAGATTGGAAACAAATATTACAAGGGGCCACGGGCTTAGGATGATGGGGTGCGAGGTATAATTTGGATGTTAGAGGGAGGTTTTAACAGGGTTGTGGGGGTATGGAATGCACTGCCAAGTAAGGTGAAAACAGGACACTGGAGTTATTTAAGGGATACTTCAGTACATGAACAGAATGGAGATGGGGGGGGATATAAGAGAATGTTTTAAATTGGATTAAAGAGCCTCGGGACGTTCCTGGGAATCAGTTGATTCCTACAGACCTTCCAACATATTTTTCTGGCTCATTTGTTTTACGTTTGAGCTTTTGGGGATTCCCCCTGAATGTTTGTATAAGACGGGCATGTTGATGTTTTTCCCTTTTAATCCACAGGTACTTTGGTTCGCCTCGTTGTCTAACGAGGGACATACACACGATGGGTTGTGAGAGGGCTGCTCTTGGATGTATTGAGAGTATCCTAATGCTTCACGTTGTTAGTGTAAGCTTAAAGTGGACCATCTGATGGGCAACACGACAGCTCAGTGACCATCGCTGTGCAGATACATGGATTTGGGCCTGTGTCTGTGGGAGTTTGCGCATTCTCCCCGTGCTTGCGTGGGTTTTCTCCGGGAGCTCCGGTTTCCTCCCACATCCCAAAGATGTGCTGTTAGGCTGATTGGAAACAAGATTGAGGGGAGACAACTTGTTACACCAACGTGGATTTCCATAAGCATAGACAAGGGTCATGGATGGAAGAGGGAACTCACACTGTTAAAATGGTGGCAGCGCGGGCTCGTTGGGCTGAAAGGCCTGTTTCCCGTGCTGTTTTGTTCTTTGTATAATGGTTGGAATGCTTTCTTGTATCTTGTTGGACTGGGGTAAACACAGTTATAAAAAAAAATCTTGTCACCAGGTTGTGAAGTCCAGCAGGTTTATTTGGCAGCACGAGCTTTTGGAGCACTGCTCCATCAGGTGATGAAGGAGCAGCACTCTGAAAGCTCATGTTACTGAATAAACCTGTTGGACTTGAACCTGGTGTTGAGACTTTTTACTATTCTTTTGTAGAAACTCTGTGTCAATATGCACGATCCTCTCCACTTTGACCATTATCTTACAATTGTGTCTTTGGCTATAATATACCATGTTTCTGAAAATATCTCTCCACTCATCTGATGGAACAGTGCTGCCAAAGCTTGTGATAACAATATGAACTGTAGGACTTTAACCTGGTGTTCTGAGACTTGTTACTGTGCCCTTCCCAGTCAATTGCTGACATCTCCATCTCACGGTGAACGGGACAGGTCCCATGATAGGGATCAAGCTCTAGCTCTGAAGGGAGCAGCTTCAGGGAAGGACGAGGGGCTGAATATCCACCTCAAATGGACAAGGTCTTCCCTTGGTGAGTGCACAGTCCGACTGGCCATTTGATAGCTTTGGGAAGGGGATGGAGAGAGAGGAGATTGTGGGATGCCCTCAAACACACAGGGAAATGAGCAGAGACAGCCCCCTAAGCTCAGGCGGTTTGTCTGTCTGCGTCTTTGGTCTTGGCGTGAGGAACCCTCCTCTCTCCCCTCTGCTTAAATACTCAGTTTCCTTGCTCTCTCATGAGCAAAGCCTGAGAAAGGAGATGGGGAACCTCAGAGTCAGAACTGCAGCTTATCTGAGAGATATACTAGCTGCTTCCTGATCCCTTCTGCCTGTTAACGTGATTTTAAAAAATAAAGATAGAAATTGAATTTATCACAATGTCCCTAAGTCTCTACAATCTTTGGATGCTTCTCAGCCAGTTTATAACATTTGGAGAATCTTTAAGAATATTGTGAGAGCAGGAGCAATATTCCTGGCCCCTTTTTCAGAGTGTGCGGGAAGGTCCCACACACTGGGGAGAATCCAGTGTCTCTGGAGGTAGTTAGTTTCACGTCAGTGATAGAAACTGCCACTCGCCGTTGGGTACGGAGTTTAAAAATGGCTCATTTGAACATTCATGTCAATTGAGGTAGGAATCTTTGGAACGGCCGATGGCGCCAGCTAAGCAGGAAGCCCGGTTAAAGCTAGTTAGAGACCGGTCAATGTCACAGTTAAAGCTGGTTAGAGCAGATTCTAATTCTGCTTTCCAATCTGGTGAAAGGATTGAAACCTGGGTAAAATCTGGTTTCAGACCCAGTTAGAGACCGAACCAGCTTCAAACCTGGTTTCACACCTGATTGTAAGCCAGTCCCAGTCTGGAACTGGATCGGCATCAGGAGCTGGGAGCCGGTCTCGGATCTGTGTCTGATCTTTGGATAAGAGGAGAGAAGCAGTAGGAAAGTGAGCTGGGTGGGGAGGGAGGGAGGGAGGGGGGGGTGGAAACCATTCTCACGGCTTTGCTGTGGTCTGGTGTTGCTCAATAACCACCTGTAGCTGGGCAGAGGAACATTCTCGCTCTTGACTGCTCCCGGAAGATGAAACTCCATTCTGAAACGAGAGAGAGGAGTATAAGGGAGGGAGACGGAAGGGGACATCAGAGCAATTGTGAGGAACACACAGAATTTCAAATGCAGTAATTAATATGAAAACTAAATCTCACCACAGGGACGAGTTCAGTCATCTCCATCCCTCTGCCAACTTCATCCTTTTTATCTGCCTCCAGGTGGCCATTCTGTCCCTCTTGGGCCGTGCTATGTCCAGCCTGTGGGACGGTCCAACTGTGCTTGAGGCCCTGACACCCAAACAGACTGCAACGCACACAGAGACAGTCAGCACATCATCCAAACACCTCGTCCCAATCCCCTTCCTCCACACCATTACCCACTCATACCTATTACCCTCCCCCCATCCACTGTTCCTTCACACACCGTTTCCCCACTCCCTCTCCTTCCTTTCCCTCCCTACCCGCCCTCTCCCCCGTCCTCCCGCCCTCTCCCCGTCCTCCCCCTTCCCTCCCCGTCCCTCCCTATTCCCCCTCCCCTCACCACCCTCCCCACACTCGGGCACCTGTTTTGGTACCTGAGGTAGGTAGAATTTGTATAGCCGTGGCACCCACCTGGTTGTATCACAGCTTGGCATTGGGCTCCTGCTTTGGAAAAATTCCGGGGGAGATGGCAAGGAACGACAAAAGTTCACGAATGTAGCTCAGTTCATCACCAACCAGCTTCCCATCCATTGACCATTTACACTCCTTGCTGCCTTGGAAAAGCAGCCAGCATAATTAAGGACCCCACGCACCCCGGACATTCTCTCTTCCACCTTCTTCCTTAAGCAAAAAGATACAAAAGTGAAGTCACATACCGACCGACTCGAACAGCTTCTTCCCTGCTGATGTCAGATTTTTGAATGGACCTACCTTACCTTTCTCTACACCCTAGCTGTGACTGTAACACTACGTTCTGCACTCTCTCCTTTCCTTTTCTATGAATGGTATTATTTGTATAGTACACACGAAACAATAGTTTTCACTGCGTGCTAATACATGTAATAATAAATCAAAATCAAACTGAAGAAGAAATTAACACGGTTGATCTGCCTCCCACGTGGGAGGAAACCCACGCAGACACAGGAAGAGCATGCAGACTCCACACAGTGACCCAAGCTGGGAACTGAGCCTGGGTCCCTGATGCTGTGAGGCAGCAGTAATAACCATTGTACCACCATGTCATTCCTGATGGGATGGTTAATTGACCTTAGACACCCTGAGGTCAACAAAAGGTGACTCCTGTTTGTTGGCTCTGTATCTGAAATGAGTTTTAACGCCAGCTATGTATTTGAGTTTTCTGCTGGGAGATTGCACTTTCAGTGTGTTTCACTAATTATCGATGGATTTTCTTCCCTGCTTGCAGCTTTGACAGATTTTCCACGTGCTTCGAAGCTGTTTACAAGCTTCACCCGCAGTTCATGCAGAGCGTCTACAAACAACTCATCTCCCAGCTCCAGAACTCTATTCAGGTGAGGAATGGGGAGTCCCATCTATTGAGATGGGAGCTGTAGGCAGGAGCTATCGGGCAGACACGCACACACTGTTCTTTAACATGGAGTAGCCTTCCAGATCCATTCACAGGGATGGAAGAAATAGGAGTAGGCCATTTGGCCCTTCAAGCCAGCTCCGTCATTCATTTTGATCATGACTGATCATCGAATTCAATATCCTGATCTTCCCCCCACATTTGCTAAGATCCCTTTAGCCCTGAGAGGTTTATCTAATTTCTCCTTGAAATCACACAACGTTTTGGCCTCAACTACAAGAGCAGCGACTGGGAAAGGGAAAGGGATTCCTGGCTCTATGGATGGATTTTGGGGTTAGTGGTGGACCAGATTTAGGTTGAAAGTTGCCACAATAACCTACTTCTCACTTATTTAGTCAAAACCCCTCACCTTTAAGAGATCTTCCTTAACCTTTGTTCTGAGAGGAACATTTCCAACTTCTAAATATTATAATTTATTTTAGTCATTCCTGGGACGTGAGCGTCACGGGCTGGACCAGCATTTATTGCCCAAGGGCAGCTGGGAATCAACCACATTGCTGTGGTTCTGGAGTGACATGTGGGCCAGACCGGGTAAGGACAGCAGATTTCCTTTCCTAAAGGACATTAATGAACCAGATGAGTTTTTCCGACATTTGACAATAGTTTCATGATCATCAGTAGATTCTTAAATCTGGATTTTTTTTATTGAATTCAAATTCCACCAGTTGCAAGCAGCACAGTGGTTAGCATAGAACATAGAACAATACAGCACAAACAGGCCCTTCGGCCCACGAGTTGCCCCGATCACATCTACCAATCCACAGACCTATCTATAACCCCCTATCCTATTCTTTTCCATATACTCATCCAGAAGTCTCTTAAAAGACCCCAGTGAGTTTGCCTCAACAACATCCGACGGCAGTCGGTTCCATTCACTCACCACCCTCTGAGTGAAAAACCTACCCCTGACATCTCCTTTGTATTTGCTTCCCTGCACCTTAAATCTGTGTCCTCTTGTAGTGACCATTTCTGCTCGGGGAAATAGTCTCTGAGAGTCCACCCTGCTGTCACAGCGCCCAGGGCCTGGGTTCAATTAAGGACCCCACGCAACCCGGACATTCTCTCTTCCACCTTCCATCTGGAAAAAAAATACAAAAATCTGAGGTCAAGTACCGACCGACTCGAGAACAGCTTCTTCCCTGCTGCTATCAGACTTTTGAATGGACCTGTATTAAGTTGATCTTTCTCTAGCTATCCTAGCTAAACTGTAACACTACATTCTGCACTCTCTTCTCTGGGAATGGTATACTTTGTCTGTACAGCTTGAAAGAAACCATACTTTTCACTGTTCTGGCCTCAGCTCACTGTGTGGATTTTGCATGTTCTCTTCGTGTCTGCGTAGGTTTCCTCCCACACTCCCAAGATGTGTGGGTTAAGCTGATTGGTCAACTTAGCATGGCCATAGTGCCAGTGGGACTAGCAGGGTAAATATGTGGGGTTATGGGAATAGGATCTGGATGGGATTGTGGTCAGTATTGAATCAATGGGCTGAATGGCTCCCTGCACTGTCAGGATCCTATGATAATACTACTGGGCCATTGCCTCTCCATGATACACTGCAATAAAACATTGTCCTCAGTTCCTGCTACCTCAGCTTCTGCTTACCTTTTAACAGTGCAGCATTTTCACTCTCTGAGGTTGAGGTTTCTGAGTTTTGGGGTGAATGATCAGCCTCGTGCATGGATTGTCATGCTGGATCTTCTCATACCTCTCCGCAGGAGGAGGTCAGACAGATTTCTGAAGACGGGCTGTTTGAACGAGCACTCCCTAAACTGGATCGTCTGGAACGAGACTCTGAAGAACGTTCGGAGCCTGCGTGGTAAGGAGCAACTCCCCCCTCTGTTCTGAATAAAGGTGAACTCGCGAGGTGTGTATCTGATTGCATTGACCTATGGGTTCAAGAGAGAGAGAGAGAGAGGAAATCAACCAGGGCTTCTGCTCCTGATCACTGCCCAGTGATCCCTGGGTTAGAGAGAGAGGAAATCAACCAGGGTTCCTGCTCCTGATCACTGTCCAGTGATCCCTGGGTTAGAGAGAGAGAGGGGAAATCAGCCAGGGTTCCTGCTCCTGATCACTGTCCAGTGATCTCCGGGTTAGGGAGAAGGGCCATTACATGAACAGGGTGTGACAGTGCCAGTAGATCACTGTGTGTTTTGGAGTGAGGGGGTTCTGGGTCAGTGTGTGGGTGGAGGCTGCAGGATGTGATTGCTGCCAGTTGAAGCTGCCACTGGTGAATTTTGCAGGCGTCCCTCGGGCTCTCCAGTGACGGACATACAGAGGCACCTGGCACCGTACCTGCAACAGCAGTGTGACTACCTGCGGTTCAAACTGAAGAGGGCCAAGGAAGAGAATGCAGTTCTGGCCCAGTCTGTCCTCCAGGGCAGAGAGAGGATCGAGGCCTTAGCACGATGTCGGGACGAGCAGTGCCAGCGATGGCAGGTAGGTCACATTCAGGGTCAGGAAGCCATGAACCCCTCAGTTAATCCCCCAGAGTCGCAGTAAGGGGATGTTGGATATCGGGATGGGGTGAGAGTGGGATGGTGGTAGGGGGTTGAGGAAATGTGGTCTTGCCAGGCGGATGTTGGGAAAATGAGTTGTGGGAATTTGTTATTTTTACAGAACGAGGGTATCGCTGGTTGGATTTACTGCCCATCTCCACCTGCCCTCCATTTCAGAGGGGCAGTGTGGAGTTAATCACTTTGCTGTGGCTCTGGAGTGACACGTAGGCCAGACCGGGTAAGGACGGCAGATTTCCTTCCCCCAAAAGGAACCAGATGGGTTTTTCTGACAATTGACAGTGATTTCATGGTCATCAGTACATTGCTAACTCCAGATATTTTTGATTATTGAATTGAGATTTCACTATCTGAGAAAGCTAGCATGAGGGGACATAGCTTTAAATTAAGGGGTGGTAGTTATAGGACGGATGTCAGAGGTAGGTTCTTTCCCCAGAGGGTGGTAAGGATATGGAATGCCCTGCCTGCTGCAGTTGTAGATGTGCCAAGTTTGGGGGCGTTTAAGAGGTTAGTAGATAAGTTTATGGATGAAAAGGGAATGGTTTAGGTTAGAGGGTCATTGCTTTTTCCTAATTGGTCGGCACAACATCGAAGGCCGAAGGGCCTGATCTGCACTGTAATGTTCTATGTTGTGGTGAGTGCTGTAGTGGCACAGTGCTTAACACTGCTGCCCCACAAGACACTGATCCCTTCACCAAGGGGAAAAATTTCATCCTGTCTAATCTATCTATGTCCCTCATAATATTATACATCTCAGCTGTGTCCCCGCTCAGTCCTCCCTGCTCCAAGGAAAATCAATCCCATCTTTTCCAAGCTCTCTTCATAACTAAAGCTCTCCAAGCAGCACCCTGGTTAATCTCCTCTGCAACCTTTCCAGTGCTGTCTCATCCTTCCTAGGACAGCACAGTGGTTAACACTGCTGCCTCACAGTGCCAAGGACCCAGGTTCAATTTTGAGCTCAGGTCACTGTCTGTGCAGAGTCTGTACGTTCTCCCTGTGTCTGCATGCATTTCCTTCCGGTGCTCCGGTTTACTCCCGTAGTCTGAAAGATGTGTTGGTTAGGAGCATTACCCCTTAGTGTCCAAAGATGTGCAGATTAGGTGGATTGGCCATACTAAATTGTCCCTTAGTGTCAAAAGATGTGCAGGTTAGGGGGGATTGGCCATGCTAAATTGTCCCTTAGTGTCCAGAGATGTGCTGGTTTGGGTGGATTGGTCATGCTAAATTCTCCCTCAGTGTACCCGAACAGGCGCCATAGTGTAGCGAAGAGGGGATTTTCATATAACTTCACTGAGTGTTAATGTAAGCCTGTTTGTGACACTAATAAATAAACTCTCAAAACATTTTTTGAAGCTGTGTCCCCTGAGCACTGTGCTGGGTCTCTGGATTGCTTACTAATAATAATACCTGTGTTAATGATGGCTTTGTCCCAGCTTTGTTGGAGTAGTTGTTTGGTGTTGAGGAAGAAGCTGCCTCTTACTGTCACTGTGTGTGTTTATTTATCAGGAATGCACTGAACTCTGTCGTCAGTTCCAATTGGATGAGCAGTGAGGAAATGAAGACAGCCGGAATCAGAAGGCCAGTGTCAAAGCGGAAATGTTATTCTCGATCCCGTCTTCCTGTGCCGTCACTCATAATCCTTGTCCTGCGACTGTAACAGGTGAACCAACCTGACTCCCTCCCTCCCCCCCCCCCCCCCCCCCCCCCCCCCCCCCCCCCCCCCCCCCCCAAAAAAGTCCTTTTGCAACTGCATTAAATAACTGGTATGGGGAGTGAAGCGTACCTGGATGGGAAGGGTGAGTGAATAGTGTATGTAACAGCAATGAGTCTGGCTCTAATGCCATGCTGTACCTATTCCTGAGAGTGTTTGATGGGGACAGTGTAGAGGGAGCTTTACTCTGTGTCTAACCCCATGCTGTACCTATTCCTGAGAGTGTTTGATGGGGACAGTGTAGAGGGAGCTTTACTCTGTATCTAACCCCATGCTGTACCTGTCCTGGGAGTGTTTGATGGGGGGACAGTGTAGAGGGAGCTTTACTCTGTATCTAACCCCGTGCTGTACCTGTCCTGGGAGTGTTTGATTGGGGTACAGTGTAGAGGGAGCTTTACTCTGTATCTAACCCCGTGCTGTACCTGTCCTGGGAGTGTTTGATGGGGGACAGTGTAGAGGGAGCTTTACTCTGTATCTAACCCCGTGCTGTACCTGTCCTGGGAGTGTTTGATGGGGACAGTGTAGAGGGAGCTTTACTCTGTATCTAACCCTGTGCTGTACCTGTCCTGGGAGTGTTTGATGGGGGAACAGTGTAGAGGGAGCTTTACTCTGTATCTAACCCTGTGCTGTACCTGTCCTGGGAGTGTTTGATGAGGGTACAGTGTAGAGGGAGCTTTACTCTGTATCTAACCCTGTGCTGTACCTGTCCTGGGAATGTTTGATGAGGGTACAGTGTAGAGGGAGCTTTACTCTGTATCTAACCCTGTGCTGTACCTGTCCTGGGAGTGTTTCATGGGGACAGTCGGTTTACTCAGCTTGATGGATGCAAAGTTCCTGTAAAATATTTTGACCTGTGCCTTGGATTTCGGACTGTGGAAGCTCTATTCCCAGTGTTACTACATCTTCCCTGTTAAGATTCAGTTTTGTGTGGAGTGCTGTCTTGTTCCTTGCTCGCTCTCCTTGCTCAAGCTGTTGCCCAGTTTCTGGGAGGGTTGGCACTGGTTGGTATATTGATGTGCTGGGGGCTGTTAATGCCTTCCCCCAAGACGACATGTGAGTGAGGACCCCTGGGGTGGAGGACGAGCAGTGGAGAAGTGTCTGGTTCGGAGCTAATGGTGGGACAATGAAGATCATGCTGTGGAATATGGAAACTGTGCCTATCCTGGAGACCAGAAAAACAGCACAGCTGCTTTACTAACACCTTTTCTGTCTGGGTTCATTGCCTTAACCGTGTCTCTCTGTGACGCTGATTGACAGTTAACCCTGCCTGTCCTGGGCCAGGGGAATACGTGGACCCTCACCAGACCACCAGCCTGATTTATGCTCGCTCCATTCTTGTCCCAGTCTCCAGCTTGCTGCCTGTCCCTGGATCTATAGTTTCAAAATCCACAGCGGGCAACGTCTCTACTTCCACTGCACAACAGACAGCTTACAACCTCTGCGCTGCTCGGAGACAGTGGGGAAGTGGGAAGAGAGACAGCGGGAAGGGGGGGAAGTGGGATCCACCTTGTAAATTTGTGTGTGTGATGGAATTAAAATGAAGCTGGAAATCGGTGTGAAATACAAAACCGTCTTGTATTCTGTCTCTTCATTCCCCCATGTTCCTTTCTCATGCAGGCGCTGATCTGTCTGCCCAAAGATATCTCAGTGAATTGGGTTCATCTGTGCCCAGGGAATGGCTACTCCTGCCTGCAGATTGTTCCCTCCTTACCCGTAAGGGTAAAGTCAGCATAGTTCAGAATATCTTCAGCTGGAATGTCCCTTTTTAAGGAGCAGAGATGCCTGGTTGGTGATTTAACCTGAGGGTTATCACAGCTCAGGTGAGGGGGTTGTGGTTGAGAAGTCCATTAGGGACCTCAGCCATGACCGGAATTGAACTCACGTTGTTGGCGCTGCTCTGTGTCACAGCCCAGCCAAATGACCTAACCGATCCCTCCTCAGCTGCGAGGGGTGACGATTATTGACAGCTCTGCCTTAGCTCCTACTCTGAGGCAGGTTAAATAACCTCTCTCCAGGGGAGTGATGCCTCGATCGGTGACCATTGTGGTATCTGAGCTTCCGTTTATTCAGGCTGTTTTAGAATCCCTCTCCCACCTGTGGATGCTATTCCATTGAGGATGTACACCCCAGTGCAAAGGAGAGACCTTTTCACTAAATTCAGACAGTGAGAAGCAGCTTAGTGCTGGAGAAGGCTATTGGCCAATCGTGCCAATTCTCAAATTGAGCTCTCCCCAAATACCTGCTCTTTCCACCTGTTTATGCAGTTCCACTCTGGAGAATACTAGCAGCACCCTCTACATCAACAGCTCACTGATGTGGAGCCGCCTGCTCGCTTTGTGGGCCCATTGCATCACGGGGTAAGCAGCAGATGGAGGATGGGGTGGGGATATATTGTGGTTGGGCGAGTAAGAGGGAGGGGGTGTTGCTGTTGCAGTGTAGGGTTTCCAAATAATTGCATAGCCTCCCTGACCCCACCATAGTTTCCTCCAAATCCCAACTTGCTCCCTCTCTCTGTTACCTCCTACACCCCTCTTTCTCTCTGTCACCTCCCACGCACCCTCCCTCTCTCTGTCACCTCCCACGCACCCTCCCTCTCTCTATCACCTCCTAGAACACCTCCCTCTCTCTCTGTCGCCTCCTACACCCTCCTCCCTCTCTCTGTCGCCTCCTGCAGTCCTACAACATTGCAATATGTCTGCACTCGCCCAGTTCTGGGCTCTCCTGAATGTTGATCAGACCTGTTCCAGAGGGTCTATCTTCTGGAATCCCCTCCTGAAATCCCAGCCCGCTCTCTCTTATAAGCCTCCCCTCTGAACCTGCCTTGTTTGACCAGGAGTTTTGGCAGCTTCTCAGTACAAGCTGTTGTAGCTGTCCCCCGTGATGTGTGAGTCCAATGTGGGTGCTTTTCCCAGATCTGAAATGCTCGCTGAATGCCGGCCGTTGGCCATATCACCGCAGCGATGGAGGAGTTTCTTACAATGGTGTCACATTACAATTGGCAGTCGCTCTAACTAAAAGTAGGACCCCTCCCCCGCCTTCCCGACTCCAATCAATATCTAACTCTGCATTCTCCCCTCCACCTCCCGCCCCGACTTCCAGCCCTGCCAGATGTGACCAGGATAAATGGATCTCGCCGTGGAGTGTCATCTCCCTGTGTCTCCAAACACAAAGGGGACAAAAGTAACTCACTTTGAGAGTGTGGGGCTCCCTGAATAGCGGATTACAGGAGCTGTGATCTTTGCCCTGTGTAACCACTGAGGCCATTACCCAGCTAATGGGATGAGGTACCGTCCCCGCTGACTGAACGGAGAGGGTGCAGTGCTCCCATTGCTGCCACCCCCCCACCCTTCCTGCATTGTAACCTCTGTTACCAAGGTTTTCCTCTGACTTAAGATTCTTACACGCCAATAGACACAAACAATCCTGACTGGGAGACCACGCTGATTCCTTACTGAAAGGAAAAGTTTTGCAGTTGAAAGAAGATGGCTCGGGTTCCTTACACACGATTGTTCCCTTGTCTCGTTCTGTTTCAACCTCACCTAATTGGATGTAGGAGGCGACAGAGAGAGGGAGGAGAGTGTCGGAGGTGACAGAGAGGGAAGGGGGTGGCTAAAGGAATTCCATTCCTCTAGCGCCTTTCACAACCTTGGTGTGTCCCAACGCACTTTACAAGCCAGTGCGGTACTCTTTAAAAATACATTCGTGGCACATGGGTATTGCTGGCTAACCAGCATTTATTGCCCATCCCTTGTTATCCAAGGGCAGTTGAGAGTCAACCTCATTGCTGTGGCTCTGGAGATGCATGTAGGCCAGACCGGGTAAGGATGGCAGATTTCCTTCCCTAAAGGACATTAAGTTTATTATTGTCGCAAATAGGTTTACATTAACACCAATGTGGAGTTGCCAGCATTGGACTGGGGTGGGCACAGTAAGAAGTCTCTTAGCACCAGGTTAGGCAGTACTCCAAAAGCTCGTGCTACCAAATAAATCTGTTAGACTTTAACCTGGCGTTGTGAGACTCCAGTTTCCTCCCACATCCCAAAGATGTGCTCTTAGGCTAATTGGCAAAACAAATTCTCCCTAAGTTGTCTCAAATTTGGTTTTTAATCCATAGATCTATAAACATGGACAGGGATCGCGGGTAGAAGTGGGAACATCGAGGTGGCGGCGCGGGCTCGTTGGGCCGAAGGGCCTGTTTCCCGTGCTGTTTTGTTCTTTGTACTTACTGTACATTAACACTGCAATGAAGTTACAGTGAAAATCCTCTAGTTCCCACACTCTGGTGCGTGTTCGGGTAACACTGAGGGAGAATTTAGCATGGCCAATGTATCCTAACCAGCACCTCTTTCAGACTGTGGGAGGAAACCCACTCAGACATGGGGAGAACGTGCAGATTTCACGCAGGTGGTAACCCAAATTGAGAATCGAACCCGGGTCCCTTGCACTGTGAGACAGCAGTGCCACCCCATTAGTGAACCAGATGGGTTTTTCCGACAATGGGTCATCAGTAGATTCTAGATTTCTTTTACTGAATTCAAATTCCACCATTTGCCGTGCTGGGATTCGAACATAGGTTCCCAGAACATTAGCTGAGTTTCTGGATTAATAGACTAGCGATAATACCACTGGGCCATCGCCTCCCCTATTTGTTGTTACACTGTTTTAATGTAGGAAACAAAGTGGCCAATTTGTGCAGAACCAACTTGTCCCCTTGTAGCTGCTCCCCTTTGTTCAGGGGGCATAGTATTAGGGTGAGGGACGGGAGATCCCCCCCAGGATATTGCCTGGGACGGAGCATTTGGGCAATAAGGAGAGACTGGATAGGTTTGGATTGTTTTCCCTGGATGGGACATGATTGAGGTGTTGAATGTTGAGGGGTATGGACAGGGTGAGTAGGAAACAGCTGTTCCCCTTGGTTTAGGGGGTCAATCACGAGGGGTAGAGGTTTAGAGAGAAGGACAGGAGATTGAGAGGGGATTTGAGAAAAGCTTTTTCATTCAGAGGGTGGTAGGAATCTGGAATATATTTTCTGGGAAGGTTGTGGAAGGCAGAAACTGTACAAAAAATATTTGGATGAGCACTCATAACATTGAAGGATATGGGAATAGTGTTTGGAAATGGGAAAAGTGCCCCTTTAGTGGTAATCATGTGCCACTGCGACTCGATGGGCCAAAGGGTCTTTTCTATACTGGCTGATTATGCCAAGAGCCAATGTGATAGAGTGCAGAAGGAGGCCATCAAGTCTATACCAACCACAATCTCACCCTGTTTCCATCACCCCACATATTTAGCCTGCTATTCCCTCTGACAGATCAATTTATCGCAGTCAATCCACCTAACTAGCACGTCTTTGGACTGTGGGAGGAAACCGATGTAGAAATGGGGCAGAACGTGCAGACTCCACACAGACTGACCGAAGGCTGAAATTGAACCTGGGTCCCTGAAACTGTGAGGCAGCCATGCTTGGTGCTGCCCCACAGATCCTAATCGTAGAATTCCTACAGTGCAGAAGGAGGCTTTCCTCTGGGTGCTCAAGTTTCCTCCCACAATCCAAAGATGTGCGGGTTAGGGTGGATTGGCCATGCTAAATTGTCCCTTAGTGTCAGGGGATTACGTAAGGTTACAGGGATAGGGTCACTGAGTGTGGGCTCGATGGGTCGAATGGCCTCCTTCTGCATTGTAGGGATTCTAATGCTAAATTCTCCCTCAGTGTACTCAAACAGATATCGGAGTGTGATGGCTAGAGGACGTTCACAGTAATTTCATCGCAGTGTTAATGTAATCCTTACTTGTGAGACTAATAAATAAACTTATAAACTGCTCCACACGTGTGTGTGCCATGTCCTCACTTGGGGACAGACTCCTGCCTACTCAGAGTCACTGGCAGACACACGCGAGGCACGCCTACCCCTCGATCGTTTCTGTAACCTGTTCCGCGTGCTTACACTAATTAAGGATCTGCTCGTTAGGCTGATTAGCTCCTGTTTCTTCTCTAACCCTGAGTGCTGCCCACTCAGTGTCCTCTTCAATAAAAAGCACGGCGGGGTCTTGTTTTATTTAAATTGCGCCCTTGTTTCAAGTCCCACTGATCACATTGGGGAGTCTTTTGAGTGTTTAATATTCAGTTAATTACCCTCCCCGTCCCCTCCCTTCCTCGCCACTCCTGCTCCCAATCAATTTCTACCCAGTAATTGGCCAATCAATAGTCCAGCCCCCGTGAGATTATTCCCCCCCCAACCCCCCTACCCCGTTCCGCACCTTCCCCTTCACGTATATCAGTGTCCGTCTTTTGACAGAATGTGAATGAAGGGTAAACAATAAGAAACAGTGGGGGTTGGGGATGGGGGGTGGATTGTCCGCAACTCTTGCCAGTCAGACTTGGGACAGCAAGCGAGCGAGTGAGAGAGAGAGTAAGGGGCAAAGGAATCTCTCAGCTTTACCAACCTACTTGGAAACTGAAAGTGGACAAAACAGCAAAGGCCACCACCCACCCGTTCCCCCCCCCATTCCCCAACTCTCTTGTCCCACACTGTCTGGAGTGCGAGTGAGGCGATAATGTTGGAGAGTCCACGGTTCGCTCCTCGAATTTCTTAAGATTGGCAGGATGATGGAGGTTTTTCCCGAGCCGCAGAGTGGACTTTGGCTCGCGTTACTGCTGCTCTCGTTAACCTTGGGTGAGTTGGGCGATTGCACTGTCTCCCTTTTTAGTGGATCGGGGTGAGTTGAGGGGAGATGGAGCGGGTGCAGGAATTTAAATACTGACGGAGGCGAATTTTTTTTTAAGAAACAAAACCTTTTTGCAGAGGGGAGAAGAAAACATCCTCAATTAAATAGGAGAGTTTGATCGCAGCAGGGAGAAAATTGGAAATTGTTTTTTTGTTTGGGGCCGTTCTTGTAAAGTTTGACGTCTTGTTGCCCATAATCTCTCGGTACAAAACTCTTCTCTTGATACTGAGACGGGCGGATGATCCTTTCGTTCCTGTGAAATTTCTCTCTGAACTCATCGTAATTTCCTGATCGGCAATGGCTCCTCTGAGATTTCTCCAATTTTGAGGGGTTTTCAATACATTTCAGACGCTTTTTGGAAGGAGCCTGAATGTTGCTCCCCTGCTTGGCCGTGTGGTGTTGCCGTGGAGGGTTTGAACACAGCAGTGATTTGGGAACAGCCGTGCTGTGGGGCAATGGCACTGGGTACGGATTCAGACTTTGTCATGTAGGCAGAGAGAGAGATAAAGAGTTTGAGAGTGTGATGGTAAATCCCACCCCGTGCTCAGCCACTTTCTTGATGTTAAATTTAATCCCTTTTCTGTGGGAGTGAATTCCACGTATTTGCCACCCTCTGAGTGAAGAAATTTCTCCTCGTCTGTCCTACAAGGTTTAGCCCTCATCCTCAAACTGTGACCCCCTCACTCTCCCCTCCCCCCAGTCTGGACTTGCCCCACCATCGGGAACACCCTGTCTAACCCTGTTATCAACAGCACAATGCAGGACTGAGGGGGCGCTGGAAAATTCATGGAAAGAAATTAAGGAGAGATGATTAGCTTTAAAACTAGGCAGCACAATGGTTAGCATCACTGCCTCACAGGGCCAGCATTCAGGCTCAGTTCCACCCCTGGACTCTGTGTGTCTGTCTGGGTGTCCTCCAGGTATTCCGATTTCCTCCCACACTCCAAAGATGTGCAGATTAGGGGGATTGGCCATGCTAAATTGTCCCTTAGTGTCCAAAGATTTGCAGGTTAGGTGAATTGGTGAGGTAAATGCATGAGGTTACAAGAATGGAGCAGGGGGGAATGGGTTAAGATGCTTTGTCAGAAAGTTAGTGTAGATTCAATGTGTCGAATGGCCTCCTTCCACACTGTATTCTACAAACACAGAAACTAGAAGCAGGGGAGGACATTTGGCCCTTCGAGTTGTTCCAACCATTCATTTTGATCATCAAATTCAATATCCTGACTTACCCTCCCCCCACCCCCCCACATATCCCTTTAGCCCCAAAAATTATGTCTAATTTCTTCTTGAAATCATACAATGTTTTGGCCTCAGCTACTTTCTGTGGGAGTGAATTCCACACATTCCCCACCCTCTGGGTGAAGAAATTTCTCCTCCCCTCAGTCCTAAAAGGTTTACCCCTTATCCTCAAACTATGATCCCTAGTTCTGGACTCCCCCTACCATCAGGAACATTCTTTCTGAATCTACACTGTCTAACTCTGTTCGAATTTTATAAGTTTCCATGAGATCCCCTCTCACTCTTCTGAACTCCAGTGAATATAATCCTAACCCACTTAGTCTCTCCTCATATGACAGAGCTGCCATCCCAGGAATCAGCCTGGTAAACCCTCGCTGTACTATCGCAAGGACACCATAGATATGAGTTGCCTGTTTGTTTAAAACAATCCTCTCTCTGTGTAGGAGCAAGAATCCTGGCTGTCTCCATCCTGCTCTCCCTATTTTACCCCTTCCTTTACCCCAGACGGTATGAGACTGGTTCTACATGAGCTACCTGATTCTGCTGACAGCAGCTAAGTATGTGGGATCTTCCTGTTCCTTACAGTTCGGGATTGACCTGTGGGAAGGGAGGGACATTTACCCAACAGAGCGATTCCTGGGATGGCAGGTCTGTCATATGAGGAGAAACTTAAGTTGGTGAGGATTATATTTACTGGAGTTCAGAAGAGTGAGAGGAGATCTCATAGAAACTTATAAAATTCTAGCGGGGTCAGAGAGGGTAGATTCAGAAAGAATGTTCCCGAAGGTGTGGGGGGAGTCTCTGAGTATTTGACTTCTGAAGAAGAATCTTAGCCTTGAAGGAAAGGACTAAGTTTGTTGTGCAATTAGCCCCTTGGTGAGTGCTTTGGCCAGTTAGGGGCCAGTGAAGCTCAGTCAGCGGGGGCGGGGGGGGGCAGTGGGCCATCTGACAGTGTATCACAGCCCTTTGATACAGTCTCTGCTGTCTACAGATGATGGTGTTCTGACCCTGATCCTAGAACCTCTGCAGTGCAGAAGGAGGCCATTCAGCCCATCAAGTCTGCACCATCTACAATCCCACCCTGCCCCTATCGCTGTAACTCCACACATTTACCCTAGTTAGTCCACCTGACAGTAAGGGTGAATTTAGCATGACCAAACCAACTAACGTACACATCTTTTGGACTGTGGGAGGAAAGCGGAGTACCTGGAGGAAACCCATGCAGACACAAGGAGAATGTGCACACTCCACACAAACAGTGACCTGAGCTGGGAATCGAACCTGGGTTCCTGGCGCTGTGAGGCAGCTGTATTAACCACTGTGCTACCATGCCACCTAATATCCTACTCTCAGACAGTAACTCTGTCTGAAAGAGGCATAACCCGTGAGACGCCTTCTCCACCCAATCTCGATTGTGCAGTAGACAACCATTGCCTTAAACTCTCGGCCCTGGGGTCAGGGGTTGTACTGAGGTAAAATTACCTCACACTTTTCCACATTAAACTCCATTTGCCACCTCTCGGCCCAGCTCTACAACTTGTCCAAGTCTCTCTGCAAACTAGAACACCCCTCTTCACTGTCTACCACTTCTCCGACTTTGGTGTCATCCGCAAATTTACTAATCCATCCTTCAATACCCTCATCCAGATCATTTATAAAAATTACAAACAGCAGGGGCCCCAAAACAGATCCCTGAGGTACACCACTAGTAACCGAACTCCATGATGAATATCTCCCATCAACCACCACCCTCTGTCTTCTATCTGCTAGCCAATTCCTAATCCAATTAGCTAAATCACCCTCTATCCCATACATCTGCATTTTCTGCAGAAGTCTTCCATGGGCCACCTTATCGAACGCCTTACTAAAGTCCATATATACCACATCAACCGCCTTACCCCCATCCACCTCTTTGGTCACTTTTTCAAAAAACTCAATGAGGTTAGTAAGGCACGACCTACCCTTCACAAAACCATGCTGACTATCCCCAATCAATTCATTTCTCTCTAAATAACTATAAATCCTATCCCTAATAATTCTCTCCAATACTTTGCCCACAACAGAAGTAAGACTCACTGGCCTATAATTCCCTGGAAAGTCTCTCTTCCCCTTCTTGAACAATGGGACCACATTCGCTATCCTCCAGTCTTCCGGAACTATACCCGTAACCAACGACGACCTGAAGATCAGAGCCAGAGGCTCTGCAATCGCCTCTCTCGCCTCCCAGAGAATCCTAGGGTAAATCCCGTCCGGCCCAGGGGACTTATCTAACTTCAAACCCTCAAGAATATCTAGCACATCCTCCTTATCTACTTCAATACTTTCCAGTTTGCAACCCTGTATCCCAGTGTTCTCCACAACTACATTTACATCTCCCTGCGTGAATACCGAAGAGAAATATTTATTCAGTGCCTCTCCAATCTCTTCAGGCTCCACGCACAACTTCCCACTGCTGTCTATGACTGGCCCTAATCTTGCCCTAACCAATCTTCTATTCTTAACATATCTAAAGGAAAGCTTTAGGATTCTCCTTGATCCTATCAGCCAAAGTCTTCTCGTGTCCCCTTTTAGCTCTCCTCAACTCACTCTTTAGCTCCCTCCTGGCTAATCTATAGCTATCCAGTGCACTAACTGAGCCTTCAATCCTCATCCTGACATAAGCCTCCTTTTTCCTTTTAACCAGCGAATTAACTTTTTTAGTACACCATGGTTCCCTTACTCGACCATTTCCTCCTTGCCTGACAGGGACATACTTATCAAGAACTCGCAGTAGCTGCTCCTTGAATAAGCTCCACATTTCAGATGTTCCCAGTCCCTGTAGTTTCCTCGTCCAACCTATACACCCTAATTCCCTCCTAATGGCCTCATAATTACCATTTCCCCAGCTATAACTACTGCCCCCAGCTTTATGCCTATCCCTATCCATCACTAAGGTGAATGTAACCGAATTGTGGTCACTATCACCAAAATGTTCACTAACTTCCAAGCCTAACACCTGATCTGGCTCATTGCCCAGCACCAAATCCAATGTAGCCTCACCTCCAGTTGGCCTATCTACATACTGAGTCAAAAAACCTTCCTGCACACTTTGTACAAAAACTGACCTCTCTAACTCCTGTCCAGGATCAACTTTGCAATCCTTTCCTCTACCTCTCTAGAACTTTTAGGAGGTCTATAAAAGACTCCCAACAGGGTGACCTCTCCTTTCCTGTTTCTAATCTCAACATGAGATTAATGGTAGGACGTTGGGGAGAGTTACAGAACGAAGAGATCTAGGGGTACATGTTCATAGCTCCTTGAAAATGAGGTCACAGGTGGACAGAGTGGTGAAGAAGGCATTTGGCCTGCTTGGTTTCATTGGTCAGAACATTGAATACAGGAAATTAGGACATCTTGTTGAAGTTGTACAAGACATTGGTAAGGCCACACTTGGAATACTGTGTACAGTTCTGGACACCCTATTATAGAAAGGATATTAGATTTACTAGGATGCTACCGGGACTTGATGGATTGAGTTATAAGGAGAGGCTGGATAGATTGGGAGTTTTTTCTCTGGAGTGTAAGAGGCTGAGGGGTGATCTTATAGAGATCTATAAAATAATGAGGGGCACAGATCAGCGAGATAGTCAATATCTTTTCCCAAAGATAGGGAGTCTAAAACTAGAGGGCAGAGGTTTAAAGTGAGAGGGAAGAGATACAAAAGAGTCAGAGGGGCAATTTTTCCACACAGAGGGTGGTGAGTGTCTGGAATAAGTTGCCAGAGGTAGAACATAGAACATAGAACAATACAGCACAGAACAGGCCCTTCGGCCTTCGATGTTGTGCCGACCAAAATAAAAAGCAATGCCCCTCCAAACTAAACCATTCCCTTCTCTTCCATATACTTATCAATTAACCTCTTAAACGCCACCAAACTTGGCGCATCTACAACAGCTGCAGGCAGGGCATTCCACTCCCTAATCACTCTTTGCGTAAAGAACCTACCTCTGATATCCGTCCTATAACTCATACCCCTTAATTTAAAGCTGTGTCCCCTCGTGCTAGCTTTCTCCATCCTAGGAAAAAGGCTATCACTGTCCACCCTATCTAAACCTCTAATCATCTTATATTCTTCAATAAGATCCCCTCTTAGCCGCCTCCTTTCTAACGAAAACAACCTCAAATCCTTCAACCTCTCTTCATAGTACCTGCCCTCCATACCAGGCAACATCCTGGTAAACCTCCTCTGTACCCTCTCCAATGCCTCACATCTTTCTTATAATGTGGGGACCAGAACTGCACACAATACTCCAAGTGCGGCCGCACTAGAGTTTTGTAAAGTTGCAACATGATGCTGCGGCTCCTAAATTCAATCCCCCTACCAATAAAAGCTAAGACTCCATATGCCTTCTTAACAACTTTATCCACTTGACTGCCTACTTTCAGTGATCTATTGACACATACACCAAGATCCTTCTGTTCCTCAACACTATTAAGAGCCCTACCATTAGCCCTATACTCTACACATTTATTGTTCCTGCCAAAGTGCATTACCTCACACTTTTCCACATTAAACTCCATTTGCCACCTCTCGGCCCAGCTCTGCAACTTGTCCAAGTCACTCTGTAAACTAAAACACCCCTCTTCACTATCTACCACACCACCAACTTTAGTATCATCTGCAAATTTACTGATCCATCCCTCAATACCTCATCCAGATCATTTATAAAAATTACAAACAGCAGGGGCCCCAAAACAGACCCCTGAGGCACACCACTCGTCACCGAACTCCACGATGAATATCTCCCATCAACCACCACCCTCTGTCTTCTATCTGCCAGCCAATTCCTAATCCAATTAGCTAAATCACCCTCTATTCCACACATCTGCATTTTCTGTAGAAGTCTTCCATGGGCCACCTTATCAAACGCCTTACTAAAGTCCATATATACATCAACCGCCTTACCCCCATCCACCTCTTTGGTCACTTTCTCAAAAAACTCAATGAGGTTAGTAAGGCATGACCTACCCTTCACGAAACCATGCTGACTATCCCCAATCAATTCATTTCTCTCTAAAAAGGTACTACTACTAAGGTAGTAGTAGAGACAGGTACAATTTTGTCTTTTAAAAAGCATTTAGACAGTTACATGGGTATAGAGAGATATGGGCCAAACGTGAGCAATTGGAACTAGCTTAGCAGTTTTTAAAAACAGGGGCGGCATGGACAAGTTGGGCCAAAGGGCCTGGTTCCATGCTGTAAACCTCTATATAATAGCGTGGTGTGTTATTTTTATGTGTCTCTGTCTCTTGTATGGACAGTCCCTCTCTTTAGCTAGAAAGTTGAAGGCCCCTTCCTCACAGGTTATAAATGTGAATTCATTTTGTATCTCTGCCCTATTATGCTCCGGATGCAAGCGACTGGAGGGGTGGGATTGGGGAGCCCGACACCAGTTACTCTCCCTCACCGCAAACTTCTCTGCGGCGTGAATCCAGTCTTCTTCAAGGCTGTGATGAAATTATTTGGGAGCGTCTGAGTCACACAGCAGCAGGAGTTCAGAGCTGTATTCACAACCTGTCAGCCTGTAACAAAGGAGCAGGCCGAGGGTTCAAGTGCACCCAGCCCCTATTCAGCACAAGTCATTTGTCAACTTTTCCTCCTGTTTCACAGAGTCAAAGTCAGCAGACAGCCACCACTGTGATAGCCCCAAACAGCATCTTTCTCTGCTCCACACCTCCGGCCTCTGAAACTCTTAAAGTTTATTTATGTGCCACAAGTAAGGCTTACATTAACACTGCAATGAAGTTAGTGTGAAAATCCCCTAGCCACCACACTCTGGTGTCTGTTCGGTCCACTGAGGGAGAATTTAGCATGGCCAATGCACATGATCTATATATCTTTGGACACTAAGGGGCAATTTAGCACGGCCAATCCACCCTAACCTGCACCATCTTTGGACACTAAGGGACAATTTAGCACGGCCAATCCACCCTAACCTGCACATCTTTCCAACTTATGAATACTTTGCGTCGGTATTCACGCAGGAGACTGGACAGATGTCTGTGCCTGATGTTGACAAAGTTGAGGATCGGTTGAGGGAAATAAGGATTACGAGGAGAGGTGTTGGGGCTGTTAGGCAGCTTAAAGACATATAAAGCTCCGGGGCCTGATGGCATTTACCCCAGGCTGCTAAGGGAGTTGAGGGAAGACTTGGCTGGGCCTCTGACGCAAATCTTTGTCTCTTCCTTGGACACAGGTGAGGTCCCAGAGGACTGGAGGATAGCAAACGTAGTACCGTTGTTTAAAAAAGGTCAGAGGGATCACCCAGGGAACTATAGGCCGGTGAGCTTGACTTCAGTTATAGGTAAGCTAATGGAGAGGATCCTTAGGGACAGGATGTATGAGCATCTGGAGCGCTGCGATCTGATCAGGGATACGCAGCATGGCTTGTCAAGGGGAAGTCTTGTCTTACAAATCTAGTGGAATTTTTTGAAGAAGTGACAAAAACAGTTGATGAAGGACATGCTGTTGATGTCGTCTACATGGATTTCAGTAAGGCGTTTGACAAGGTTCCTCATGGTAGACTGATAGAGAAGGTGAAGGCGCATGGGATACAGGGTCGGGTATGTAGATGGGTCGAGAACTGGCTCGGGAGGAGGAGACAGAGGGTAGTAGTGGAAGGCTCTTTTTCCGACTGGAAGCCTGTCACTAGTGGAGTGCCACAAGGCTCAGTACTAGGTCCTCTTCTATTTGTGGTTACATAAACGACTTGGAAGTTGGGGTAGGTAGTGAGATCAGCAAATTTGCTGATGACACCAAGATGCTTGGATTGGCGGGTACAGAGGAGCAGTGTCAGGCAATACAACAGGACATAGACAGGTTGGTAGACTGGGCAGATAGATGGCAAATGGAATTTAATCCGGATAAATGCGAAGTGATGCATTTTGGCCGGAAAAATGTAGAAGAGAGTTATAGGATAAAAGGAAAACTATTCGGAGCATAGAGACGCAGAGAGACTTGGGGGTGCAGGTTCACAAGTCTCTGAAGGTGTCCTCACAGGTGGAGAAGGTGATAAAGAAAGCGTATAGTATGTTAGCTTTCATAGAAAAGGGTATAGAATACAAGAGTAGGAGTTTGATGTTGCAGTTGTATAGAACGTTGGTTAGGCCTCACTTGGAATACTGCGTCCAGTTCTGGTCGCCGTACTATCGGAAGGATGTGGAGTCCTTGGAGAGAGTGCAGAGGAGGTTTACCAGGATGCTGCCTGGTATGGAAGGACTGTCTTATGAGGAACGATTAGATAGACTGGGGTTGTTTTCCCTTGAAAGACGTCGGCTTAGAGGGGATCTCATAGAGGTGTATAAGATTATAAGGGGTATAGATAGAGTAAATGGAGGTAAACTTTTTCCACCTTTAGAAATGGATAGGACGAGGGGTCATGGCCATAGGGTGAGGGGGGCTATGTATAAGACGAATATTAGAGGGCAGTTTTTCACACAAAGGGTAGTGGGGGTGTGGAATCACTGCCGAGTAAGGTGGTGGGAGCAGGCACGCTGGGGCTGTTTAAGGGTCTCTTGGACAGCCACATGAGCGGTATGCAGATAGAGGGATATATTAGGACTGTTTAACTACGGCTTTTTTCCACAGGTAAATTCGGTCCATACTTGACCAACATTGAGCATGCATTCGGCAGGTGGTGCGGGTACAGCTCTTGGATGTTGATTCATGGGTTGCCTGGTACCTCGTCGTAAATGAGTGCTTTATGTGGACTATCTGAAGGGCACCATGACAGCTCAGAGACTATCGATGTGGCTGTGCAGACACTTGGAATTGGGCCGGTGTCTGCGGGAGTTTGCGCGTTCTCCCCGTGGTTGCGTGGGTTTTCTCCGGGCGCTCCGGTTTCCTCCCACAACCCAAAAATTCGCTCTTAGGCTGATTGGGAAACAAATTGTCCCTATAGTGAGAGTTTTCCATATTAGGAATAATAATATATTATTATATAGGAATAATATAATAGGATAATGGATTTGCTACTATATAGTTATGACGGCGGCGCGGGCTCTTTGGGCCGAAGGGCCTGTTTCCCGTGCTGTGTTGCTCTTAAAAAAAAAACTGTGGGAGGAAACTGGAGCACCTGGAGGAAATTCACGCAGACATGGGGAGAACATGCAAACTCCACACAGACAGTGACCCAAGCTGGGAATTGAACCCAGATCCTTGGCGCTGTGAGGCAGCAGTGCTAATTCACTGAGCACTATGCCTCCTCATGGGGCATCTTAATGGGGAAAACATGCCACTCCCAACACCTTCTCCTCTGATACCCCCAAGAATCTGCCCACATGGTGAGGAGCAAATTCACCGAATATCGACAGATCCAAATTCAATTTCCTGATTTCCCCTACCCAATCCCCATATCCCGCAATCCCTTTAGCTCCAAGAGCTATATCTAATTTTTTCTTGAAATCACACAATGTTTTGGCCTCAACTACTTTCTGTGGGAGTGAATTCCACACATTCCCCATCCTCTGGGTAAAGAAATTTCTCCCCACCTCAGTCCTAAAAGGCTTACCCCTTGTCCTTAAACTATGACCCCTAGTTCTGTACTCCCCCCACCATCAGGAACATTCTTTCTGAATATACCCTGTCTAACCCTGTTAGTATTTTATAAACACCAGTGAATATATTACACTATATGTTAGATTACTGGAGCAGAAAGGGGTGTGTGTAGACGGGGGGGCAGAGAGAGACAAGAGTTGTGGGAGAGCAAAGATATGGGGTAAGTGGGGGGCGGGGGTGAGAAAGGTGAGTGGGTGGGGGGGCAGAGAGAGAGTGGGATGTATGGAGACAGTGTTTGGGGATAAAGACAAAAGGGATAGTGTGGGGGTAGAGAGAGGGCTGTGTGGGGCAGGAGAGAGGTGCGGTAGTGTGTGGGGGAAGAGAGAGACAGCAGGGTGTGTTGAGGGGGAGAGGACAGAGAGGAGGTGTGTGGGGTACAGAGAGGAGGTGTGTGGGGTGCAGAGAGGGGATGTGTGCGGGACAGAGAAGAAGGGATATGTGGGGGGCAGAAGAGAGAGGGGGGCGGGTGGGGAGACAGACAGAGGAGGTTTGTTTGGGAGAGAGAGGGGGGGGGTGTTGGGGGGAATAGAGAGATGGGGTTTGTGGGGGGAGAGAGGAGGGTATGTACAGGGCAGAGAGAGAGGGGTATATGGGGGCAGAAAGAGAGAGAGAGCAGGGTGCGGGGGACAGAGAGATGGGGGTTGTGGAGGAGAGAGAGAGAGCAGGGGTGTGTGGGGGCAGAGAGAGGGGTGGGGGAGGGTTGTGCAGCAGAGAGGGGAGTGCTGCGGTGATGCAGTGAGTTGAGTGCAGGGGGGTGCTGGAGGTGATCTGTTGCTCCGACAGTATTGCTGTTCCCCTTGCCCTGTCTGACAGACTCCCCCCTGCAGCTGCTGTCTGTGGTCCAGGGTGGGGAGGGGGTCTGTGCTGAGGGTCTAAGGTCAGGTCTCCGGAGCGGACAGCACGATGTAGCTTCAGCATCCCAGGCCCTGGACAATCAAATCCAGAATGGGCTTTGACCGACATTGAGTCATGGGAATGTCACCTTTCATGGTCCAGGAATGGCCCAGAGCAGCCAGATGGACTACTGGGTATCCGTGCCCCTCTCTCCGTGGACAGGGAGGGTGTTTGGCTGTTAGAGGAGGGGGGGACCCTGTTGTCCTGAGTGACTCTGTGACCTCCACACGTCCCCCAGCCTGTTCTCAGACAGACAGACAGGGTCCACTTATGGCCTGTGTTTTAATACAGCAGGGAGAGAGCCATCAATCACTCGCCACTCTTCCCACCCCAGGCGATATTCAGCACTTCCTGCAGACACATTGTTCACCCTGAGGCCAACAGTTCAAACAATAAAACCCCACAAAGAAACTCACCCCTGCTGCAAGAGCATTGATGGAATATTTCTTTATATCAGTGAGCAGAACAGAACACGCAATCTTTCAGCCCGTTTCCCCAAACCCCTGACTCTACCCGGGATACCAGCTGTCCTACAACTAACCACCCCGACCTCAGCTGTACCCCTCAAATTCTGAGCAGGGCATCTTCCACTGATTGCTCCTTTCACCAACACTTCCACCCCTCTCAGATGAGCCATTTGCAATCAAATATTATTTCCCAGATGGAGCTCTACTCTGTATCTAACCCTGTGCTGTACCTGTCCTGGGAGTGTTTGATGGGACAGTGTAGAGGGAGCTTTACTCTGTATCTAACCTGTGCTGTACCTGTCCTGGGAGTGTTTGATGGGGGACAGTGTAGAGGGAGCTTTACTCTGTATCTAACCCCGTGCTGTACCTGTCCTGGGAGTGTTTGATGGGGGACAGTGTAGAGGGAGCTTTACTCTGTATCTAACCCTGTGCTGTACCTGTCCTGGGAGTGTTTGATGGGGGCACAGTGTAGAGGGAGCTTTACTCTGTATCTAACCCCGTGCTGTACCTGTCCTGGGAGTGTTTGATGGGGGGCAGTGTAGAGGGAGCTTTACTCTGTTCTAACCGTGCTGTACCTGTCCTGGGAGTGTTGATGGGGACAGTGTAGAGGGAGCTTTACTCTGTATCTAACCCCATGCTGTACCTGTCCTGGGAGTGTTTGATGGGGACAGTGTAGAGGGAGCTTTACTCTGTATCTAACCCGTGCTGTACCTGTCTGGGAGTGTTGATGGGGGGACAGCGTAGAGGGAGCTTACTCTGTATCTAACCCCGTGCTGTACCTGTCCTGGGAGTGTTTGATGGGGGACAGTGTAGAGGGAGCTTTACTCTGTATCTAACCCCGTGCTGTACCTGTCCTGGGAGTGTTTGATGGGGACAGTGTAGAGGGAGCTTTACTCTGTATCTAACCTTGTGCTGTACCTGTCCTGGGAGTGTTTGATGGACGACAGTGTAGAGGGAGCTTTACTCTGTATCTAACCCCATGCTGCACCTGTCCTGGGAGTGTTTGATGGGGGGACAATGTAGAGGGAGCTTTCCTCTGTATCTAACCCTGTGCTGTACCTGTCCTGGGAGTGTGTGTTATGGGATAGTGTAGAGAGTATTTGCTCTGCTCCGTCCTGCCTGGCCTGACTGGTTGTCTCTGCTTGTAGACTCTGGCTTGCTGTCTGAATTGTCCTTTGTGGAGGAGCCCAGCGATGTGATTGCTGTCAGGGATCGGCCGCTTCTCCTACATTGCCGGGTGGACGGAGTTGAGCCCATCGCGATTACATGGAGAAAAGATGGATCGACGCTGAGGGGAGGTCCCCGGCTCTCCCTGCTCCCGAACGGTTCCCTCCTCATTGAAAACTTCCAGAAGAAGCGGGAGAACAATGATTCCGATGCCGGAGAGTACGACTGCACGGCGCACAATCGTTTCGGCATCCTGCTTAGCCGCAAGGCTAGGGTGCAAGTGGCAAGTACGTCTCACCCTCAATCCCTCGCCCCCGCGCCCCCCCCCCCCCCCCCCCCCCCCCCAAATACCCATACCCTCTGCCCCTGCCCCCACACATACACCTCATCCTCGTTCAAAGCTCCCGACTCAGTTCCTCAGCCAGATATCCTCGCCCTCAGCCAGACTCTCTTCTCCTGCCCCTCCTCCTTCACCCCTCCAGTTGGACCCCTTTCACCTCAGATGCTCTTCACCCTGCTTCTTCCCATCCCCTTGCTCCCTCACTCTCTTTCCAGCTCAGCTTTATTGACCATATCTTTTTGTCTCTGTCCGTCTCCTATTTGGTGACTTTGATCTCCCCTCACTATGCCCACCTCCCTTTATGTCTGCACATTCTCCCCATGTCTGTGTGGGTTTCCTCCAGATCCTCATTTTTTCCTATCATCCTCCAAACATGTGCAGGTTAGGGTGGATTGGCCATGCTAAATTGCCCCTTAGTGTCAGAGGGACCCAGGAGGGTAAATGCATGAAGTTATGGGATAGGGCGGGATAGTGGTCAGTGCAGGAACAATGGGCCGAATGGCCTTTCTTCCCTGCAGAGATTCTATAATTCTGAGCATCACCCCCTCCCTCCCTCCCTCCCGCCCTCCCGCTCTGTCAGTGATTCCACCTTCTGGTCAGTCTTTCTGTTGTTCTTGAATCTCTCTGTCTAGCTGAGATCTGGATCATTGTGCTGAGTGTGAGAGAATAATGAACCTCTTTCCCCTCCCAACTCCAGCCTTGCCTCGGTTTCACACCCACCCTCAGTCCATGAAGGTGCAGCTGGGAGGTGTAGCCCGTTTTGAATGTCACATCTACGGTGTTCCAGAAGCTACAATCACCTGGGAACTTAATCGTGTCCCTTTGAACATGGATGATGCCAGGTGAGTGACATATTTCCAAACAGGATTTCTGTCTGTCGCATTTGATTTGATCTATTACTGTCACGTGTGTTAACATATAGTGAAAAGTATTGTTTCTTGCGCGCTGTACAGACAAAGCATACTGTTCATAGAGAAGGAGGGAGTGGAAAATGTAGTTACAGTCACAGCTAGGGTGTAGAGAAAGATCAACTGAATGTGAGGTAGGTCCATTCAAAAATCTGACAGCAGCAGGGAAGGACGTGTTCTTGAGTTGATCAGTATGTGACCTTAGACTTTTGTATCTTTTTCCTTAAGGAAGAAGGTGGAAGGGAGAATGTTTGGAGTGTGTGGGGTCCTTGATTATGTTGACTGCTTTTCCCGAGGCAGCGGGAAGTGTAGACAGAGTCAATGGATGGGAGGCTGGTTTGTGTGATGGATTGGGCTACATTCATGTTCTTTTGTAGTTTCTTGCAGTCTTGGGCAGAGCAGGGGCCCAGACCAAGCTGTGATACAACCAGAAAGAATGCTTTCTATGGGGCATCTGTAAAAGTTGGTGAAAATCGTAGCCATAATCATCAATGTCCTGTGGTGATACACATTTGCAGTCGAGGATGGAAGAAGTAGGGGTGACAGGGAGAGAAGCAGAGGTAACTCAGTCCCCTCTGCATTGTATTTCCATTGTGGAGCTTATTCAAGCAGCAGCTACTGCAAGTCCTTGATAAGTATGTCCCTGTCAGACAAGGAGGAAATGGTCGAGTAAGGGAACCATGGTGTACTAAAAAAGTTAATTCGCTGGTTAAAAGGAAAAAGGAGGCTTATGTCAGGATGAGGCTTGAAGGCTCAGTTAGTGCAATGGATAGCTATAGATTAGCCAGGAGGGAGCTAAAGAGTGAGTTGAGGAGAGCTAAAAGGGGACACGAGAAGACTTTGGCTGATAGGATTAAGGAGAATCCTAAAGCTTTCTTTAGATATGTTAAGAATAGAAGATTGGTTAGGGCAAGATTAGGGCCAGTCATAGACAGCAGTGGGAAGTTGTGCGTGGAGCCTGAAGAGATTGGAGAGGCACTGAACAAATATTTCTCTTCGGTATTCACGCAGGGAGATGTAAATGTAGTTGTGGAGAACACTGGGATACAGGTTGCAAACTGGAAAGTATTGAAGTAGATAAGGAGGATGTGCTAGATATTCTTGAGGGTTTGAAGTTAGATAAGTCCCCTGGGCCGGACGGGATTTACCCTAGGATTCTCTGGGAGGCGAGAGAGGTGATTGCAGAGCCTCTGGCTCTGATATTCAGGTCGTCGTTGGTTACGGGTGTGGTTCCGGAGGACTGGAGGACAGCGAATGTGGTCCCGTTGTTCAAGAAGGGGAATAGAGACCTTCCGGGGAATTATAGGCCGGTGAGTCTTACTTCTGTTGTGGGCAAAGTATTGGAGAGAATTATTAGGGATAGGATTTATAGTTAGAGAGAAATGAATTGATTGGGGATAGTCAGCATGGTTTTGTGAAGGGTAGGTCGTGCCTTACTAACCTTATTGAGTTTTTTGAAAAAGTGACCAAAGAGGTGGATGGGGGTAAGGCAGTTGATGTGGTATATATGGACTTTAGTAAGGCGTTCGATAAGGTGCCCCATGGAAGGCTTCTGCAGAAAATGCAGATGTATGGGATTGAGGGTGATTTAGCTAATTGGATTAGGAATTGGCTAGCAGATAGAAGACAGAGGGTGGTGGTTGATGGGAGATATTCATCGTGGAGTTCGGTTACAAGTGGTGTACCTCAGGGATCTGTTTTGGGGCCCCTGCTGTTTGTAATTTTTATAAATGATCTGGATGAGGGTATTGAAGGATGGATTAGTAAATTTGCAGATGACACCAAAGTCGGTGGAGTGATAGATAGTGAAGAGGGGTGTTATAGTTTGCAGAGAGACTTGGACAAGTTGCAGAGCTGGGCCGAGAGGTGGCAAATGGAGTTTAATGTGGAAAAGTGTGAGGTAATTCACTTTGGCAGGAATAACAAATGTGTAGAGTATAGGGCTAATGGTAGAACTCTTAATAGTGTTGATGAACAGAGGGATCTTGGTGTATATGTGCATAGATCCCTGAAAGTTGGCAATCAAGTCGATAAGGTTGTTAAGAAGGCATACGGAGTCTTAGCTTTTATTGGTAGGGGGATTGAATTTCGGAGCCGCAACGTCATGTTGCAACTGTACAAAACTCTAGTGCGGCCGCACTTGGAGTATTGTGTGCAGTTCTGGTCCCCACATTATAAGAAAGATGTGGAGGCATTGGAGAGGGTACAGAGGAGGTTTACCAGGATGTTGCCTGGTATGGAAGGCAGGTCTTATGAAGAGAGGCTGAGGATTTGAGGTTGTTTTCGTTAGAAAGAAGGCGGCTAAGAGGAGACCTTATTGAAACATATAAGATGATTAGAGGTTTTGATAGGGTGGACAGTGATAGCCTTTTTCCTAGGATGGAGAAAGCTAGCACGAGGGGACATAGCTTTAAATTAAGGGGTGATAGTTATAGGACGGATGTCAGAGGTAGGTTCTTTACCAGAGGGTGGTAAGGGTATGGAATGCCCTGCCTGCTGCAGTTGTAGATGCGCCAAGTTTGGTGGCGTTTAAGAGGTTAGTAGATAAGTTTATGGACGAAAAGGGAATGGTTTAGGTTAGAGGGTCATTGCTTTTTCTTAAGTGGTCGGCGCAGCATCGAAGGCCGAAAGGCCTGTTCTGTGCTGTAATGTTCTATGTTCTATTGTAGTTTCCAATCTCAACATTGATAATGGTCAGAACCTGGTAACGCTGTAATAATACCCTCCAGGGGTGATGCTGTGGCTGCTCCTGAGAAAAGCCTGACAGTTTACATAGACAGATCCCATTGGAACTGGAGATGGGACTATTGGAAAGGATTGAAAGGGAGCAACATGGGGGACACAGTGGTTAGCACTGCTGCCTCACAGCGCCAAGGACCAGGCTTTGGGTCATTGTGTGGAGTCTGTACATTCTCCCCATGTCTGCATGGGTTTCCTCCGGGTGCTCCAGTTTCCTCCCATGCTCCAAAGATGTATAGGTTAGGTAGATTAGCTGTGCCTTAGTGACAGAGAGATTAGTGGGGCAAATATGTGAGATTGTGGTGATAGGGCCTGGTTAAGATGCCCTTTCAGTGACTCAGTGAACACACATCATGGTCTCGTCCTGCACTGTAGGGACTCTGTGATTTCTGTGCATGAGAGAGATATTTAATCAGTATTGAATTTTATGGTCAGCCATGATCATTATGCATTGTGGAGCAGGCTCAAAGGGCCAAATTACCACCTCCTGCTCTTAGTTTATATGTTTTGATTTAATTTCAAAACACAACGTGGAGCACTCCCACCTGAAAGAAAAGGAACTGAGATTGAGTCCAGTCACCAAATCCTCAGCATCCATATCAGGCTGACACTGCCAGTGTAGTGCTGAGGGAGCGCCGCACTGTGGGGAGGGTCAGTGCTGAGGGAGCGCCGCACTGTGGGGAGGGTCGGTGCTGAGGGAGCGCCGCACTGTGGGGAGGGTCGGTGCTGAGGGAGCGCCGCACTGGGGGAGGGTCAGTGCTGAGGGAGCGCCGCACTGTGGGGAGGGTCGGTGCTGGAGGGAGCGCCGCACTGTGGGGGGGTCGTGCTGAGGGAGCGCCGCACTGGGGGAGGTCGGTGCCGAGGGAGCGCCGCATGTGGGAGGGTTCAGTGCGAGGGAGCGCCGCACTGTGGGGAGGGTCGGTTGCCGAGGGAGCGCCGCACTGTGGGGAGGGTCGGTGCCGAGGGAGCGCCGCACCGTGGGAGGGTCAGGTGCCGAGGGGGGCGCCGCACCGTGGGAGGGTCGGTTGCCGAGGGAGCGCCGCACCGTGGGAGGGTCGGTGCCGAGGGAGCGCCGCACGTGGAGGGTCGGTGCCAGGGAGGCCGCACTGTGGGGGGGTCGGTGCCGAGGGAGCGCCGCACTGTGGGAGGATCGGTGCCGAGGGAGCGCCGCACTGTGGGAGGCGGTGCCGAGGGAGCGCCGCACTGTGGGGAGGGTCGGTGCGAGGGAGCGCCGCACTGTGGGAGGGTCGGTGCCGAGGGAGCGCCGCACTGTGGGAGGGTCGGTGCCGAGAGAGCGCCGCACTGTGGGAGGGTCGGTGCCGAGGGAGCGCCGCACTGTGGGAGGGTCGGTGCCAGGGAGCGCCGCACTGTGGGAGGGTCGGTGCCGAGGGAGAGTTTGCTCTGTGTAACCCGTGTTTCGTATGCTGTGATAAGTATTTCACAATATAGCCATCTTTCTGATGTGGAATATTTACGAAACACATTTGTTGGACTCAGTGCCTGTGCCTTGGTTTGCAGGTATACTCTGTTACCGACCGGTGTGCTACAGATCACCAGAGTACGGCAGCAAGATCTCGGCTCCTACCGCTGCGTGGCTGTGAACATTGCCAATACCAGAGCTAGTCAGGAGGCCACACTGAGCCTGTCAGGTTAGTATCACCGTCATTTCACACACACACACAGACACACACAGACACACACACACAGACACTCACTCACTCACACACACTCACACTCAGACACAGACACTCACTCACACACACTCTCTCGCGCGCACTCTCTCTCGCGCGCACTCTCTCTCGCGCGCACTCTCTCTCGCGCGCACTCTCTCGCGCGCGCACTCTCTCGCGCGCGCACGTGTCTATCCAGATAAGTCTTAAATGTCACTAACGTATCTGCCTCAACCACCTCACTTGGCAGTGTATTCCAGGCCCCCATCGCCCTCTGTGTAAAAAACATCCCCTGACCTCGTGCCCCCTTGTAATTGTCATTTCTGACCTGGGAAAATGCTTCCAACTGATTTCCCTATCTATAATTTTATAAACCTCTATCAGGTCTCCTCTCAGCTTCTGTCTTTCCAGGGAGAAGAATCCCAGTTTATTCAATCTCTCCTCACAGCTAATACTCTCCACACCAGGTTTATATCCTGGTAAACCTTTCCTGAACTCTCTCCAAAGCCTCCACGTCCTTCTGATAGTCCAGTGACCAGAATGGGACACACAATTCCAGATGTGTCCTAACCAACATTTTATATAATATAATTTGCTAACTTGTGTACTCGATGTCTTATCCGATGAAGACAAGCAATGCCGAATGCTTTCTTCACTACCTTTCCATCTGTGCTGCCATTTTGAAGGATCTGTGGACCTGAACTCCCAGATCTCTGTGTATCTGTGCTCAGATGGTTCTGCCATTTATTTTATAGCTCCCTCCTGAACTGAATTTACCAAAATACATTAGTCCGGATTAAATTCCATCTGCCATTTTTCTGTCCAATTGTCCAGCCTATCCATATCCTGCTGTATTCTCTGACAATCTTCATCACTGTCCACAATCCTGGTATCATCAGCAAATGTGCTAAATCAGCTACGTTCCCTTCCAAGTCATTTATAGATATACAAATAGCAGAGGTCCCAGCACCAATCTCTGCAGAATACCAAAAGACCATAAGATATAGGAGCAGAATTAGACCACTCGGCTCATCGAGTCTGTTCCTCCATTCAATCATGGCCAATATTTTTCTCATCCCCATTCTCCTGTCTTTTCTCCATAACCCCTGAACCCCTCATCAATAAGAACTTATCTATCTCTGTCTTAAAGACACTCAATGACCCGGCCTCCACAGCCTTCTGCAGCAAAAACTTCCACATCATTAGTTGCTGACTTCATTGAGAAAAACATCCTTCCGCTGCTGCCCTCCGTCTTACACTGCCAACCCAATTCTGAATCCATCTAGCTAGTTCACCCTGATCCCTGAGATTTCTTCACTGTCCACTATGCCACCAATCTTGGTGTCATCTGCAAACTTACTGACAATGCCCCCTATATTCTCATTGAAATCATTAATATAAATGACAAATAACAGTGGGTCCATCACTGATCCCTGAGGCACACCGCTGGTCACAGGCGTCCAGTTTGAAAAACTGTCATCAAATTGGCTTCTATCATCAAGCCAGTTTTGTATCCATTTTGCTATCCCATCCTGGATCCCATGAGATTGAACCTTATGCAGTAACCTACCATGTGGTACCTTATCAAAGATCTTGCTAAACTCCATGTAGACTACATCAACTGCATTGCCCTCATCTACCTTCTTGGTTACCCCTTCAAAAAGCTCAATTAAATTTGTGAGACATGATTTTCCACTCACAAGGCCATGCTGACTGTTCCTAATCAATCCTTGCACCTCTAAAACAACAAACCTCAGACCTCCAGCACCCTCAGCAACCTTCCCTCTGACTGATGATTATTTCTTCCGCAGTTGCGTCTCCCCGTGCTGACCAGGAACCAGTGATCCTGTCCGGACCTCAGAACCTCACCCTCACTATTCACCAAACAGCCATCCTGGAGTGCATCGCCACAGGAAATCCCAAACCCATTGTATCCTGGAGTCGCCTGGGTGAGTGAGAGAGAGAGTGCTGACCCTCCAGGATCCAGGTAACAGGGCACACTATGGTGGAGATTCCCTACTCATACCTGTCAGAGATGGTGGGTTTGTGAATGGAGGGCTGTGACAAGTGACATTTCTCAGGGATCAGTGCTGGGACCTTTGCTGTTTGTACTATATATAAATGATTTGGAGGAAAATGTAAGTGATTTGATTAGTAAGTTTGCAGATGACACAAAGGTTATTGGACTTGTGGATAGTGATGAGGACCATCAGAGGGATTCAGCAGGATATAGGTCGGTTGAAGACTTGGGCGGAGAGATGGCAGATGGAGTTTAATCTGGACAAACCTGGTTACAGGTGTAGTGCCAGAAGACTGGAGGATAGCGAATGTGGTCCCATTGTTCAAGAAGGGGAATAGAGACTTTCCGGGGAATTATAGGCCGCTGAGTCTTACTTCTGTTGTGGGCAAAGTATTGGAGAGAATTATTAGGGATAGGATTTATAGTTATTTAGAGAGAAATGAATTGATTGGGGATAGTCAGCATGGTTTTGTGAAGGGTAGGTCGTGCCTTACTAACCTCATTGAGTTTTTTGAAAAAGTGACTAAAGAGGTGGATGGGGGTAAGGCGGTTGATGTGGTATATATGGACTTTAGTAAGGCTTTCGATAAGGTGTCCCATGGAAGGCTTCTGCAGAAAATGCAATGTATGGGATAGAGGGTGATTTAGCTAATTGGGTTAGGAATTGGCTAGCAGATAGAAGACAGAGGGTGGTGGTTGATGGGAGATATTCATCGTGGAGTTCGGTGACAAGTGGTGTACCTCAGGGGTCTGTTTTGGGGCCCATGCTGTTTGTAATTTTTATAAATGATCTGGATGAGGGTATTGAAGGATGGATTAGTAAATTTGCAGATGACACTAAAGTCGGTGGAGTGGTAGATAGTGAAGAGGGGTGTTATAGTTTGCAGAGGGACTTGGACAAGTTTCAGAGCTGGGCCGAGAGGTGGCAAATGGAGTTTAATGTGGAAAAGTGTGAGGTAATTCACTTTGGCAGGAGTAACAAATGTGTAGAGTATAGGGCTAATGGTAGGACTCTTAATAGTGTTGATGAACAGAGGGATCTTGGTGTATGTGTGCATAGATCCCCGAAAGTTGGCAATCAAGTCGATAAGGTTGTTAAGAAGGCATACGGAGTCTTAGCTTTTATTGGTAGGGGGATTGAATTTCGGAGCCGCAACGTCATGTTGCAACTGTACAAAACTCTAGTGCGTCCGCACTTGGAGTATTGTGTGCAGTTCTGGTCCCTGCATTATAAGAAAGATGTGGAGGCATTGGAGAGGGTACAGAGGAGGTTTACCAGGATGTTGCCTGGTATGGAGGGCAGGTCTTATGAAGAGAGGCTGAGGGATTTTAGGTTGTTTTCGTTAGAAAGGAGGCGGCTAAGAGGGGACCTAATCGAAACATATAAGATGATTAGAGGTTTAGATAGGGTGGACAGTGATAGCCTTTTTCCTAGGATGGAGAAAGCTAGCACGAGGGGAATAGCTTTAAATTAAGGGGTGGTAGTTATAGGACGGATATCAGAGGTAGGTTCTTTACCCAGAGGGTGGTAAGGGTATGGAATGGCCTGCCTGCTGCAGTTGTAGATGCGCCAAGTTTGGTGGCGTTTAAGAGGTTAGTAGATAAGTTTATGGATGAAAAGAGAATGGTTTATGTTAGAGGGTCATTGCTTTTTGTTAATTAGTCGGCGCAACATCGAAGGCCGAAAGGCCTGTTCTGCGCTGTAATGTTCTATAAACGTGAGCTCATGCATTTTGAAAGGTCTAATACAGACGGAAAATATCCAGTAAATGGCAGAACCCTTCAGAGTATTGATAGAGGGATCTGGGTGTACAGGTACACAGGTCACTGAAAGTGGCAATGCAGATAGAGAAGGTAGTCAAGAAGGCATACGGCATGTTTACCTTCATTGGCCGGGGCATTGAGTTTAAAAATTGGCAAGTCATATTGCAGCTTTATAGAACCTTAGTTAGACCGCACTTGGAATATAGTGTTCAATTCTGGTCGCCACACTACCAGAAGGATTTGGAGGCTTTGGAGAGGATCCAGAAAAGATTTACCACTGACATGGAGGGCATTAGCTATGAGGAAAGGTTAGAGAAACTTGGTTTGTTCTCACTGGAGCGACGGAGGTTGAGGGGTGACCTGATAGAAGTCTACAGGATTATGAGAGGCACGGACAGAGTGGATAGTCAAAAGCTTTTCCCCAGGGTGGAAGAGTCAATTAATAGGGGACACAGGTTTAAGGTGTGAAGGGTAAGATTTAAAGGAGATGTATGAGGCAAGGTGGTGGGTGTCAAGAACTCACTGCTGGGGGAGGTAGTGGAAGGGGATACGATAGTGAGTTTTAAGGGGCGTCTTGACAAATCCATGAATAGGATGGGAATAGAGGGATACGGCCCTTGGAAGGGTAAGGGGTTTTAGTTCAGTCAGGCAGCATGGTCAGTGCAGGCTTGGAGGGGCCAAAGGGCCTGTTCCTGTGCTGTAATTTTCTTTGTTCATTGAAATCTGCAAAAAAAACAGAGAAAGGTTCAATGTAATCCTCTTGGTGGGCCACAGTCTGCCCCTTCCCCCTCCCCTGGCTGCACTCCGGCCCCTCCTCCCATCCCCGGGCCCAACTCTCTCCCCCCACGCCCCCTCCCACCCCATCCCTCGGCTGAAGTCTGCCCCCTCCCTGGGCCGTGGTCTCCCCAGACCCCCGCCCCCATCCCCATCCCCATCTCCGGTCGATGTTGTACTTCCCTTGCTGCACCGTGCTCCTCCCCCTGCCCGGCCCAGTCTGTAACCACAGTTTCTCTTGTTTCTCGTGCTTTCCCAGACGGACGATCGATCGGAGTGGATGGAATCGAGGTGCTGGGCACCGGGAACCTGATGATCTCTGACGTGACGGT
Source organism: Sphyrna mokarran (assembly GCA_024679065.1). Classification (NCBI taxonomy): domain Eukaryota; kingdom Metazoa; phylum Chordata; class Chondrichthyes; order Carcharhiniformes; family Carcharhinidae; genus Sphyrna; species Sphyrna mokarran. The sequence continues at coordinate 1,176,881 of JAGIQG010000042.1, read as the reverse complement.
TCATCATTCGGGGGTCTATGTGTGTGCTGCCAACAAGCCAGGGACCCGGGTCCGCCGTACAGCCCAGGGACGGCTGGTGGTGCAAGGTGTGTGCTGTTGGCCTGGAGACGTACACTTACCAAGGCCCATTAACAAATTGCATTTGTGTAGTACCCTTTGTGTAACACAACCTTCCCACGTGTTTCACACTGGAAGCCTGTGGGGCACAGAGAGGATGAACACACACAGACTTTTCCCCAGGGAGGGGGAACTGAAAACTCGAGGGCAGGGGGTTAAAGTCATAGTTATAGAGTCACAGCTTTATAGCATGGAACAGGCCCTTCGGCCCGACCTGTCTTTGCTGCCCTGTTTTTAAACCCCTAAGCTAGTGCCAATTGCCCGCTTTTGGCCCATATTCCTTTATACCCATCTTACCCATGTAATGGTCTAAATGCTTTTTAAAAGACAAAATTGTACCCGTCTCTACTACCACCTCTGACAGCTTGTTCCAGACACTCACCACCCTCTGTGTGAAAAAATTGCCCGTGTGAACCCTTTTGTATCTCTCCCCTGTCCCCTTAATGCTATGCCCTCTAGTTTTAGACTCCCCTACCTTTGGGAAAAGATATTGACTATCTGGCTGATCTGTGCCCCTCATTATTTTATAGACCTCTATAAGATCACCCCTCAGCCTCCTACGCTCCAGAGAAAAAAATTCCCAGTCTATCCAGTCTCTACTTATATCTCAAACCATCTACTCCCAGTAACATCCTAATAAATCTTTTCTGCACTCTTTCTGGTTTAATAATATGCGTTCTATAATAGGGTGACCAGAATTGTGCACAAAAAGTGAGAGGGGAAAGATTTCAAAGGAACCTGAGGGGCAACTATTTCATGCAGAGGGTGGGGCATGTATGGAATGAACTGCCAGAGCTTTGGACACCAAGGGACAATTTAGCATGGTCAATCCACCTAACCTACACATCTTTGGATACTAAGGGAGGGCAATTTAGCATGGTCAATCCGCCCTAAACTACACATCTTTGGAATGTGGGAGAAACCCATGCAGACTCAGGGAGAATGTGCAGTCTCTGCATAGACTGTGACCCGAGACTGGGATTGAACCCACTGTGAGGTGATCGTGCTAACCTGCTGTGTCACCGTACTGCCCTGTGGTGTTAGAGGTGGGTACAATAGCAACATTTAAAAGACATTTTGACAGGAACATGGATAAGAAAGGATTAGAGGGATATGGGCCAAACATAGGCCAGTGGGACTGGTTGGGCCCAAGGGCCTGTTTCCCTGCTCTGAGTCTCTTAAGTGTGTCACAGGATCAGAAATGGTTTATCACTGAGCTTCGTATAGAGATGTTGGTGATTAAAAGTGTCGTGTTTTAAAGGCAGAGAAAGAGAGAGAGAGGAGGCTGGGGATGGGTGAGGGGGGCATTACCAAGTTTAAAGTCAATTCTCTGGAATCTGGGAGGGGGGAGGTAGCAGTCCTGCCATTATTGACCTCTTTTAATTAAAATAAAGAATAAAAGAACCCCCCCCACTCCAAAGTCTTCTCACAGACAGCTGCCTGGACATCTGGGATAACTTCAGGGGTGCACAAAGGATTCACCAGAGTGTGTGGAAGCAGAGACCCTGAGACAGGTCGCGACCCACTGCCCTCTGCACCCCGAACTTGTTTGACGAGGAAGAATGGGCTGACAAAGCGCATTCTCTCGGTGTGGGACAGACAATGGGGAGCAGGGACTGGGGGAGGGAGACTTCAGGGAGGAGAGATTGGCCTGCCCCTATTGTCCGCTGACTGCCTTTGTCACATAGGCAGTTTGGACTGACGGCTCAGAGAATTGAAAGAGGCCGCAGCGAGCAGAATGGATTGTGAGCAATTGGCTCGATGTAATGAATCAATGCAGCCTGTCCAGCACAGCTGAAAGGCTCTCTGCGATCCCTCGAGACAGAGGTGAAGTTAACACATTCAAAAGGAGACATGATGGAGCACTTTTTAAGTTTGGGAATCGCATTTGCCGCTGATGCCAGTGTCAGTGGCTGTAATTCTCTCTCTTCTCGCATCGCTCCCAACCTGCTGACTATAACATATGGACAGCTCTCTGGCCCAGCGTAATGGGGCTAATGACCCCCCATTCACCTCCCCTAACACAGACAGATGTGTGATTCCAATTCCACCAACACTTGGGCTGATAACTTGAATTTGACCCTTGGCGGATGCTGGAAACTCACTCACTTTCAGCTAGAATTCTGGAAACATCTTCCCCCTATTCTCCAATGATTCAGTGAATGAATGTTGTCTTCCCCCTTCACTGGACAGAAAGGGGAAGAAGATATTTAGACTAGGATTATTAGCCTCCAGTAACAGGATTAGGGGTGACTTATCAGGGTCAGGCTCATAAAATAGAGGAGTAGAATTAGGCCATTTGGCCCATCTAGTCCGCTGTGCTGATAAACTCCTCATCCCCATTTTCCTGCCTTTTCCTCATAACCCTTCATCCCATTCCCAATTAAAAATCTGTCTAACTCCTCTTTAAACGTACTCACTGTCCCAGCATCCGCTGCACTTCAGGGCAGTGAATTCCACAGATTCACAGCCTTTGGGAGTAGTTTCTCCTCAATTCTGTTTTAAATTTGGTGCCCCTTATCCTGAGACCTCTCGTCCTGGAATGTCCCACAAGAGGAAGCATCTGCTCCACTTCTACTTTATCTAAACCTTTTATCAACCTGTAAAATTCAATTTGATCTCCCCTTATTGTTCTCAATTTCACAGAGTGAAACTGTTCAATCTCTTTTCATATGACAAACCCCTCACTTCTGGAATCAACCAGTTAGCAGTTAGAAAGGTAAATACAACGTTAGCATTCATATCGAGAGGGTTAGAATACAAGAGCAGGGATGTATTTCTGAGGCTGTAGAAGGCTCTGGGTTAGACCCTGTTTGGAGAATTGTGAGCAGTTTTGGGCCCCGTATCTAAGGAAGGATGTGCCGGCCTTGGAAAGGGTCCACAGGAGGTTCACAAGAATGATCCCTGGAATGAAGAGCTTGTCGGATGAGGAACGGGTTGAGGACTCTGGGTCTGTACTCGTTGGAGTTTAGAAGGATGAGGGGGGATCTTATTGAAACTTACAGGATACTGCGAGGCCCTGGATAGAGGGGACATGGAGAGGATGTTTCCACTAGTGGGAAAAACTAGAACCAGAGGGGGCACAACCTCAGGCTAAAGGGACGATCCTTTAAAACAGAGATGAGGAGGAATTTCTTCAGCCAGAGAGTGGGGAATCTGTGGAACTCTTTGCCGCAGAGGAGGCCAGGGTCACTGAGTGTGTTTCAGACAGAGATAGATCGGTTCCTGATTAATAAGGGGATCAGAGGTAATGGGGGATGAGAAAAATATCAGCCATGATTGAATGGCAGAGCAGACTCGATGGGCCGAGTGGCCGCGTTCTATTCCCATGTCTTGTGGTTTTATAATGAACCTCCTCTGAACTGCCTCCATTACATCTTTCCTTAAACAAGGAGACCAAAACTGTCCACAATATTCCAGGTCTCACCAACGCCTCGTATAGTCGCAGGTGTTAGGGTCAGTCTCAGATATTGGGATTAGGACCCATATTTTGGGGTCGGGGTTCAGGTGTGAGGGTCAAAGGGAGCCAATTGCCCAGTGGTATTATCGCTAGGCTATTAATCCAGAAACTCAGAGGTTCTGGGCAATCTGGGTTTGAATCGTGCTACAGCAGATGGTGGAATTTGAATTCAATAAAATCTATCTGGAATTAAGAATCTACTGATGACCCATGTCGGAAAAACCCATCTGGTTCCCTTTAGGAAAGGAAATCTGCCATCCTTACCCTGATCTGGCCTACATGTGACTCCAGAGCCACACAGCAATATGGGTGACTCTCAACTGCCCTTCCAAGGGGTAACTAGGGATGGGCAATAAATGCTGGACCCAGCCAACAACACCCACGTCCCACAAATTAATAAAAACAAGGTTTGGGTGTGGTGGTCAGGGGTCTGGTGTGGGGGTCAGGATTTGGGTGTTGAGGTTAGGGGGGTCACACAGGCCTCTTTGCTGTATTTTGTCTCCTCTCCGGCCAGCTCCCCGTGTGATTGACTCTCTCTCTCTCTCTCTGTCTGCCTGTGTCCACAGCTCCACCTGAGTTTGTCCAGTGGCCACAATCTGTGAGTAAACCAGCAGGAAGTACAGCTGTCTTCACCTGCGTGGCCCAGGGTGTCCCAGAACCACACCTAACCTGGCTAAAAAATGGTAACGTGCTAACAACACCCAGTGAGAACATCAAACTGACCCACAGTAACAGGTATGTAAGACAGAGAGAGGGGGGTGGGGGTGGGGGAGGGAGGTTGAGGGGGTGGAGAGAGGGAGCATGAGGTAGGATGGGGGGGGAATACAGAGAGAGAGAGAGAAAGACAAGTGGGATGTGAGAGAGAGGGGGGGAAGGGGGAGAGGCAGGGACGGGTGAGGGGTCTCGGTGCCCTGGGGCCGGGTTCCCGGGGGTCTCGGTGCCCTGGGGCCGGGTTCCCGGGGGTCTCGGTGCCCTGGGGCCGGGCGTTGCTGGTGTTTATTGACGATATGTTGGAGTGAGGTTATTCCCCCAGTGCGTGTAACTCTGTCTCTTACTTTCAGCACTCTGATTATAAACCGTATCACCTCCTCTGATGAAGCCATTTACCAATGCATTGCTAAAAACAGTGCCGGTTCGAACCAGGCCAGTGCGAGGCTGGCTGTCTCTCTGTCCCAGGAGCTGCCTGAACCCCCAGACAGTGTGAGGGCGGAGACTGTGTCGGCAAACGCTATCCGGTTATCCTGGCAGGAGCCGACTCTGCCTGTCACCGAGGAGGTTATCGGCTACGTCCTGCATATCCGGGCAGTCACAGGTAGATCGTCACTTTCCTCAAAAACCTGACCTGATTCCTCCACACCACCACCCCCCACAGCCAGAACCCCCATCTCCCCACGGTCTCAACCCACCGCCCTCTCCCCGTTTCCCAAAAACCCAACCCCTTCCCCAGCTGTGCGGCCCCACCCCACAGCCAGAACCCCAGTCTCCCACGGTCTCAACCCACCGCCCTCTCCCCGTTTCCCAAAAACCCAACCCTTCCCCATCTCCTCCGGCCCCACCCCACAGCCAGAACCCCAGTCTCCCCACGGTCTCAACCCACCGCCCTCTCCCCGTTTCCCAAAAACCCAACCCTTTCCCCATCTCCTCACGGCCCGACTCCTCCACCACCACCACCCCCCACAGCCAAAACCCCCATCTCCCCATGGTCTCAACCCACCACCCTCTCCCCGTTTCCCAAAAACCCAACCCTTTCCCCATCTCCTCACGGCCCGACTCCTCCACCACCACCAACCCCCACAGCCAAAACCCCCATCTCCCCATGGTCTCAACCCACCACCCTCTCCCCGTTTCCCAAAAACCCAACTCCTTCCCCAGCTGTGCGGCCCCACCCCACAGCCAGAACCCCAGTCTCCCCACGGTCTCAACCCACCGCCCTCTCCCCGTTACCCATCCGTGCTGCCCAATCCCCATTTCCACCCACAGCCTGACGCCCAAGCCCCCTGGTCCTTTGTGTCCGGCCCCTGTTTGCTGGTTTCTGTCCTCCATTAGCTATGTTTACTCTCTGTCTCCGTTTCCTCATCCTCCAGATCCGGAAGGTAAGGAGTTTCAGGAGGCCGTCAGTAAGACTGCGTTCCAGCACGTCTTCACAAACCTGGAACCTGCCACCACTTACACCATGTACATCAAATCCTACTCCCCCGTGGGAGCCAGCAGAGCTTCAGCCAAGGTCAGAGCCACCACAGCAGGAGAAGGTAAAAGAGATTCAGGTGGAAGAGAACTGTGTATGGTTTAGAATTGTTCCTGGGGGCTGGCTCAGCATTTACTGCCCATCCTGAGAAGAAGCTGGTGGGTGAGCCAGTGCTGTCGGGAATTCCAGGATTAGTGGAGGTGTTGGCCTGATAGACTATTAATCCAGACACTCGGGGATCCGGGTTCCAATCCCGCCACGGAAACCTGGAAATGATAATATACTGATAACCATTGCGGGAAAAACCCATCTGGTTCCCTCTTAGGGAAGGAAATCTGCTGTCCTTACCCCGGTCTGGCCTATGTGTGACTCCAGAGCCACACAGTAATGTGGGTGGCTCTCAACTGCCCCTCCAAGAGCCTAGTTGCAATAAATGCTGACCCAGCCAATGACACCCATGTCCCACAAAAGTAAATAATAAAAAAACAACTTTGACCCAGTGACAGTGAAGGAACAGCTGATATATTTCCATATCGGGATGCTGAGTAGATTATAACATAAGAACTAGGAGCAAGAGTAGGCACAGTGGGTTTGCACTGCTGCTTCACAGCTCCAGGGTCCGAGGTTTAATTCCCGGCTCAGGTCACTGTCTGTGTGCAGAGTTTGCACATTCCCCTCATGTCTGTGTGAGTTTCCTCCAGGTGCTCCGGTTTCCTCCCATAGTCCAAAGATGTGTAGGTTAGGTTGATTGGCTGTGCTAAGAAACTGCCCCTTAGTGTCCAGGGATGCATAGGTTAGAGGGATTAGTGGGTACAACATGTAGGGATATGGGGATAGGGCATGAGTGGGACTGTGTTCAGTGCAAAGGGCCTCTTTCTGCACTGTAGGGTTTCTACGGTTCTATGATTCTACTGGACTATCTGGCCCCTCGATCCTGCTCCGCCATTCAATAAGATCATGGCTGATCTTTTCATGGACTCAGCTCCACTTACCCCCCACTCACCATAACCCTTAATTCCTTTACTGTTCAAAAATCTATCTATCCTTGCCTTAAAAACATTCAATGCGGTAGCCTTAACTGGACAGGGAATTCCACAGATTCACAACCCTGTGTGTGAAGAAGTTCCTCCTCAACTCAGTCCTAAATCTGCAAAAAAG
>JAGIQG010000042.1:1031158-1169861 GCA_024679065.1 Sphyrna mokarran | reverse complement strand
CCTCAGTCCACATTGTTCCCTCCTCCCTCCCCCTTCCTGACTCTGACCCCTCACTGCCCTTTGCTCCCCTCTGCCAGCTCTCCCCCTGCCCAATCTACTCATTCCCCTTCTCCAACATCCCCAACTCTGTTCCATGCCCGTGCCACCTCTCCCCTCCCCATCACCCGTCAGCATTCACCCCTTCACTTCACCATCTCCCCATTCCTGCCCTTCACCCTGACCCATCCCACACCGCCCCGTGGTACCTTTTCGCCAGAGGCAGCGGTCAGCACGAAGGTGGAGAATACAGGCAGTTGGTACTTGGTCTCCACTGGCCAGCTTTCGATGGTAGCGCCCATGGGTAAACAGAAGACAGGTACAGAACGCGGCAGAGGGAAACAATCACTGTCACTGTCAGGATAGCGACTGATCAAACCTGACAGAGCAGAGACACAGCATCACTGACCGACCCCTCGACAGCGCGGCCCCGTCACGGACCGACCCCTCGACAGCGCGGCCCCGTCACGGACCGACCCCTCGACAGCGCAGCCCCGTCACGGACCGACCCCTCGACAGCGCGGCCCCGTCACGGACCGACCCCTCGACAGCGCGGCCCCGTCACGGACCGACCCTCCGACAGCGCCGGCCCCGTCACGGACCGACCCCTCGACAGCGCGGGCCCCCGTCACGGACCCACCCCCTCACAGCCGCGGCCCCCGTCACGGACGACCCCTCGGACAGCGCGGGCCCCGTCACGGACCGACCCCCGACAGCGCGGCCCCGTCACTGACCGACCCCTCGACAGCGCGGGCCCCGTCACAGACCGACCCCTCGACCAGCGCGGCCCCCCCCGTCACAGGACCGACCCTCGACAGGCGGCCCGTCAGGGACCGGACCCCTCGACAGGCAGCCCCGTCACCTGACCGACCCACCACCCCCACACCACCCCCACAGCGCGGCCCCGTCACAAGACCGACCCCCTCGACAGCGCGGCCCCGTCACGGACCGACCCTCGGAAGCGCAGCCCCATCACTGACCGACCCCTCGACAGCGCGGGCCCCGTCACGCCCCCGGACCGACCCCTCGACCAGCGCGGCCCCGGTCCCACGGACCGACCCCTCGACAGCGCAGCCCGTCACTGACCGACCCCTCGACAGCGCGGCACCCATCACTGACCGACCCTCGACAGCGCGGCCCCGTCACAGGACCGACCCCCACAGCGGCGGCCCCGTCAGGACCGACCACCCTCGACCAGCGCAGCCCCCATCACGACCGACCACTCGAACAGCGCGGCCCCGTCACAGACCGACCCTCGACAGCGCGGCCCCGTCAGGACCGACCCCTCGACAGCGCGGCCCCGTCACGGGACCGACCCCTCGACAGCGCGGCCCCGTCACGGACCGACCCCTCGACAGCGCGGCCCCGTCACGGACCGACCCCTCGACAGCGCGGCCCCGTCACGGACCGACCCCTCGACAGCGCGGCCCCGTCACGGACCGACCCCTCGACAGCGCAGCCCCGTCACGGACCGACCCCTCGACAGCGCGGCCCCGTCACGGACCGACCCCTCGACAGCGCGGCCCCGTCACGGACCGACCCCTCGACAGCGCGGCCCCGTCACGGACCGACCCCTCGATGGTGTGGGTCTGTGGGTTTCTCAGTGTGACTCTCTCTCTCTCTCTCTCTTTAGCTGGTGAAAGATTTGGATTAATTTGAAAACTGACTGGTGTTTTTATGGTAGTTCGATCCTCACCTGCTTCGTAGGCCAGAGCTGTTCCCTTTGCCATGGATTTCTTGTAACACAGATAGATTCCTGGCCCCCACTGTAAACACAGAGAAAATCACTCTTAAAACCCGCACCCTGTCCATAGACTCAGTCAGTGAACGTAGCTGGATCCTCACTCAACCCCTCCCTAAATAAGCCCCATACCCTCATCCCCCTTCCCCCGCAAACCCCCCCGTTCCCCTTCCCCCGCCAAACCCCCCCGTTCCCCCTCCCTGCAAACCCCCCCCGTTCCCCCTCCCCCGCAACCCTCCCATTTCCCCCTCCCCCGCAAGCTCCCCGTTCCCCCTCCCCCCAGCAAATCCCCCGTTCACCCCCCCCCCAGCAAATCCCCCCACCCCCCCCCCCCCCCCCCCCAGCAAACCCCCGTTCACCCCCCCCCAGCAAATCCCCCGTTCACCCCCCCCACCAGCAAATCCCCCGTTCACCCCCCCCCCAGCAAATCCCCCGTTCACCCCCCCCAGCAAATCCCCCGTTCACCCCCGCCCACAAACCTCCAGTTCCTCCTCCCCCGCCCCCCCCACCCCCCCCCCCCCCTGCAAACCCAATACCACCACCCCCCCCCCAACCCCCATACCCCCCTAAATTTCCAGGCTTGTGCCTGGTGGCTCTGGGGAGTCAGGAGGTCAGTGACTCTCTGCAGGATTCCCAGTCTCTGACTGTGTTTACAGAGCTGGGTCCAGTTCAGTTTCTGTTCACTGCAACCTTCCACTCCTCTGGCCTGAGTCTGAACAGGATTGCAAGCTTCTGGGCAACACCATGCTAATTTCTGACTTTATCTCCCTCAGTATCACCCGCTGTGTAAAATGCAGTCACTTCAATTCAGCGAGCCTGTCCAATTCAGTAATAATCTTACCGAGGCCACCCTGCCATTGCCGAGCAACCTTTATTTACAATGTGCTCAGAGTTCAGTTCAGCAGGCACAGAGTGCGGGTCACTCCTCATCTATCGACTGACTGCCTCAGAGAAACCTCGTCTTAAACCACCCCCAAATCCCCTCACCCCTGGCTACTCATTCCCCACAGGGCAAACCTCCATTCACTCTAACAGGGTACAAACCCCACCAACCCCTCTACCTTTCTCAGAAGAATAAAGAAATTTGGATGTCAGCTACAACTCTCACCAACTTTTACAGATGCCCCACAGAAAGTATTCTTTCTGGTTGTATCACAGCTTGGTCTGGGCTCCTGCTCTGCCCAAGACCGCAAGAAACTACAGAAGGTCATGAATATAATCCAATCCATCACACAAACCAGCCTCCCATCCACTGACTCTGTCTACACTTCCCGCTGCCTCAGGAAAAGCAGCCGGTATAATTAAGGACCCCCACGCAACCTGGACACACTCTCTTAGATTGGGAAAAAGGTACAGAAGGTCACATACCAATAGTTCTGGTCCCCCGATTACAGAAAGGATATTATTAAACTAGAAAGAATGCAGGAAAGATTTACTAGGATGTTACTGGGACTTGATGGTTTGAGTTATAAGGAGAGACTGGATAGACTGGGGCTTTTTTCTCTGCAGTGTAGGAGGCTGAGGGGTGATCTTATAGAGATCTATAAAATAATGAGGGGCACAGATCAGCGAGATAGTCAATATCTTTTCCCAAAGGTAGGGAAGTCTAAAACTAGAGGGTTTAGGTTTAAGGTGAGAGGGGAGAGATACAAAAGGATCCAGAGGGGCAATTTTTTCACACAGAGAGTGGTCAGTGTCTGGAACAAGCTGCCAGAGGCAGTAGTAGAGGCAGGTACAATTTTGTCTTTTAAAAAGCATTTAGACAGTTACATGGGTAAGATGGGTATAGAGGGGATATGGGCCAAATGCGGGCAACCAGAGCTACTTCATGGTTAAAAAAAGGACAGCATGGATAGATTGGGCTGAAGGGCCTGTTTCCATACTGTAAATCTCAATGACTCTGGGTGCTGACGATACAGACTGACTTTGATGACCAACACGAGGACAGCTTCTTCCATCGGGAAGAAGATACGGTAGTCTGAGGTCCCGTACCGACCGACTCAAGAACAGCTTCTTCCCTGCTGCTGTCAGACTTTTGAATGGACCCACCTCGCATTAAGTTGATCTTTCTCTACACCCCTCGCTGTGACTGAAACACTACATTCTGCACCCTCTCCTTTCCTTCTTTATGAACAGTATGCTGTGTCTGTATAGCATACAGGAAACAACACTTTTCACTCTATCCCAATATATGTGACAATAATAAATCATATCAAATCAAACATTAAGTTGATCTCTCTCTCCACCCTCGCTGTGACTGTAACACTACATTCTACACTTGATTCTTTCCTTCTCTATGAACGGTATGGTTGTTTGCAGAGCGCTCAAGAAACAACACTTTTCACTCTATCCCAACACGTGACAATAATAAATCAAATCAAACCAGAACACTACATTCGGCACTCTCCTTTCCTTCTCCCCTGTGACTATGAACGGTATGCTGTGTCTGTGTAAAGCATGAGAAACAATACTTTTCACAGTATACTAACACGTGACAATAATAAATTAAGTTAAAAATCCGCTCAAATTCTACAAGGCAAATTGGAAAATCTATTTATGGTCCCCTGTGGCCAGTGTAACTAATTCCTTTGTTTTATTTAATTCATAACCCTCGGAATCACTCAGAAATCTTTTCCTTCAATCAAACGTTATCTCTCGTAGAAAAGAAAACAGATACGCAGTGTCTAAGTTACTGGTTACACACTCCATACATCAGTACAGCAGCTATCAGAGTGAGGATTGTACTGAGATAAACACACACACAGAGCGGAATGGGTTAAAAATAATCTCAAATTGGATAGTCTGGGTGTGAACAAGGGTATCTCCAGGTCAACACACACCGCAGCACGAGTGAATGACAAATCAGTCACTCTGTGACGGAGATCGGACCTCTTCCGGGACACGCAGGAACACACCCATTTCCGGAAATCTCACATCAGCAAGACAACAGCGCAGAACGCCAACCAGACACACAAAAACCCAGCACTGACCCCTCGACAGTGCGGCCCCGCCGCTGACTGACCCCTCGACAGTGCGGCCCCGCCGCTGACTGACCCCTCGACAGTGCGGCCCCGCCGCTGACTGACCCCTCGACAGTGCAGCCCCGCCGCTGACTGACCCCTCGACAGTGCAGCCCCGCCGCTGACTGACCCCTCGACAGTGCGGCCCCGCCGCTGACTGACCCCTCGACAGTGCGGCCCCGCCGCTGACTGACCCCTCGACAGTGCGGCCCCGCCGCTGACTGACCCCTCGACAGTGCGGCCCCGCCGCTGACTGACCCCTCGACAGTGCGGCACTGTTGTAGTGTTTTATTAACCCACTCTCTCTCACTCACCATGCCAGTGTTGAGGTTCTTGTCGACTTTACAGAAGGTATGCGGTGGTGCCTCTCCCTTGCTGGGCATTATGATACAGATATCAGTGACGGCCAGTGTGCTGTGGGCCTGACACTCAGTAGCTCTGCGATACGTGATGAAGGAGCGTTGTTGTAGGCTGGACCCCCCTCCGCTGATGTGTGCTGCCCGGCTGTATGGGGTGGTCTCGATAATACTGCATCCCGGCTTCAGTCTGTCCTTCCCTTCACACAGGACCCTGCGGTTCAACACAACAGCTCAGAGTCCGTCCTGTCTCCCCGAGTAACACACACACACTCATCCTGTATAAAACAGGCACTCCAGTAGCAGTTTGGTGGCAGGGGGGGACACACTCTGGGAGCAGTGTGTGAGGGGGGACACGCTCTGGGAGCAGTGTGTGAGGGGGGACACGCTCTGGGAGCAGTGTGTGAGGGGGGACACGCTCTGGGAGCAGTGTGTGAGGGGGGACACGCTCTGGGAGCAGTGTGTGAGGGGGGACACGCTCTGGGAGCAGTGTGTGAGGGGGGACACGCTCTGGGAGCAGTGTGTGAGGGGGGGAGCAGGGGAGGGACACCTCTGGGAGCATTGTGTGAGGGGGGACACAGCTCTGGGAGCAGTGTGGAGGGGGGACACACTCTGGGAGCAGTGTGTGAGGGGGGGACACACTCTGGGAGCGTGTGTGAGGGGGGACACACTCTGGGAGCAGTGTGTGAGGGAGAGGGGGGACACACTCTGGGAGCAGTGTGTGAGGGGGGACACACCTGAGGGGGACACACTCTGGGAGCGTGGGAGGGGGGACACACTGGGGCAGTGTGGGGGGACACACTCTGGGAGCAGTGTGTGAGGGGGGACACACTCTGGGAGTGTGTGAGGGGGGACACACTCTGGGAGCAGTGTGTGAGGGGGGACACACTCTGGGAGCAGTACTGGTGGGGGTGGGGGGGATATTTTGGGCTGGGTATCAGCGCACTGAGACAGAAACACCATGTACAGAAGTGTGGACGGAAATGGAAGCAGCTTTTTAAAAATAACTCGTCTCCATGGTAACAATGTCGAGTGGGGGGAAATCAGGGAAAGTCCCGAATCCACATACAGGATCCCCCCCCCCACCCCCACCCCACAGCCCGGGAAACGGCCCCCCCCCACACCCACCCCTCACCCACAGCCCGGGAACGGCCCCCCCACCCCCACCCCCACCCCCACAGCCCGGTAAATGGCCCCCCCACACCCCCCTCACCCACAGCCCGGGAAACGGCCCCCCCACCCCCACCCCCCACCCACAGCCCAGGAAACGGCCCCCACCCCACACAGCCCGGGAAATGGCCCCCCACCACCCACCCACAGCCCGGGAAACGGCCCACACCCCAGCCCAGCCCAAAATAACCATGACTCCCCCCCTCTGCTGCCTGCCAACCCAGGAAAAACCTCACCCCCACATCAGCCTCACACCAGGATCATTACACAGGGACAGATCATTCAGCCCCTCTCTCTCCAGCCTATCACACGGGACAGGAGCCATACCCACACAGGGACAGGAGACCATTCAGCCCCTCTCCCCACCACACAACAACACACCTCTCTCTCCAGCCTGTTACACAGGAACAGGAGACCATTCACCCCTCTCTCTCCAGCCTATACACAGGGACAGGAGACCATTCAGCCCCTCTCTCTCCAGCCTGTTACACAGGACAGACATTCAGCCCCTCTCTCTCCAGCCTGTTACACAGGAACAGGAGCCATCAGCCCCTCTCTCTCCCCACACAACAACACACCCCCTCCAGCCTTACACAGGACAGAGACATTCAGCCCCTCTCTCTCCAGCTTACACAGACCCTCTCTCTCCAGCCTTACCAGGACAGGAGACCATTCAGCCCCTCTCTCTCCAGCCTATCACACAGGGACAGAGACATTCAGCCCCTCTCTCTCCAGCCTGTTACACAGGGACAGGACCATTCAGCCCCTCTCTCTCAGCCTTTACACAGGAACAGGAGACCATTCAGCCCCTCTCTCTCCAGCCTGTTACACAGGGACAGGAGACCATTCAGCCCCTCTCTCTCCAGCCTATCACACAGGGACAGGAGACCATTCAGCCCCTCTCTCTCCAGCCTATCACACAGGGACAGGAGACCATTCAGCCCCTCTCTCTCCAGCCTATCACACAGGGACAGGAGACCATTCAGCCCCTCTCTCTCCAGCCTATCACACAGGGACAGGAGACCATTCAGCCCCTCTCTCTCCAGCCTATCACACAGGGACAGGAGACCATTCAGCCCCTCTCTCTCCAGCCTGTTACACAGGGACACACCATTCAGCCCCTCTCTCTCCAGCCTGTTACACAGGAACAGGAGACCATTCAGCCCCTCTCTCTCCAGCCTATCACACAGGGACAGGAGACCATTCAGCCCCTCTCTCTCCAGCTACAAGGGACAGGGACATCAGCCCTCTCTCTCCAGCCTATCACACAGGGACAGGAGACCATTCAGCCCCTCTCTCTCCAGCTGTTCACACAGGACAGGAACCATTCAGCCCCTCTCCCCAGCCTATCACACAGGGACAGGAGACATTCAGCCCCTCTCTCTCCAGCCTATCACACAGGGACAGGAGACCATTCAGCCCCTCTCTCTCCAGCCTGTTACACAGGGACAGACCATCAGCCCCCTCTCTCTCCAGCCTGTTACACAGGAACAGGGAGACCATCAGCCCTCTCTCTCCAGCCTGTTACACAGGAACAGACCATTCAGCCCCTCTCTCTCCAGCCTGTTACACAGGAACAGGAGACCATTCAGCCCCTCTCTCTCCAGCCTGTTTCACAGGGACAGGAGACCATTCAGCCCATCTCTCTCCAGCCTGTTACACAGGGACAGGAGACCATTCAGCCCCTCTCTCTCCAGCCTGTTACAGGTGTGTCTGTCGTACTGACCCGAGGTCGATGATTGGGAGTTTCTCCCTGCTCCGCCTGTAACACAGGAACATGTGGGAGGTAGTGAGGAGGCCACAGTTGAGGTCAGCGGAGTGTCCCGTTATGGTGGTCTCGATGCAGGTGAAACCTTCAGGGACCTCCTCACCCTGAGAGCGGATGATGATGGCCACGTCAGCGATGGGTTCCAGAGGCCGCGCCAGTTTCGGGGTGCCTTCCTCCAGGGGCTTGGAGCTGTCGGTCAGACCCGCCACCACAAAGTAGTCGACAAGCTGTGGCACATTGTCCTCTGCCATGGCTAAACTCCCGGCACCTGGGGAAAACACGGGAACACGTTCACACGGATAATCACGTCCCTCGGATTGCTACAGATCCTGGCTGTGACTGGAACAACACATTCTGCACTCTCTCCTTTCCTTCTCTATCAACAGTATGCTTTGTATAGCGTGCAAGAAACAATACTTTTCACTGAATCCAAATACACGTGACAATTCAGTACTCTATGAACAGTATACTTTCTCTATATAGTACATGACAAACGATACTTTCCACTTGTGCCCCTGTACATGTGACAATAATAAATCAAAAAGCCTGTCTCTCCTCTGTCCAGCCACACTCCCCAAGGGGTCACCCAGACTGGAAACGCTGGCTCAATTCTCTCTCTGCAGATGCTGTCAGACTCGCTGACATTTTCCAACATTCTCCGTTTTCACATCGAACACTCCAGCACAAACAGGCCCACAAGTTGCGCCGATCATATCCATACCTACCAGGCCTATCTGTAACTGCCTATCCCATTTCATCCCATGTACTCATCCAGAAGTCTTTTAACACACCCCAGCGAGTTCACCACTAACAGCAGCCGATTCCATTCACTCACCACCCTCTGAGTGAAAAACTTACCCCGAGTATCACCTCTGTACCTGCCCCCCACCACCTTAAATCTGTGTCCTCTCGTATTGACCATTTCCGCTCGGGGAAATAGAGTGGACTCTCAGACTATCTATTCCTCTCAACATTTTATAAACCTCTATCAGGTCGCCTCTCAACCTACGTCTCTCCAGTGAGAAGAGTCCCAGCTCCCTCAACGTATCTTCATAAGGCCTGCCTCCCAATCCAGGCAGCACCCTTGTAAATCTCCTCTGAACCCTCTCAATAGCCTCTACATCCTTCCTATAGTGAGGCGACCAGAACTGAGCACAGTTTTGTCCCAAAGGAACTGAGAGTCAGGGAGTTAGAGAGGGTAGATTCAGAAAGAACGTTCCCAATGGTACGGGGTCACAGATGAAGGACAAGGGGTAAATCTTTTCGAAGTGACGGAGGCAGAATATTCTCTCTGGATTACAGCCTGGAGGTGGTGCAAGCAGACACATTGATAATTTAAGGGACATCTGGATGGGTACATGGATAGGGAGGGAATGGAGGGACACGGACTGAGTAAGGGAGAAGGTCTCCTTCAGTTTAAACAGGACATTACGACTGGTACAGGTCTGGAGGGGCCCAAGGGCCTGTTCCTACGCTGGACTTTTCCTTCTTTCTTTTAGGACTGAGGTGGGGAGAAATTTCTTCACCAAGAGGGTGGGGAATGTGTGGAATTCACTCCCACAGAAAGAAGTTGGGGTCAAAAGGTTGTGATTTCAAGAAAAAATTACATATAAGTTTTGGGGTTAAAGGGATACGGACGTGGGGGGAATCAGGATATTGAATTGGATGATCAGCCATGATCAAAATGAATGGCAGGTTTGAAGGGCTGAATGGCCTCCTCCTGCTTCTCATTTCTATGTTCCCAGGTATATGGTGTCCACGGTCAAACAGCACACCAACCCTCGAGCAGGAGCTGCACAGGGTAGGATGTTCAGCTGAGATGTCGGATCTGTCTGTCCCTAGGGATTCCCATCTGGATATAGAGGCACAGAGGTTTACAATATGGAAACAGGCCCTACAGCCCAACCTGCCCAGGCTACAATCTTTTTAAGCCAGTTCCAATTGGGGTGACACAGTGGGTTAGCACTGCTGTCTCACAGTGCCAGGGACCCAGGTTCGATTCCCCAGCAGCACGGTGACACAGTGGGTTAGCACTGCTGTCTCACAGCGCCAGGGACCTGGGTTCGATTCCTGGCTTGGGTCACTGTCTGTATGAAGTCTGCGCATTCTCCCTGTGTCTGTGTGGGTTTTCACTGGCTGCTCCCGTTTTCTCCCACAATCCAAAAAACGTACTGGTTAGGCTGAATTGACTTGAACAGGCACCGGACTGTGGTGACAAAGGGATTTTCACATCAACTTCAATGCAGTGTTCATGTAATCCTTACTTGTGACATGTAAATGAATTTGACTTCAATTGCCTGCGTTTGGCTCATATGTCTCTACACCCACCTTGGCATGTAACGATCGAAATGCTTTTTAAAAGACAAAATCTACTACTGCTTCTGGCAGCTTGTTCTAGACACTGACCGCCCTCTGTGTGAAAACATTCCTCTTCTGGACACTTTTGTATCTCTCCCCTCTCACCTTAAACCTATACCCACTAGTTTTAGACTCCCCTACCTTTGGGAAAAGATATTGACTATCTCGCTGATCTGTGCCCCTCATTATTTTATAGATCTCTATAAGGTCACCCCTCAGCATCCTATGGTCCAGAGAAAAAACTCCCAATCTATCCAGCCTCTCCTTATAACTCAAACCACCAAGTCCTAGGAAATCTTTTCTGCAGTCTTTCTAGTTTATTAATATCCTTTCAATTACAGGGTGATCAATGCTATACACAATATTTCGAGTGTGGCCTTACCAATGTCTTGTACAACTTCAACAAGACGTCCCAACTCCTGTATTCAGTATGAGGTAGAGGGGCTGTCAGTACTGCCTCAGTAAGGATACTCCACACTGCGTTATTCATACAGCCCTAATCATTGGGATGGACACGGAGAGGCAATGTTCCAACAACAGAAGAGAAACTGCAGAGATGATACCATTGGGGTGTGAGGGGATTTCAGACACAGAAGAAATACCACAAACAGAGAAATGTGAGTGAAAATAGAGTGGAAACAGGTCAGTTATAGAGTGACAGATCCATCCCAACAAAATACTGCACCCGGTGTTATACAGCAAAAGGCACATCCCCAAAACTACTGTACAAACAAAGAACAAAACAGCACGGGAAACAGGCCCTTCGGCCCAACGAGCCCGCAATGACACCCCGATGTTCCCACCTCTACCCGTGATCCCTGTCTATGTTTATAGATCTATGGATTAGAAACCAAATTTGAGACAATTTAGGGAGAATTTGTTTTGCCAATTAGCCTAAGAGCACATCTTTGGGATGTGGGAGGAAACCGGAGCACCCGGAGAAAACCCACGCAAGCACGGGGAGAATGCGCAAACTCCCACAGACACAGGCCCAAATCCATGTATCTGCACAGCACAGCGATAGTCACTGAGCTGTCGTGTTGCCCATCAAATGGTCCAGGTCAAGCGTACACTAACGACGTGAAGCACTAGGATATTCTCGAAAAAAATCCAAGAGCAGCCCTCTCACGACCCATCGCGTGTATGCCCCTTGTTAGACAACAAGGTGGACCAAAGCACCAGTAGGATAAAAACAAGTACATCAATATCATCATCTATTTACACACTTCCCAGCGACTCCCAAAGCTCATGATCCCTATTTTAAATCAGTTTTCTATACCCCTCCATTCCCATTCTGTTCATGTGCCCATCTAAGTATTTCTTAAATAACTCCAGAGTACCTGCCTCCACCACTTTACTTGGCAGCGCATTCCATACCCCCACCACCCTCTGTGTGAAAAAACTCCCTCTAGCATCCAAATTATACCTTACCCCCCTCACCCTAAGCCCGTGACCACTCATGCCATACCCCAGTATTACACAGCGACAGACCCATCCCCACCAGTACTGTACCCCAGTATTACACAGCGACAGACCCATCCCCACCAGTACTGTACCCCAGTGTTATACAGCGACAGACCCGTCCCCACCAGTACTGTACCCCAGTGTTATACAGAGACAGACCCGTCCCCACCAGTACTGTACCCCAGTGTTATACAGCGACAGACCCGTCCCCACCAGTACTGTACCCCAGTGTTATACAGTGACAGACCCGTCCCCACCAGTACTGTACCCCAGTGTTATACAGAGACAGACCCGTCCCCACCAGTACTGTACCCCAGTGTTATACAGTGACAGACCCGTCCCCACCAGTACTGTACCCCAGTGTTATACAGCGACAGACCCGTCCCCACCAGTACTGTACCCCAGTGTTATACAGCGACAGACCCGTCCCCACCAGTACTGTACCCCAGTGTTATACAGTGACAGACCCGTCCCCACCAGTACTGTACCCCAGTGTTATACAGCGACAGACCCGTCCCCACCAGTACTGTACCCCAGTGTTATACAGCGACAGACCCGTCCCCACCAGTACTGTACCCCAGTGTTATACAGGACAGACCCGTCCCCACCAGTACTGTACCCCAGTGTTATACAGTGACAGACCCGTCCCCACCAGTACTGTACCCCAGTGTTATACAGCGACAGACCCGTCCCCACCAGTACTGTACCCCAGTGTTATACAGTGACAGACCCGTCCCCACCAGTACTGTACCCCAGTGTTATACAGTGACAGACCCGTCCCCACCAGTACTGTACCCCAGTGTTATACAGAGACAGACCCGTCCCCACCAGTACTGTACCCCAGTGTTATACAGCGACAGACCCGTCCCCACCAGTACTGTACCCCAGTGTTATACAGTGACAGACCCGTCCCCACCAGTACTGTACCCCAGTGTTATACAGCGACAGACCCGTCCCCACCAGTACTGTACCCCAGTGTTATACAGTGACAGACCCGTCCCCACCAGTACTGTACCCCAGTGTTATACAGCGACAGACCCGTCCCCACCAGTACTGTACCCCAGTGTTATACAGAGACAGACCCGTCCCCACCAGTACTGTACCCCAGTGTTATACAGCGACAGACCCGTCCCCACCAGTACTGTACCCCAGTGTTATACAGTGACAGACCCGTCCCCACCAGTACTGTACCCCAGTGTTATACAGCGACAGACCCGTCCCCCACCAGTACTGTACCCCAGTGTTATACAGAGACAGACCCGTCCCCACAGTACTGTACCCAGTGTTATACAGAGACAGACCCGTCCCCACCAGTACCGTACCCCAGTGTTATACAGTGACAGACCCGTCCCCACCAGTACCGTACCCCAGTGTTATACAGCGACAGACCCGTCCCCACCAGTACTGTACCCCAGTGTTATACAGAGACAGACCCGTCCCCACCAGTACTGTACCCCAGTGTTATACAGAGACAGACCCGTCCCCACCAGTACTGTACCCCAGTGTTATACAGAGACAGACCCGTCCCCACCAGTACTGTACCCCAGTGTTATACAGAGACAGACCCGTCCCCACCAGTACTGTACCCCAGTGTTATACAGAGACAGACCCGTCCCCACCAGTACTGTACCCCAGTGTTATACAGCGACAGACCCGTCCCCACCAGTACTGTACCCCAGTGTTATACAGAGACAGACCCGTCCCCACCAGTACTGTACCCCAGTGTTATACAGAGACAGACCCGTCCCCACCAGTACTGTACCCCAGTGTTATACAGCGACAGACCCGTCCCCACCAGTACTGTACCCCAGTGTTATACAGAGACAGACCCGTCCCCACCAGTACTGTACCCCCGGTACAGACCCGTCCCCACCAGTACTGTACCCCTGGTACAGACCCGTCCCCACCAGTACTGCACCCTAACACATACAATCTATCAGTATTCAGCCTGGTTTGGTAAATGTTATTGGGACATTAAGTCTGATTCTCTCACTGTGATTTGCTGGGTATTAGCAGGATTTGTGGGTTTTTTAATACAGCTATGCATTCTCAGTCCCCGGACGAGAGGGAGGAGGGGGTGAATACAGTGTGAAAGTTGCAGTCAGTGTGTCAGATGGGACTGCAGTCAGTGCCTGTTACCCTGTCGCTGGAAAGGCGCTTCCCTATCTGAATCAAAGGCCTGCCCTAACAGGAGACTGTGCAGAAGCAGACGCTCTCTCGGGAGCACAGCTCCACAGGGTAGAGAGCAAGACACAAAACAAGCAGACTGCACAGGCCCCCAGCCTCCATACAAAGCCCAATCCTTACCGGAATAAGCAGGCAGCAACTCAGCGTGGCTGCATTCATCCCACAGCTGAGATTAGAGAGGTGAAGAACATTACTAAAGGCAGCTCCCTGGATCAGGGCCAAGGGCAGAGAACACGCTTGGTACTGCTGACTCTCTTCCCCCATCTCACTCTCGCTTCCTCCTTTCTGTCCATCTTTATTGCTGCTTCTCTCTGACTTCACCCTTCCCCTTCATTCTTATTCTCTGTCCTGTATCCCAGTGAGAGTCAGTACCGTCAGGAGAGGAGGGAGACCCTGTATCCCAGTGAGAGTCAGCACCTTCAGGAGAGGAGGGAGACCCTGTATCCCAGTGAGAGTCAGTACCGTCAGGAGAGGAGGGAGACCCTGTATCCCAGTGAGAGTCAGCACCTTCAGGAGAGGAGGGAGACCCTGTACCCCAGTGAGAGTCAGCACCTTCAGGAGAGGAGGGGGACCCTGTATCCCAGTGAGAGTCAGCACCTTCAGGAGAGGAGGGAGACCCTGTATCCCAGTGAGAGTCAGCACCTTCAGGAGAGGAGACCCTGTATCCCAGTGAGAGTCAGCACCTTCAGGAGAGGAGGGAGACCCTGTATCCCAGTGAGAGTCAGCACCTTCAGGAGAGGAGGGGGACCCTGTATCCCAGTGAGAGTCAGCACCTTCAGGAGAGGAGGGAGACCCTGTATCCCAGTGAGAGTCAGCACCTTCAGGAGAGGAGGGAGACCCTGTATCCCAGTGAGAGTCAGCACCTTCAGGAGAGGGACCCTGTATCCCAGTGAGAGTCAGCACCTTCAGGAGAGGAGGGAGACCCTGTATCCAGTGAGAGTCAGCACCTTCAGGGGAGGAGGGAGACCCTGTATCCCAGTGAGAGTCAGCACCTTCAGGAGAGGAGGGAGACCCTGTATCCCAGTGAGAGTCAGCACCTTCAGGAGAGGAGGGAGACCCTGTATCCCAGTGAGAGTCAGCACCTTCAGGGGAGGAGGGAGACCCTGTATCCCAGTGAGAGTCAGCACCTTCAGGGGAGGAGGGAGACCCTGTATCCCAGTGAGAGTCAGCACCTTCAGGAGAGGAGGGAGACCCTGTATCCCAGTGAGAGTCAGCACCTTCAGGAGAGGAGGGAGACCCTGTATCCCAGTGAGAGTCAGCACCTTCAGGAGAGGAGGGGGACCCTGTATCCCAGTGAGAGTCAGCACCTTCAGGAGGGAGACCCTGTATCCCAGTGAGAGTCAGCACCTTCAGGAGAGGAGGGAGACCCTGTATCCCAGTGAGAGTCAGCACCTTCAGGAGAGGAGGGAGACCCTGTATCCCAGTGAGAGTCAGCACCTTCAGGAGAGGAGGGAGACCCTGTATCCCAGTGAGAGTCAGCACCTTCAGGAGAGGAGGGAGACCCTGTATCCCAGTGAGAGTCAGCACCTTCAGGAGAGGAGGGAGACCCTGTATCCCAGTGAGAGTCAGCACCTTCAGGAGGGAGACCCTGTATCCCAGTGAGAGTCAGCACCTTCAGGAGAGGGACCCTGTATCCCAGTGAGAGTCAGCACCTTCAGGGGAGGGACCCTGTATCCCAGTGAGAGTCAGCACCTTCAGGAGGGAGACCCTGTATCCCAGTGAGAGTCAGCACCTTCAGGAGGGAGACCCTGTATCCCAGTGAGAGTCAGCACCTTCAGGAGAGGAGGGAGACCCTGTATCCAGTGAGAGTCAGCACCTTCAGGAGAGGAGGGAGACCCTATCCCAGTGAGATCACACCTTAGGGAGGAGGAGACCCTGTATCCCAGTGAGAGTCAGCACCTTCAGGAGAGGAGGGAGACCTGTATCCCAGTGAGAGTCAGCACCTTCAGGAGAGGAGGGAGACCCTGTATCCCAGTGAGAGTCAGCACCTTCAGGAGGGAGACCCTGTACCCCAGTGAGAGTCAGCACCTTCAGGAGAGGAGGGAGACCCTGTATCCCAGTGAGAGTCAGCACCTTCAGGAGAGGAGGGAGACCCTGTATCCCAGTGAGAGTCAGCACTGTCAGGAGAAGGGGTGGGGGTGGGGAAGCCTGACTTGTGAAGCTTGCTGTCAGTGATGATGATGTGCGTTGCCAGTGCCGACTGCCAGGATTTCTTGGTGCCTGGTACTTTGAATCACGGACACAGAACTGTCTCCTTTATCTGTCTGTCGGCAGATATAGGCTGTCCATTCAGTTCAGGGTGATCTTTCCCTCCCTCTGTCTTTCCCACAGAGAAGGGGACACACAGTGGGGAAGTGCTGCACACTTAACCCAGTCTCTGTTCACTCACGAGTTTGAAGCAAAACGCTGCGGATGCTGGAAACCAAAATTAAAGCAGAAAACACTGGAAAATCTCAGCCAGTCTGATATCATCTGTGGAGAGAGGATAGAGCCAACATTTCGAATCTGGGTGACCCTCCCTCAGAGCTCAGCACTCAGGCATCTAATTGGAGAGATTTCATCCACCCCAATCAGAAACACGTACACTGCCCTGGAAACGAGACAGAGGACTGGTTTCATCCCAATAAAACCAGTGGCAAGATTCAAATGTCTGATTGACCAATACATTCACTTACTGTTAGAGTGGCAAATATCCCCAGACCTGTACCCCACTGAGAGTCAGCACCTTCAGGGGAGGAGGGGGACCCTGTATCCCAGTGAGAGTCAGCACCTTCAGGAGAGGAGGGGGACCCTGTATCCGAGTGAGAGTCAGCACCTTCAGGAGAGGAGGGAGACCCTATACCCCAGTGAGAGTCAGCACCTTCAGGAGAGGAGGGGGACCCTGTATCCCAGTGAGAGTCAGCACCTTCAGGGGAGGAGGGAGACCCTGTATCCCAGTGAGAGTCAGCACCTTCAGGAGAGGAGGGAGACCCTGTATCCCAGTGAGAGTCAGCACCTTCAGGAGAGGAGGGAGACCCTGTATCCCAGTGAGAGTCAGCACCTTCAGGAGGGGGACCCTGTATCCCAGTGAGAGTCAGCACCTTCAGGGGAGGAGGGAGACCCTGTATCCCAGTGAGAGTCAGCACCTTCAGGAGAGGAGGGGGACCCTGTATCCCAGTGAGAGTCAGCACCTTCAGGAGAGGAGGGAGACCCTGTATCCCAGTGAGAGTCAGCACCTTCAGGAGAGGAGGGGGACCCTGTATCCCAGTGAGAGTCAGCACCTTCAGGAGAGGAGGGGGACCCTGTATCCCAGTGAGAGTCAGCACCTTCAGGAGAGGAGGGAGACCCTGTATCCCAGTGAGAGTCAGCACCTTCAGGAGAGGAGACCCTGTATCCCAGTGAGAGTCAGCACCTTCAGGAGAGGAGGGGGACCCTGTATCCCAGTGAGAGTCAGCACCTTCAGGAGGGAGACCCTGTATCCCAGTGAGAGTCAGCACCTTCAGGAGAGGAGGGGGACCCTGTACCCCAGTGAGAGTCAGCACCTTCAGGAGAGGAGGGGGACCCTGTATCCCAGTGAGAGTCAGCACCTTCAGGAGAGGAGGGAGACCCTGTACCCCAGTGAGAGTCAGCACCTTCAGGAGAGGAGGGGGACCCTGTATCCCAGTGAGAGTCAGCACCTTCAGGGGAGGAGGGAGACCCTGTATCCCAGTGAGAGTCAGCACCTTCAGGAGAGGAGGGAGACTCTGTATCCCAGTGAGAGTCAGCACCTTCAGGGGAGGGAAGGTCCTGACCTTCGTCAGTCCCTGATACTTACCCTCTGCAGACACCATTTCCGCAGGCAATGTAGGAAAATATTTCTTCCTTTCTGACCACAGCAGCACTGTTCCCACGCCTCGCTGCAAATCCAGCGAATTGCTTTGTAACTTCAGTCTGTTTGACAAATTTCTGTTTTGAGTGTTCAAGGCTGAACTCAACATAAGCAGTGCAGGAAATTGTGCAACCCCCTCCTTCCCGGTCCCCACTTCAGCCTGGCCCTCCCATCAGTGGGTGAGGCTTGTTCCTTCCAGCTGTGGGCACGTATCGACATGCACTGAACGGTCTGCCCTTACCTCATCCATCTGCTGTCCGCTACGCTGAGATTGTCACAAAGCACAGACGCTTATTCATGGTGAGGTTCTGTCACAGGCAGGACATTGTAAACAGATTCGAGAAGGGACTCTTTCACCCAGAGGGTGGTGAGCAACTCACTGTCTGTAAGGGAGGTAGAAACAAGAACCCTCACTACATCCGGACAAACAATCGAAACGCCGCAAGGAACAAAGTGCCGCAAAATGGGATGAGATGAGATCGGTGCCCGATGGCCAGCAATGGGCCTCATTCTGTGCACTGAAGCTCAGCGACAACACTGGCCTGGGCCTCACATCTTCCCCAGGGGACTGCCTGCCTGTCACCACCCATCAACGGGGAATCCCAGAGCTCCATGACATTGGGAGGTGTCACATATCACATATCAGAAAGAGGCCATTCGGCCCATCGCGTCTGCACCAAACACAATCCCACCCAGGATCTGGCACAACGGTTGGCACAACGCCAGGGAACTGGGTTCGATTCCCGGCTTGGGTTGCTGTGCACATTCTTCCCGTGTCTGCGTGGGTTTCCTCCGGGTGCTCCAGTTTCCTCCCAGAGTCTGAAAGACGTGCTGGTTAGGGTGCACGGACCGTGCTAAATTCCCCCTCAGTGTCACCCGAACAGGTGCCGGAATGTGATGACGAGGGGATTTTCACAGTAACTTCATTGCAGCGTTAATGTAAGCCTTACTTGTGACACCAATAAACTTTACCAATCCCCATAATCCTTCATATTCATCCTCCTAACCACCCTGACAATAAGGGGCAATTTAGCACAACCAATTCCCCTAATCCACACATCTTTGGACTGTGGGAGGAACCCAGAGCACCCGGAAGAAACCCATGCAGACACGAGGAGAATATGCAAACTCCACACAGACAGTGACCCAAGCTGCCAATCGAACCATGGACCATAGAGCTGCGAAGCAGCAGTGCAAAGCCGGTGTGTTAGCGTTCCTGCCTCACTAGTCCCAAGGTGTGCAGGTTAGAAAGATTAGTGGGGTAAATATTGGGGTTATGGGAATGGGGCCTGGATAGGATATTGGACAGTGCAGACTCGAACAGCAGCTTCTGCACTGATGGATTCTGAGAGTGATCCCATGACAGCAGTGGAGGCAGAGGAAGGAGGCACAGTGAAGAAGGGAGCAGAAGGATGGAGGGGAGATAGGACTTTCAGGAGGAGGGGGACCCTGTATCCCAGTGAGAGTCAGCACCTTCAGGGGAGGAGGGAGACCCTGTATCCCAGTGAGAGTCAGCACCTTCAGGGGAGGAGGGAGACCCTGTATCCCAGTGAGAGTCAGCACCTTCAGGAGAGGAGGGGGACCCTGTATTCCAGTGAGAGTCAGTACCTTCAGGAGAGGAGGGAGACCCTGTACCCCAGTGAGAGTCAGCACCTTCAGGAGAGGAGGGAGACCCTGTACCCCAGTGAGAGTCAGCACCTTCAGGAGAGGAGGGAGACCCTGTATCCCAGTGAGAGTCAGCACCTTCAGGGGAGGAGGGAGACCCTGTATCCCAGTGAGAGTCAGCACCTTCAGGGGAGGAGGGAGACCCTGTATCCCAGTGAGAGTCAGCACCCTCAGGAGAGGGACCCTGTATCCCAGTGAGAGTCAGCACCTTCAGGAGAGGAGGGAGACCCTGTATCCCAGTGAGAGTCAGCACCTTCAGGAGAGGAGGGAGACCCTGTATCCCAGTGAGAGTCAGCACCTTCAGGAGAGGAGGGAGACCCTGTATCCCAGTGAGAGTCAGCACCTTCAGGGGAGGAGGGAGACCCTGTATCCCAGTGAGAGTCAGCACCTTCAGGGGAGGAGGGAGACCCTGTATCCCAGTGAGAGTCAGCACCTTCAGGAGAGGAGGGGGACCCTGTATCCCAGTGAGAGTCAGCACCTTCAGGAGAGGAGGGAGACCCTGTATCCCAGTGAGAGTCAGCACCTTCAGGAGAGGAGGGAGACCCTGTATCCCAGTGAGAGTCAGCACCTTCAGGAGAGGAGGGAGACCCTGTATCCCAGTGAGAGTCAGCACCTTCAGGGGAGGAGGGAGACCCTGTATCCCAGTGAGAGTCAGCACCTTCAGGAGAGGAGGGAGACCCTGTATCCCAGTGAGAGTCAGCACCTTCAGGAGAGGAGGGAGACCCTGTATCCCAGTGAGAGTCAGCACCTTCAGGAGGGGGACTCTGTATGCCAGTGAGAGTCAGCACCTTCAGGAGAGGAGGGGGACCCTGTATCCCAGTGAGAGTCACCACCTTCAGGAGAGGAGGGAGACCCTGTACCCTCGGGTTGTGCCCCTCTTTCCAGGCCCGTTATCCCCGGGTTGGCTCCTTACCACAAGCTCCATTTCTCTGTTGTCTCCCCGGCCGCTGCTCCGCCTGTGCGCCGAGGCCCCGCTCTTGACAAGCGGCCGCTGCCCGGGGAGACGGCGCTGCCTGCCGGCTGGGGGGAGGCGGGGGAGCCCGGCACACTGCCCCCAGCGGTCAGGAGGAGTCACTTTTCCAACTGGCCCCAGCGGCCGGGAGGAGTCACTGCCCTCACTCACAGCGCCGCTCGTGGCCAGGAGGAGTCACTGCCCTCACACAGCAGCCCCAGCGGCCAGGAGGAGTGACTACAGCAACTGGCCCAGCGGTCGGGCGGAGTCACTCACCGCGCCGCTCGTGGCCGGGAGGAGTCACTGCCCTCACTCACAGCGCCGCTCGTGGCCTGGAGGAGTCACTGCCCTCACTCACAGCGCCGCTCGTGGCCAGGAGGAGTCACTGCTCTCATACAGCGGCCCCAGTGGCCGGGAGGCGTCACTATTCTTACCCGCAGTGCCCCTCGTGGCCTGGAGGCGTCACTGCACTCACTCATTGCGCGCCCCCAGTGGCCAAGAGTCACTGCCCTCACAGGTTAGGGTGGATTGGCTGTGCTAAATTGCCCCTCGGTCTCTAACAGTGTGTAGGTGAGGGGGAAAGCAGGATAAACATTTGGGGTACAGGAACATTAAGAAAGAGGAGGTGTTGGAACTGTTAAATTCCATCAAGGCAGATAAGTCGCCTGGTCTGGATGGGATGTACCCCAGGTTACAGAGCCCCTGGCGATGAGCTTTGTGTTGTTGATGGAGACGGGAGAGGTTCCAGAAGATTGCAGATGCGATACCTATTTTCAACAAGGAGAACAGGGATAGCCTGGGCAATTACCGACCAGTGAGTTTGACCTCAGTGGTCGGTAAGTTGATGAAGAGGATTCTGAGAGACAGGATTTATGAGCATTTAGAGAAATTCAACATGATCTGGAATAGTCAACACGGCTTTGTTAAGGGCAGATCGTGCCTTACGAGCCTAGTTAAATTCTTTGAAAATGTGACTGAACACATTGATGAAGAGCAGTGGATGTGGTTTACATGGAGTTCATCAAGGCGTTTGATAAGGTCCCCCATGCAA
This sequence comes from Sphyrna mokarran, assembly GCA_024679065.1. Lineage (NCBI taxonomy): Eukaryota > Metazoa > Chordata > Chondrichthyes > Carcharhiniformes > Carcharhinidae > Sphyrna > Sphyrna mokarran. The sequence continues at coordinate 1,148,246 of JAGIQG010000042.1, read as the reverse complement.
GACTTCTTGAGAAGGTGAGAGGGCATGGGATCCAAGGGGCTTTGGCCTTGTGGATCCAGAACTGGCTTGCCTGCAGAAGGCAGAGAGTAGTTGTGGATAGATCTTCTTCTGCATGGAGGTCAGTCAGTAATGGAGTGCCCCAGGGATCTGTTCTCAGACCCTTGCTGTTTGTCATTTTCATAAATGACCTGGATAAGGAAGTGGAGGGATGGGTTAGTAAGTTCGCCGAAGGTTGGTGGTGTTGTGGATAGTCTGGAGGGATGTCTAAAGTTGCAGCGAGACACAGATAGGATGCAAGAATGGGCGGAGATGTGGCAGATGGACTTCAACGCGGATAAATGTGTAGTGGTCCATTTTGGCAGGACCAATGGGATGAAGCAGTATAACATCAAGAGTAGGAGTCTTGGCAGTGTTGAGGAGCAGAAGGATCTTGGGGTCCGGGTGCATAGGACTCTTAAATCTGCCCCGCAAGTGCAGAATGTGGTCAAGAAGACATATGGTGTACTGGCCTTCATTAATTGAGGGATTGAGTTTAGGAGTCGGGAGGAAATGCTGCAACTTTATAAGACCCTTGTCAGACCCCACTTGGATTACTGTGTGCAGTTCTGGTTGCCTCACTACAGGAAGGATGTGGAAGCTATTGAGAAGGTGCGGAGAGATTTACAAGGATGTTGCCTGGATTTGGGAGCATGCCTTATGAAGATAGGTTGAGAGAGCTCGGTCTCTTCTCCCTGGAGAGACGAAAGTTGAGAGGTGACCTGATAGAGGTTTATAAGATGTTGAGAGGAATAGATAGAGTGGATTCTCGGAGGCTATTTCCCAGCGTTGAAATGGTCGCTATGAGAGGACACAGGTCTAAGGTGCTGGGGGGTGGGTACAGAGATGTTAGAGGTAAGTTTTTCACTCAGAGGGTGGTGAGTGAATGGAATCGGTTGCCGTCAGTGGTGGTAGATGTGAACTCACTGGGGTCTTTTAAGTGACTTCGAGATGAGTACATGGAATTTAATGGGATTGGGAGTTACAGATAGTTCTATGGCCTGGTAGGTATAAATATGATCGGCACAGCTTGTGGGCCGAAGGGGCTGTTTGTGCTTTAGTGTTCTATGAACAGGTTTGGGTAGGATTGCCCCTTAGTGTCAGGGGGAATTAGTTCGGTATATAGGCCTGGGTGGGATTGTGGTTGGTATGGACCCAATGCCCTCCTGTTTGGTAAGGATTCAAAGATGTTTGTAGTTTTGATTTTTCCTTTAAAAAGGGGCAGCATGGTGGCATAGGGGGTTAGCACTGCTGCCTTTCAGTGCCAGGGAGCTGAGTTCGATCCCTGGCTCGGGTCACTGTCTGTGCGGAGTTTGCACATTCGCCCCATGTCTGTCTGGGTTTCCTCCCACACTCCAAACGACATGCTGGTTAGATAGATTGGCCGTGCTAAAGGTGTCAAAGGAACTTGCTCGAGTAAACACGTGGGATCATGGGCAGAGGAGCTGGGTGGGATTGTTGTCAGTGCAGGCTCGATGGGCTGAATGGCCTCTCCCTGAATGGCACAGTAAAGATTCTATGATTGTATGAACATGGACAATGGATGCTGGCTGACCAGCACTGCCCACGTCCCACAAACATGGTTAAAATTCAGGAGAAATGGGAAGTGATGGTGGTGTTAAGATGAAAGAGAACAGAAATCCTGTTGGAGAGAAGGGCAGTACTTCCTCAGGGGAGGCATTCCTGCACGTGGCAGTGAATTCTTTACCAAATCAGTGAGTAGTAAATCTAGATTCTTTACTCCCCCCTCTACAGCCCCAAAACACATTCCTGGGAGCAAATCCAAGTATTCTGCCTTGAGGATCAGAGCTGTGGGGAGTTTGAGTTTTTGGAGCAAGATCTTACATCAGGATTCTGTCCGTTCTGCTGAATGGTCTCTCCCCACTGCCCCCTACACTGTCCTATAGTGTATGTCTCCCCCACGCCGCTGTATCCCATAGTGTGTTAATCCATTCCCCGTCTCCCACAGCATGTGTCTAAGCCCCTCTGTCCTTTGGCGTGTTCCCCCCTCCCCATCCCACAGCGTTCTCTCTCCACCCCCACACCATATCTCAATGTCTCCTCCCACCACTGGGTCCTACGACGTGTATCACCCCCTCCCACCACATCCCATTGCCCATAATCCCTCTCTTCTCCACCCTGTCCCACAGTATGTATTCCCCAACCCCCCACGTTTCATAGTGTGTATTCCCCTTCCCCCCTCACCACATCCCATCACCTGTGTCCCCTCTGCCCCCGTGTCTCACTGCGTTATGTTCCCTCTCTCCTCCCTCCCTCCTCCTCCTCCATATCCCAGTGTGTCCCCCCACACACAGCCCCGTCCCACAGCCTGTGTCCCCCCACACACAGCCCCGTCCCACAGCCTGTGTCCCCCCACACACAGCCCCGTCCCACAGCCTGTGTTCCCCCACAACACCCACCCCATGTCCCACACCGTGTTCCCCCACACACACCCCCCAACACCACCCCATGTCCCACAGTGTGTCCCCCATGGCGTGCCCCCTGGAGACTGATGTGTCACTGAAACAATCTTCAACTGGCCATTCACTTACATGTTGCTGCTGGCCCTTGCTGTCACACACTGGGATAATGGTAACTGCCCTGCACCGTCAGCGGAACACACCCAGTTATTGGAAACGCGAGCCATTGGGAAACTTGGCACTTTCCCGCATTAAGGAGCGAGAGAGCGATAAAGTGTAAGTTTGCCATAATTTTTTTCAAAAACACGTAACAGTAATGTTAAAAAACTTTTAAAAAAGTTTACAAAAAGAGAAAGAGCCATCAGACAGATGTGTATAGGTACCAGTGTCATGACAACACATTCTTAAACCACACACACCCACACACTCTAGTGTCCACAGCCTGGCAAACTCACTATACTCATACACCTCACGGGGTCACAAGCCACTGATAGGAGCTGGAGTGGAATTCTGAAGGGGTTGCAAACCTAGCCTCCTCTCGAGGAGACGTCCATTCTGAGGAGGAGAATGATTGGGATTTAGGGTTCAGGTTGCTGTTTGCCCTATGAGCTGCTGAAAGAGAATGAAAACAGCAGCACAGTGACACAGTGGGTTAGCGCTGCTGTCTCACAGCGCCAGGGACCCGGGTTCGATTCCCCAGCAGCACGGTGACACAGTGGGTCAGTGCTGCTGTCTCACAGCGTCAGGGACCCGGGTTCGATTCCCCAGCAGCACGGTGACACAGTGGGTCAGTGCTGCTGTCTCACAGCGCCAGGGACCCGGGTTCAATTCCCAGCAGCACGGTGACACAGTGGGTTAGCACTGCTGTCTCACAGCGCCAGGGACCCGGGTTTGATTCCCAGCAGCACGGTGACACAGTGGGTTAACACTGCTGTCTCACAGCGCCAGGTACCCGGGTTCGATTCCCGGCAGCAGGGTCATTTTCAATAGGAAGCTGACTGTAAGGAACACTAAGGACATCTCGTGGCACAGTCTGCATGCCCTTCGTCCGGGTGCTTCCATTTCATCCCAAAGATACGCGGGTTAGGGAGACTGGCTATGCTAAACTGGCCCTTAGTGTCAGGGGTACTAGCTGGGGTAATTACATAGGGCTACTGAGATAGTGTGGGATTGTGGTCAGTGCAGACCCAATGGGCTGAACGGCCTCCTACTGCACAGTAGGGATTCTCTTGGGATGAACAGGTGGAGATTGGATAGAGTTGAGCTTGGCTTAGGTCACATCCTGTCCATTTGAGGATGGTTCTATCCCCCACCCCTCCAGCAGATAAGCTGGGGGGTCTTCCAATACCAGTGACCTTTACACAGCACATTCCAATCACAAACCAGGCACATCGAGAGAGAATCGCAGCTTTCCGGGACGACAGGGTGCAGACTAACAGCAGTGCGAGGACAGCTAACTGCATTAGGAAAAGGTTCTCTACTTGTTTTTAGTAAACTCACTCTCTGCCCCCTCCTTGCTGGGGAAGTGTTCACAGGCACACAGTCCTGTGTTCCCCTGCTCTTTGCAGGAATCCTCCAGCCACCTCAGGCTGAGACAGGACAGGTTGTGTCAAAGCCCATCCTAGTCTCTCTCACACACACAAGGTCAGGAACACAGACCTCATGGCACCGAGACACCGCACACCATTCCTGATGGTTAGAGATTTCACACACACATCTCAGAGACACTGAGTCACTTCTTTGTGCCCCTTCCTTTTTTTTTGGGGGGGGGGGGGGGGGAGACACGGGGGGACACATGGGATGTGTGTGAAAGTGAGAGACAGATAACCAGCTCCCTCATCCCACTGCCATCAGACACTGAGTAAAGACACGTTGCACAGCTAATACAATATGTTGATGTGATCTCTTTCCTATGTTACACTATCTATAGTATGTACACACACACTGGGCCCATTCCAATCACAGCACTAACTCCAGCTTCTGGGACACTGCTCTGACACAATAGGGCACGCTCTCCTACAGTGCTCACTGCACAAGAGACGGAGACAGAGAACGAGTGAGGGAGTGTGAAAGAAAAAGGCAGGCAGAGAGGGCAGTGGGGAGACAGACAGACATCGAGACAGACCCGTCCCCACCAGTACTGTACCCCAGTGTTATACAGAGACAGACCCGTCCCCACCGGTACTGTACCCCAGTGTTATACAGAGACAGACCCGTCCCCACCAGTACTGTACCCCAGTGTTATACAGAGACAGACCCGTCCCCACCAGTACTGTACCCCAGTGTTATACAGTGACAGACCCGTCCCCACCAGTACTGTACCCCAGTGTTATACAGTGACAGACCCGTCCCCACCAGTACTGTACCCCAGTGTTATACAGTGACAGACCCGTCCCCACCAGTACTGTACCCCAGTGTCATACAAGACAGACCCGTCCCCACCAGTACTGTACCCCAGTGTCATACAGAGACAGACCCGTCCCACCAGTACTGTACCCAGTGTTATACAGAGACAGACCCGTCCCCACCAGTACTGTACCCCAGTGTTATACAGAGACAGACCCGTCCCCACCAGTACTGTACCCCAGTGTTATACAGTGACAGACCCGTCCCCACCAGTACTGTACCCCAGTGTTATACAGTGACAGACCCGTCCCCACCAGTACTGTACCCCAGTGTTATACAGAGACAGACCCGTCCCCACCAGTACTGTACCCCAGTGTTATACAGTGACAGACCCGTCCCCACCAGTACTGTACCCCAGTGTTATACAGCGACAGACCCGTCCCCACCAGTACTGTACCCCAGTGTTATACAGAGACAGACCCGTCCCCACCAGTACTGTACCCCAGTGTTATACAGAGACAGACCCGTCCCCACCAGTACTGTACCCCAGTGTTATACAGCGACAGACCCATCCCCACCAGTACTGTACCCCAGTGTTATACAGTGACAGACCCGTCCCCACCAGTACTGTACCCCAGTGTTATACAGCGACAGACCCGTCCCCACCAGTACTGTACCCCAGTGTTATACAGTGACAGACCCGTCCCCACCAGTACTGTACCCCAGTGTTATACAGCGACAGACCCGTCCCCACCAGTACTGTACCCCAGTGTTATACAGCGACAGACCCGTCCCCACCAGTACTGTACCCCAGTGTTATACAGTGACAGACCCGTCCCCACCAGTACTGTACCCCAGTGTTATACAGCGACAGACCCGTCCCCACCAGTACTGTACCCCAGTGTTATACAGCGACAGACCCGTCCCCACCAGTACTGTACCCCAGTGTTATACAGCGACAGACCCGTCCCCACCAGTACTGTACCCCAGTGTTATACAGTGACAGACCCGTCCCCACCAGTACTGTACCCCAGTGTTATACAGTGACAGACCCGTCCCCACCAGTACTGTACCCCAGTGTTATACAGCGACAGACCCGTCCCCACCAGTACTGTACCCCAGTGTTATACAGCGACAGACCCGTCCCCACCAGTACTGTACCCCAGTGTTATACAGCGACAGACCCGTCCCCACCAGTACTGTACCCCAGTGTTATACAGCGACAGACCCGTCCCCACCAGTACTGTACCCCAGTGTTATACAGTGACAGACCCGTCCCCACCAGTACTGTACCCCAGTGTTATACAGCGACAGACCCGTCCCCACCAGTACTGTACCCCAGTGTTATACAGCGACAGACCCGTCCCCACCAGTACTGTACCCCAGTGTTATACAGCGACAGACCCGTCCCCACCAGTACTGTACCCCAGTGTTATACAGCGACAGACCCGTCCCCACCAGTACTGTACCCCAGTGTTATACAGCGACAGACCCGTCCCCACCAGTACTGTACCCCAGTGTTATACAGCGACAGACCCGTCCCCACCAGTACTGTACCCCAGTGTTATACAGAGACAGACCCGTCCCCACCAGTACTATACCCCAGTGTTATACAGCGACAGACCCGTCCCCACCAGTACTGTACCCCAGTGTTATACAGAGACAGACCCGTCCCCACCAGTACTGTACCCCAGTGTTATACAGAGACAGACCCGTCCCCACCAGTACTGTACCCCAGTGTTATACAGAGACAGACCCGTCCCCACCAGTACTGTACCCCAGTGTTATACAGAGACAGACCCGTCCCCACCAGTACTGTACCCCAGTGTTATACAGAGACAGACCCGTCCCCACCAGTACTGTACCCCAGTGTTATACAGAGACAGACCCGTCCCCACCAGTACTGTACCCCAGTGTTATACAGAGACAGACCTGTTCCCACCAGTACTGTACCCCAGTGTTATAGAGACAGACCCGTCCCCACCAGTACTGTACCCCAGTGTTATACAGAGACAGACCCGTCCCCACCAGTACTGTACCCCAGTGTTATACAGAGACAGACCATCCCCACCATACTGTATTCCTCCTGCAATGGAGGTCAGATCAAAGAGTGAGTGCTATGCCGGGGAGGATCCAGAGACCAAGTTACATCAGGGTATTGCTTATTGTGCTGCCTCTCCCTCACTCCCTGCACCCCACTCTCTCTTTCTTCAACTTCCCTCTCACCCCACCATGGTTCACCTCCGAATCTGCCTCCCACTCCCTCACAGAAACCGACCCCACACCAGCTTCATTTTGTTTAAAACATTCAATATATTTCTTCTTTTCGTAAAATAGGTAATTATTCACAAATATCTTTTTTTTCTCGTTTTAAAAAGGAACTAAATGGTCCTAGGAACTCTCTCTCTCTCTCTCTCTCACTAACGTTAGGTGGTCAATTTAAATCTACAGACCAGAAGTTCAATAATACACAGTATTTACACTTTTTGTGTGCCGTTCTCTGCTCCCCCAGTCCCGTCCCCCCTCTTCTCATCGATAGCAGAGATCGGCGAAAGGCACCCTCGGGGTGGGAGCGAGAGACTGAGGATAATCTGCATCCCTCTCCCCGTCCCCCAGTGACGAAATAACCTTCATTCACCACACCCTCTCGCTCTCTACAGCCCTGTTCGTTCAGCCCACTGTCCTCTTGTCCACAGCCAGTCCGTGTAATTGCTGCTTTGGTACTGAGGCGGAGGGTGGTCGGTGAGTGTGGAGGTGGAGGGGGGTTTCCTTCCTCCCCTCTTTCCCCACTTCTTGCTTGCTCCCAATGTCAGCCATTAGAGACGGAATGAGTCCTCCACCGCGGGGTCAGGTAAGAGGGTCAGGTTGGGGTCGCTGAGCATGCTGAGTCCATCCAGAGTCAGGGGCTCGATCTTGAGCTCGTCGTCCAGTGGGTACTGGGAGTCCATCTCAAAGCCTGGCACGCCAGCCAGGGCGCTGGTAATCTCCTTGGAGAAGCCCGGAGGGGAGTCACCTGGGGAGGGGGAGGGAGGAACAGAGAGAGACGGGTGAGTGAGCGAGCGAGCGCACGGACGGAGGGAGGAGATTCATATCCAGATGGACCTATCTGCTGCTGTCCGCAGATCCAAACTCCAGGACAAGGTCTCAACGTCTGAGCGTCAACTCCAAGAACAACAGCACAGAGCAAGGATTTCAGACCTGAGATTCCCAAAGAGAATCTATCCACCCCCACCTTAAAATTATTCAGTGACCATTCCCCCGTTCCGAGGCAGAGTATTCCAAAAACACAGGAAGAGCGGAAATGGGCAATTGAGGCCTTCGAGCCTGCCCCACCGCTTAATCAGGTCATGCTGATCTCTCTCTGGTCTCAAATCCATTTCCCTGCCCTGATCCCCAGATCCCTTTCACTGGGTTTTTAATGAGAAATACCTCGACCTCCTTCAGGGAAGCAGTTTGCACTAGTGGGTGAAACTAGAACTAGGGGTCACGGCCTCAAGATAAAAGGAAGCAGATTTAGGGCTGAGCTGAGGAGGAATTTCTTCACACAAAGGGATTGTGAATTCCCTGCCCAGCTGAGGGTACCGCATTGAATGTTTTAAGGCAAAGATAAACGTTTGAACAGTTTGTTTGATTGAGGGTTATGGTGAGCAGGTGGGTAAGTGGAGCTGAGTCTATGAAAAGATCACCATGATCTTACTGAATTGGGGAGCAGGATCGAGGGGCCAGATAACCCACTCCTGCTCCTAATTCTCATGTTCTTCTTAAAACCACTGATTCAGACTCCACCGCACTCTGGGGCAGCGGCTTCCACAAATTCACCTGCTCTCTGCCAGAAGTGGTTTGTCCATATCTCAGGTTTAAATCTACCGCCTCTCAGCCTAGACCTGTCCCCTCTTGTTCTAGATTGTCCTCGAAGAGGAAACTTTGATTTGATTCATTGTCACGTGTTGGGATACAGTGAAAAATATTGTTTCTTGTGCGCTATACAAACAAAGCATACCATTCACAGAGAAGGAAAGGAATGCAGAATGTAGTATTATAGTCATAGCCAGGGTAAAGAAAAAGATCAACTTAATGCAAGGTAGGTTCATTCATTCCCTGAGTCTGACAGCAGCAGGGAAGATGATGTTCTTGAGTCGGTCAGTACGTGACCTCAGACCTTTGTATCTTTTTCCTGATGGAAGAAGGTGGAAAAGAGAATGTCCGGGGTGCGAGGGGGGTGGGGGGGGGGTCCTTAATTATGCCGGCTGCTTTTCCTGAGGCAGCGGGAAGTGTAGACAGAGTCAATGGATGGGAGGCTGGTTGGTGATGGATTGGGCTGCATTCACGACATTTTGTAGTTCTTGCAATCTTGGTCAGAGCAGGAGCCCAGACCAAGCTGTGATACAACCAGAAAGAATACTTCTATGGGCATCTGTAAAAGTTGGTGAGAGTCGTAGCGGACATGTCAAATTCCTCAGTCTCCTGAGAAAGTGGAGGTGTAAGGTTTCTTAACTATAGTGTCGGCGTGGGGGGGGGGGGGGAGAGAGAGAGAGAGAGAGAGGGAGAGAGAGACGAGGACAGGTTGTTGATGATCTGGACACCTAAAAACTTGAAGCTTTTAAGTTTTTAAACTTAAAAACTTTAAGTTTTTAAAGTTTAAAACTTTAAAAAGTTTTAAACTTTTTAAAACCATTTTTAAAATGGTTAAAATTTTAACCATTTCTACTTCATCCCCGTTGATGTGGACAGGGGCATGTTCTCCTTTACACTTCCTGAAGTCGATGACCAATCTCCTTCGTTTTGTTAACATTGAGGGAGAGATTATTGTCACTGCACTGGTTCCCCAGATTCTCTCTCTCATTCCTGTCAACATTTGGTCGATGTTTACGTTATGAATCACTTTTAGTATTTTATATCCCTTTAGTATTTTAAATCCCCCCCCACAGTTCGTCCTTTTAAACTCCAGCTAGTATAAGCCCAAACTGTTTAATTTCTCCTCATACACCAACCCTTTCATCCCCAGAATCAATCTGGTGAAGCCCCAGTGAACTGCCTCCAATACCAGCAGATCCTTCCTCAGATACGGAGACCAGAACCAGACACACTATTCCAAATGTGCTCTCACCAACACCCTATGTAAAGTCACACATCCCCACAGAATGAATTCTCCTCTCTCTGTCCTAAAAGGATGATCCTAACTGTAAAAAAAAGTGGCGATGTTCTGGATGAGAGGAAACGCTGTCTCCATGTCCACCTTATTGAGACCATTCTGGATCTTCTAAACACCTACCAGGTCATTCCCATCCTCCCCACCACCCACTCTTCTAAACTCCAGTGGTAAGAAGCCTGCAGTCTGTCCAACCTCTCCTCATAAGATAACCAGCACATTCCAGTTACTAATCTATGAAACCACCTCCAATGGATTTCCTTGTCTACATCAATGAAGTAGAAAGGATCGAGAGCTTCAAGTTTTTAGGTGTCCAGATCACCAACAACCTGTGCAGGGTCCTCCCCCCTCCACGCCGACACTATAGTTAAGAAAACCCAATGCTTCTACTTTCTCAGGAGACTAAGGAAATTTGCCATGTCCGCTATGACTCTCACCAACTTTTACAGATGCCCCATAGAAAGTATTCTTTCTGGTTGTATCACAGCTTGGTCTGGGCTCCTGCTCTGCCCAAGACCACAAGAAAAGGTTGTGAATGTAGCCCAATCCATCACACAAACCAGCCTCCCAGCCATTGACTCCATCTACAATTCCCACTGCCTTGGGGAAAGCAGTCAGCACAATTAAGGACCCCCACACACCCAAGACATTCTCTCTTCCACCGGGAAAAAGATACAAAAGTCTGAGGTCACGTACCGACCGACTCAAGAACAGCTTCTTCCCTGCTGCTGTCAGAATTTTTTGAATGGACCTACCTCACGTTAAGTTGATCTTTCTCTACACCCCTAGCTGTGACTGAAACACTACAGACGTGGCAGGGTGGTTAGCACGGCTGCTTCACAGCACCGGGGACCCAGGTTTCATTCCCAGCTTGGATCACTGTCTGCGTGGAGAGTGCACATCTTCCCCATGTCTGCGTGGGTTTCCAGCAGGTATTCCGGTTTCCTCCCACACTCCAAAGACATGCAGGGCAGGTGCACTGGCCAGGGGATTAACAGGGTAAATACGAGGGGTTACGGGAAAAGGGCCTGGAGGGCGATTGTCGTCAGTGCAGATTCAATGGGCTGAATAGCCTCCTTCTGCAATGTGGGATTCTGTGATTTTCACTCTATTCCAACAGATGTGTCAATAATACATAAAATCAAATCCATTTACACTTTCCTTAAATAAGGAGAGTAGATCTGCACAGTGTACTGGAGTTCGGATCTCTGCCCTGGCTGCGTAGGAAGCACGTACCTGTGAGGATGATGTTGGGAATGGCTCCCATTCGACTGGAATAGTACATGTTCTGCTTGTTGAGGAGCTGAGGGTCCTGTAAACTCTCGCTGCTGTCCATTGGGCCCATCACGCCAGCCTGCGTGAAGCTGCTGTTCTCCGTGTTACCGCTGAATACATTACTGTTCAAAGTCAGATCACCGACCAGGGCCTCCACGGTGCAACGAGAGGGGTGGGGAAGAGAAAGAGAGTGTGCAATCAATCAACAGTCTCAATTTCTCATAGCAGACACACACCCCACTACAAGGACACTCGATACAGACACAGGCAGAGAGAGGTGGACTACTGACGCTGATCCGGGCCCTGCCGGAACGGGGGGGGGGGGAAAGAGGGAGGGATTGCCGATCCAGGCCCAGCCAGGACAGGGGGGAAAGAGGGAGGGATCGCCAATCCAGGCCCGGCCAGGACGGGGGGTGAAAGAGGGAGGGATCGCTGATCTGGGATCTGCTGGAACAGAGGGAGGGAGAGGGAAAGCAGAGTGTAATTCACCTGTTGGGACGGGGGGGGGGGGGGAAGGGGGAGAAAGCGGGGTGTAACTCACCTCTGTGGGACGGGGGGGAGAGGGAAAGCGGGTGTTGTAACTCACCTGTTGGGGGGGGGGGGGGGGAGAGGGAAAGCGGGGTGTAACTCACCTGTTGGGACGAGGGGGAGAGGGAAAGCGGGGTGTAACTCACCTGTTGGGACAGGTCACTTGTCTGCTGACTCGATAAGTGCTGCTCAAAATAAGAATCTGCAAAGAGGTTCTTGAGAATGGAGGTTTGCTGTAGGGAGATAAAAACGGGCCAGTGTCAGCAACAGAGTCTCAGACATCTTCATCCTCCAACCTAATCCAACCCTTCCTCCAGAATACACTCTGCAATCACTGAATACAGGAGACGGGACGCCTTGTTAAAGTTACACAAGATATTGGTAAGGCCACACTTGGAATACTGTATATAGGTCTGCTCACCCCATTATAGAAAGGATATTATTAAACTAGAAAGAGTGCAGAAAAGATGCTGGATTGAGTTATACGGAGAGTCTGGATAGACTGGGAATTCTTCTCTGGAGCGTAGGAGGCTGAGGGGTGACCTTGGAACATAGAACAGTACAACACAGTACAAGTCTTTTGGCCTTTGATGTTGTGCTGAGCTTTGTCTGAACCCAAGATCAAGCTATCCCACTCCCTATCATTCTGGAATGCTCCATATGCCTATCCAATAACCACTTGAAAGTTCCGCAAGTGTCAACTCCACTATCACAGCAGGCAGTGTATTCTACACCCCAATCGCTCTTACAGTGCTCTATAAAATATAGATAGTCAAACATCTTTTCCCAAAGGTAAGGGTATCTAAACCTAGACTGCAAAATGAGAGGGGAGAGATCCAAAAGGGTCCAGAGGGGTAATTTTTTCACAAAAAGGTGCTGAGTGTCTGGAACGAGCTGCCAGAGGTAGTAGTAAAGGCAGGTACAATTTTGTCTTTTAAAAAGCATTTAGATAGTTACATGGGTACAACGGGTATAAGAGGGGTATAGGCCAAATGTGAGCAATTGGGACAAGCTTAGTGGTTAAAAACTGGGCAACATGGACAAGCTGGGCCAAAAGGCCTGTTTCCACCCTGGGAGACTCTCGGAGACACGTGCACTCCTTATCCTGTACAGCCTCTTGCCATGTCCAGAATTTTCCTGAAACAAGTCAGGGATACTGCTCTCCTTTAACTCCTTTCTCAGTCAGGAATCCATTCCCTTCTGCCTACATTGATTAACTCATCCTCCCTGCTGTCTGGAAAAACAGCTCCAAAAACTCACTCTGACAAAACATTCCTTCTCATCTCAAGTCTTAAATGAGAGACCACCTAAATTTTAAACTATGTCCCCTCATTCAAGTCTCTCCCACAAGGGACAGGCACAGTGACACAGTGGGTTAGCACTGCTATCTCACAGTGCCAGGGACCCGGGTTCGATTCCCCAGCAGCACAGTGACACAGTGGGTTAGCACTGCTGTCTCACAGCGCCAGGGACCCGGGTTCGATTCCCCAGCAGCACGGTGACACAGTGGGTTAGCGCTGCTGTCTCACAGCGCCAGGGACCCGGGTTCGATTCCCCAGCAGCACGGTGACACAGTGGGTTAGCACTGCTGTCTCACAGCGCCAGGGACCCGGGTTCGATTCCCCAGCAGCACGGTGACACAGTGGGTTAGCACTGCTGTCTCACAGCGCCAGGGACCCGGGTTCGATTCCCCAGCAGCACGGTGACACAGTGGGTTAGCACTGCTGTCTCACAGCACCAGGGACCCGGGTTCGATTCCCAGCAGCACAGTGACACAGTGGGTTAGCACTGCTGCCTCACAGTGCCAGGGACCCGGGTTCGATTCCCCAGCAGCACGGTGACACAGTGGGTTAGCACTGCTGTCTCACAGTGCCATGGACCCGGGTTCGATTCCCAGCACACAGTACACAGTGGGTAGCACTGCTGTCTCACAGTGCCAGGACCCGGGTTCGATTCCCCAGCAGCACGGTGACACAGTGGGTTAGCACTGCTGTCTCACAGCGCCAGGGACCCGGGTTCGATTCCCAGCAGCACGGTGACACAGTGGGTTGCACTGCTGTCTCACAGCACCAGGGACCCGGGTTCGATTCCCAGCAGCACAGTGACACAGTGGGTTAGCACTGCTGCCTCACAGTGCCAGGGACCGGGTTCGATTCAACAGCACGGTGACACAGTGGGTTAGCACTGCTGTCTCACAGTGCCATGGACCCGGGTCGATTCCCAGCAGCACGGTGACACAGTGGGTTAGCACTGCTGTCTCACAGCGCCAGGACCGGGTTCGATTCCCAGCAGCACGGTGACACAGTGGGTTACGCACTGCTGTCTCACAGCGCCAGGGACCCGGGTTCGATTCCAGCAGCACGGTGACACAGTGGGTTAGCACTGCTGTCTCACAGCGCCAGGGACCCGGGTTCGATTCCCCAGCAGCACGGTGACACAGTGGGTTAGCACTGCTGCCTCACAGCGCCAGGGACCCGGGTTTGATTCCCCAGCAGCACGGTGACACAGTGGGTTAGCACTGCTGCCTCACAGCGCCAGGGACCCGGGTTCGATTCCCTGCTCAGGTCACTGTCTGTACGGAGTCTGCATGTTCTCCCCCACATATATGAGGGTTTCCTCCGGAAGCTCCAGTTTTCTCCCACAGTCTGAAAGACGTGCTGGTTAGGGTGTATTGGGCCATGCTAAGTTCTCTCTTACTGTTACCCGAAGAGGTGACGGAACGTGGCAATTAGGGGATTTTCACAGTAACTTCATTGCAGTGTTAATGTAAGCCAACTTGTGACTAGTAATAAATAAATGAAATAAATATCCTTATTGCTGTCTGCTAACCAATTGCTTAGCCAAATGTTAACGTTTTAGCCCCAGTTCCATTAGCCATATTTGCCTATCAAATCATCTTCGGAAACCTAGATATAATACATCCACTTGTTCCTCCTTACTGCCCAAGAAAAACACAAAGAAATGTGTTAAATAGGATTTTGTAATGCCTATGACATTCCCCATCCATTGGTATTTGAACATCAAACATGGACTGTCTGTTTGGGATGGGTTAACCCTCAGCTTGCTCTCTGTGTCATTCCCAGTTTCTCAGCAAACGGGTTGGCCTTCCAGCATCATCCATCTTTCAGTCCGACTTTTCCCAGTTACCCATCATGATATCCTGGTCACAGGAGACAGTCAGAAACCAGTCGGCACCTTTGGCAAGGCAAGGGGATGGTGAGTGAAAATAACAAAGTAATCACGTAGCTGGAGTCCCTTCCTCATACCATCCACCCCAATTCCATCACCCTCGAATCCCACATTCCCCCCCCGTCCCAAACACATCATCAACACAGTAACAGTATTACTCACGCTGAGGGGACAGGTACCCGGCTGCACGCAGGGTGATGATGGCTCTGGTTGCTGTTGCTGCGGGAGTGTGTTCTTCTGAGAAGGTTGGTGTTGGTAACCTTGTTGCTGGGACTGTTGAGACGCCTGGTAACCTTGTTGCTGGGACTGTTGAGACGCCTGGTAACCTTGTTGCTGGGACTGTTGAGGCGCCTGGTAACCTTGTTGCTGGGACTGTTGAGACGCCTGGTAACCTTGTTGCTGGGACTGTTGAGACGCCTGGTAACCTTGTTGCTGGGCTTGCTGGGACGCCTGGTAACCTTGTTGATGGGATGCCTGGTAACCTTGTTGCTGGGATGCCTGGTAACCTTGTTGCTGGGATGCCTGGTAACCTTGTTGCTGGGCTTGCTGGGATGCCTGGTAACTTTGTTGCTGGGATGCCTGGTAACCTTGTTGCTGGGATGCCTGGTAACCTTGTTGCTGGGATGCCTGGTAACCTTGTTGCTGGGACGCCTGGTAACCTTGTTGCTGGGCTTGCTGGGACGCCTGGTAACCTTGTTGCTGGGATGCCTGGTAACCTTGCTGCTGGGATGCCTGGTAACCTTGCTGCTGGGATGCCTGAGATGCCTGGTAACCTTGTTGCTGGGACGGCTGGGTCTGTTGGGACTGTTGGTAACCTTGTTGGGACTGTTGATAGCCTTGCTGCTGGGTGTGTGGGTAACCTTGTTGCTGGGACGCCTGGTAACCTTGTTGCTGGGACTGGGGGTAAGATTGCTGTTGTTGGGATTTCTGTTGACAGAAGGGGTATGGGGGCAATCGCTGGTCCATTGAAAGATTGCTGGTATCCAGTGGAATCCCCTGCAGATATAGATGGGACAGTCAGATTCCTCGAGCAGTGTTTTGTTTTGTTCCAGTGCA
The DNA here is from genome assembly GCA_024679065.1 of Sphyrna mokarran. Taxonomy (NCBI): domain Eukaryota; kingdom Metazoa; phylum Chordata; class Chondrichthyes; order Carcharhiniformes; family Carcharhinidae; genus Sphyrna; species Sphyrna mokarran. The sequence continues at coordinate 1,132,247 of JAGIQG010000042.1, read as the reverse complement.
GTGGGTCAGGCAGGCCACACCAACACTGCCTCAGCTTTATTTCACAATGCCTCCAGCTCTCTTCCTGCTCAGTGCTCTGATCCTTCTCTAACCTGCTCCATCACTTACCAGTTACAATCCACCTCCACACCCCCTATATTCAGGATCCTTCACCACCATCTCTCCCTGCACTAAAGTCCCAAAGCTTTGACAAGGTCTCATTTTGCCTGAACATTTGATATCTTCCACATATTTCACAACTTCACAGCAGCTATAATTAACAGCCCAATGAAAGAGATTGTCATCGACTTCAGGAAGTGTAAAGGAGAACATGTCCCTGTCCACATCAACGGGGACGGAGTAGAAAGGATCGAGAGCTTCATGTTTTTAGATACCCAGATCACCAACAACCTGTCCTGGTCCCCCCACCATACTGAAACTGTAGTTAAGAAGCCCCACCAGTGCCTCTACTTTCTCAGAAGATTACGACTCTCACCAACTTTTACAGATGCCCCATAGAAAGCCTTCTTTCTGGTTGTATCACAGCTTGGTCTGGGCTCTGCTCTGCCCAAGACCACAAGGAACTACAAAATGTCGTGAATGTAGCCCAATCCATCACCCAAACCAGCCTCCCATCCACTGACTCTGTCTACACTTCCTGCATAATTAAGGATCCCACGCACCCTGGACATTCTCTCTTCCATCTTCTTCCGTCAGGAAGAAAGTACAAAAGTCTGAGGTTACAAAAACCAACTCAAGAACAGCTTCTTTCCTGCTGCCATCAGATTTTGAACGGATCTCACATTAATTTGATCTTTCTCTATACCCTAGCTATGATTGTAACATTAATTCTGCATTTTCTCCTTCTCTTTGAATGGTATGCTTCAGCCGTATAACTCTTAAGAAACAATACTTTCACTGCATCCCAATACACGTGACAATAATAAATCAAATCCTTTTCATTAGCCTCTCTATACTCTATAAATGGTATGCTTTGTCTATGTAGCGCACAAGAAACAATACTTTTCACTGTATCCCAATACATGTGACAATAACAAATCAAATCCTTTTCCTTCTCCCCTCTGTACTCTATGAACAGTATGATTTATCTGTATAATGCATATGAAAGAATACTTTTCACTGTATCCCTGTACGTGTGACAATAATAAATCAAATCAAATTAAACCAATGCTTCAATTGTAGTTTGATAAAAGCATGCCCGAAAGCCCAGCTCCCACACGCCCCTGCCTGCTCTCTTACCTGTGTGATGGAGGAGAGGGTGGGAGACATAGTGGGAGAGAACGGCTTGCTGTGGGGCCTCCTGGAGTCACTGCTGCCGAGTGTGAGTGGGTTGAGTGGGACTCTCCTTCGAGGAGAGGTGCTGATGGAGCCAGGAGGCAGTGAGCTGTTGAGTGAGGAGTGCAGCGAGGAGGCACTCAGCGGAGACTGCTTGGACAGAGTGTTCACCACCGGCTGCAGCGAGGAGTTGCTGGGCGAAGACTGTAACGAGGGGTTGCTGAGCGACGTGCGGAGGGAAGAACTGCTGAGGGAGGACTGGAGGGAGGGGTTGCTGAGGGAGGATTGCAGCGAAGAGTTGCTGAGCGACTGGGCGCTTAGCGAGGACTGCAACGAGGGGTTGCTGAGTGACGACTGCAGGGACATGTTACTCAGGGATCCTTGTAATGAAGAGGACAACCCTTGGAAGGAAAGAGACAGGCTCATATTAGCAAAGCAAATCCATTTCACACTTTCATCTTGGTCATTAGATAAAACAGTTTGATAGCAGTCTCTTGTCATGAAGTTATAAAATTATAAGAATTGTAAAAATCATGGTTGTGTTAGAGAAGGTAGTTTTGTTTTATACTGAAGTAGGTGCATTAGTACACAGACTGAAACATTATATCAGAGGCAAAAACAGCAAGATTGCTTTGGTAACAGACTTTAGGCATTTGAATCAGAACGTGTTTTTGATGTTTAACCATTCAATTTGAAATAGGCATTTGAAGAGCAGCAGCCTATCAGATTTGAATTTTGGTAGCCTGCAAACCAATCTGATTGTGGGGAATTTTGGTTTGTCATCGGGGGTACAAAAGTCACAGTTCCCAGCCGCTACCTCTGTCTGTCACAGTTCATACACAAGCGTGTGCGCAGACACACACACACACACACACACACAGAGCAAGAGTGAGAGACACAGCCAGCAACTGTCTAACACTGCAACAGCCATGTTTATGTCTTAAAAGTTAGCTTCATCATAATCGAATAGGTACTAACAAAAGATAAAAGAAAGAATATTCTGGAAGATAACACCTATTGCATTTTGAGTGTGACTAAATATTCATTTTTTTTGTTAATAAGTGGGAACTGTATTCATCTCAACAACATTCCATTAGGGTCATATGTTATTCGGCTTGTTAATAGTTTAGTTAATCTGCTCACTGTTATCTTGATAAACAAAGTGTTCATCGCCTTTTTTTTTTAGAAGGGGAGAGATACAAGAGTCCAGAGGAGCCATTTTTTCACACAGACAGTATTGAGTGTCTGGAACGAGCTGCCAGAGGCAATAGTAGAGGCAGGTACAATTTTATCTTTTAAAAAGTATTTAAATAGTTACATAGGTACAATGGGTCTAGAGGGATACGGGCTAAATGCAGGCAACTGGGATTAGTTTAGGAGTTTAAAAAAAAAAATGGACAGCATGGACAAGGAGGGCTTGAAGGGCCTGTTTCCATGCTGTAAATCTGTGTCTCTATGAGGGAGTCTGAGCTAGTTATTTTGATTTGATCACTAAACGTTGCTAAAGCGCAGACATTATCCCTTCGCACACGCACTTTAACAGTTTATGGAGGAAGATACTTCTGAGAGTTAATTCTCAGAGAAGAAATCAACCTTCCTCTTCATAACACACTCTATTGGGCAAATCTACAATCGCTACAGTGCAGGAGGAGGCCATTCAGCCCATAGAGCCTGCACTGACCACCATCACACCCAGGTCCTATCCCTGGAACCCCCCCATCATTGGACTGTGGGAGGAAACCGGAGCACTCATGCAGACACAGGGGGAACATGCAGAATCCACACAGACAGTGACCCGAGCTGGGAATCGAACCTAGGTCCCTGGCGCTGAGAAACAGCAGTGCTAACCCACTGTGCTGCCCCGTTCTGTGGGTGTCAGGGCCCGGGACCCTGCAGTCCTTCTGACCAAGGACAGAATCACACAGCACCTTGTGCAGTTTCGGCTCCCCTAACCTCAGGGAAAGTATTATTGCCACTGAGGAAGAGGGGCTGTCTAATGGAAAGAGACTGGACTAACTGGGCCTGTACTCGTCAGGGTTTTGAACAACGAGAGGGGATCTCTACAAAATATGTAGCAGAATAGACAGGGTAAATGTGGGTAAAGGTGTTTCCCTTGGTTGGGGAATTCAGAAGACGGGTGAGCAGGGGGAGGGCACCTAGAGAGATGTTTCTTCACTCAGAGGGTTGTGAATCTTTGCTGCAGACACCGAGTATCTGTAAACCAGCACTTACCACATTTCTGAATTATAAAAGGCAGAGTGGGTGTAAAAGGCAGTGAAGTGCCCAATCAGCTATAATGAACAGCCTACTCCTGTGCTGATGATAAGACTTCCTCAATGTTCACACTAACACTAGGAGCAGAAACCCTGACTGACATCTACTCTCCTCCTCCCCAACCCACCAGCCCGGAGGTGGATTGAGGCTCTGCTTTCTCAGGGGATAATATTGCGTCTGAATATCAACATTGGGTTGGTATTCTGTAGCGTTTCAAAGATTGAGAAGCTGATCTCTTTGAAACTTAAAAAGTTCTTACAGGGTAGATGCAGATAGGAAGTTTCTCCTCAATGGTGAGTCTGCAATCAAGGAACACAGTCTCTGAATAAGATGCAGGCCATTTAGGACACAGATGAAGAGCAATTTCTTCACTCAAGAGGACAGGGAATCTTTAGAATCGGGGGTATGTTGGCTCACACTTTAGGGAGGAGATCAAGGTCTTGGTGAGAGCATGGGAAAGATTTACATACAACAGTTCCAGGGATGAGGGGACTTCAGTTCATAGAAACTAGAAGCAGGAGGAGGCCATTTGGCCCTTCAAAGCTGCTCTGTCATTCATTATGATTATGGCTGATCAGTAAATTCAATATTCTGATTCCCCCCTCCCCCCCCCAACCATACCTCTCAATCCCTTTAGCTCCAAAAGCTACATCTAATTTCTTTTTGAAATCACACAATGTTTTGGCCTCAGCTACTTTCTGTGCGAGTGAATTCCACACATTCCCCACCCCTCTGGGTGAAGAAATTTCTCCTTTCAACCTTGATTCATTAGTCACAAGTAAGGTTCATATTAACACTGCAATGAAGTTACTGTGAAATTCCCCTACGGGTCATACTCTGGTGCCTATTTGGGTTAATGCATCCAAACCAGCATGTCTTTCAGAACAAATAATTGGTTTGTCTGGTGGGAATGCAGCAGATGCTGAGAAAGCAGGATAATTACTCAATTTAAGTAAGTGTTTATTTAGCAAAGGGCTTTTAATGGAATGTTTTTTTGGTTAAAGTAATAAGGTGAGTTAGATACCCAGTTGTGATATTAGAAATGGGAGGAGCCGTGCTTACAGCGGAAAAGAAGTTTTTGTTTTTGTTCTGAAAAAGAGCAGTTCCTGCTTGGAGCTGTTTTAAAACAAAAATGCTCACTCTCTCTCTCTCTCTCTCTCAAAGCTTTCTGACAACTCCAGGACTGTTACCCAAGTCAGAGCAAGTATATCTGGGTTGGCTAGCTATTTTTGAAAGTGGGGTTCAAGTCCAAAGATGGGCGGGTTAGGTTGATTAACCGTGCTAAAAAATTGCCCCTTAGTATCCAGGGATGTGTAGGTTAGAGGGTTTAGTGGATATAATATGTAGGGATATGGGGATAGGGCCTGGGTGGGATTGCGTTCAGTGCAGACTTGATGGGCCAAAGGGCCTCTTTCTGCACTATAAGGTGCTATGATCAATGTGGGAGGAAACCCACGCAGACGCGGGGAGAACATGCAGACGCACAGACAGTGACCCAAGCTGGAATCGAACCAGAGTCCCTGGCATGGTGAGGCAGCAGTGCTAACCACCAGGAACCCCCCCCCGCCCCTTCACCCATGTGTAGAAGCTGGGGTTGTTCCCCTCAGGGCAGAGAAGGTGAGGAGAATTAACAAGAGGCTTCAGATAGAGTAACTGAAGAGGAACAGTCACCATTGGCAGGAGAGTCATTGGCACAGAGGGAAGATAAGTAGCAAAATAAAAGGGAAGATTTATTGATGTGGGGAATTGTGATCTGGTACACGGTGGGCACTGGGAACAGGTCCAATAATAACTCTCAAAAAGGGATCAGTATAAATACAGAAAGGACAAAATATTTCATAAGAAGACGGGGACTGAGCAATGGGAGTAGCTCAACAACACAGAATAGAAGGGCTGAAGGGTCTCAGGATAGTCAGATGCTCTTTCCTGGGGTAGAAAAATCAAGTAGTGAAGGGGGGAGGGAGGGAGGGTTTAAGGAAAAGTTTAAAGGAGATTATTTATTTATTTCTGGGACATGGGCATCGCTGGCTGGGCCAGCATTTATTGCCCATCCCTAGTTGCCCCTTGAGAAGGTGACGGTGAGCTGCCTTCTCGAATCGCTGCAGTCCATGTGCTGCGGGTTGACCCACAATGCCGTTAGAGAGGGAATTCCAGGATTTTGACCCAGTGACTGTGAAGCAACGGCCGATATATTTCCAAGTTAGGATTAGTGAGATAACGTTTTTTTTTAAAACAGAGCAGGTGGTGAATGAGTGGAACATGTTACCCAGGGAGGCGGTGGGTGCAGGTTTGATAGTGATAGCTCGACATGGGTAGGATGGGGATGGAAAGATCCAAATTCCAGAAGCACGTAGGGTTTTGGTTTAGGCATGATGGGGGCAGGCTTGGAGGGCTGAAAGGCCTGTTCCTGTGCAGTACTGAGTTTTGTTCTTTGCTTTGAGGATTCATTATTCTGAAGCTGGGCGGACACAGATGGAGAAGACACAGCCACTTACCACCAGCTGGTTCATAGCCAGACGCCATCCCCAGGGAACTGCGGATTCCCAGCTGGGTCATCGTGGTGGTCAGATTTCCCGTACTGCTCCCCCCGCTGATACTCGAGAAGACAGAGTCTTCGGGATCAAGGAGGGTGGGGAGCGGAGACGGGAAGTGGAGGTTTGAGAGGTCTGGGAGAGAGCCGCCCGTGTTTAGGGCACCGGGAACGTGCGAGATACTGCTGGATTGGTCCGGAGACGGAAAGATACTGCAAAAGGAATGATCTCAGTTAATATCCGAGCATCAAAAGCACATTCACTCCATCCTAATTTCACAGCACAACACCCTATCGCCCTTTCACAGAGCAATCACCGAGACCCTCCAGTACAGGAGCATGACATTCGGCCCATCAAATCTACACCAACTCTCCAACTGAGCAGCCCACCTGGGCCTTAACCTAACCCTGCATATTTACCCCACTAAACTACACATCTTTGGACACTAAGGGACAATTTAGCATGGCCAATCCACCCTAACCTGCACATCTTTGGACACTAAGGGACAATATAGCAAGGCCAATCCACCCTAACCTGCACATCTTTGGACACTAAGGGACAATTTAACACGGCCAATCCACCCTAACCTGCACATCTTTGGACACTAAGGGACAATTTAACACGGCCAATCCACCCTAACCTGCACATCTTTGGACACTAAGGAACAATTTAGCACGGCCAATCCACCCTAACCTGCACATCTTTGGACACTAAGGAACAATTTAGCACGGCCAATCCACCCTAACCTGCACATCTTTGGACACTAAGGAACAATTTAGCATGGCCAATCCACCCTAACCTGCACATCTTTGGAGTGTGGGAGGAAACTGCAGCAGACACAAGAATATGTAAACTCCACACAGACAGTGACCTGAGGCTGGAACTGACCCCGGGTCCCTGCTGCTGTGAGGCAGCCTATCCATGGCACCGACATTATGTTCTGTAAGGGGTTGGGTAAGTACAATCCCCTCTTGTATAAAGGGGAGTAGGGCTTTTGGAATGGAATCAAAGCAGCTTCCAGCTGCTGACCGGTACGTACACGCTGCTGTCATGTAAGAAACACAGCAGTCCATTTCCACACAGGACAGGGGGCTCAAAAACAGCAATGAAGTAATGACCATCAGTCTAATCTGATCTCTGAGGGCCATCCAGACACAAACCATTCTCTCCTCACAAGTGCTGCAAGACCCACTGAGGTTCTCCAGCATTTTTTGTTTCCTGTTCCCCCAATTCCCAAATCCGCAGTAATTTAATCTGGATAGCAGGGATCCTTGACCCCTGGTACCTCACACTGACTCTCTCCCCCTCTCTGGGGTATCAGGACTCGTGATGTAGAGATGCCGGTATTGGACTGGGGTAAACACAGTAAGAAGTCTGACAACACCAAGGTTTTAATCCAACCAATTTATTTGATAGTAAACCCACAAGCTTTCGACTCTATGGCCTTTGTCAGGCGAATGAGGTGAACTGGTGAGAGACCAAAACACCTCATTCACCTGACAAAGAGAATAGCCTCAAAAGCTTGCGGGTTTACTATCAGACAAATCGGTTGGATTTAAACCTGGTGTTGTCAGACTTCTTACTGTATCAGGACTCATCAATCCACTGTACGTCACCATTTTGAATCACTGAATCGAGGAGTGGGGTATTTAGCCGCACAGCCAGATAAAAATCCAATCAGGTTCCTCACTCTCAGATGTTGGATGAGTGTCTCTGTATAAGGTTTATAAGCAGTTTCCCTCCGATAGACATTAGCCACCATGGAGGCTCAGGAGAACTCTACGAATGTACAGGCTCAGAGATTAGTACCTCCATGTCGCAGCATGGTCAGACAATAGCAGGGAGAGTAGGGTACGCTGTGCTTTACCCGCTATACAGTAACCATCCAACCCAGTGTGGCAGAGGGAACCTGCCCTAGTCTGACCACACACTGATCACCCAAACCCAGTGGGGAGAACCTGTCCCACACCGATTACACAGACCCCTCTGTACCAGCAAGGGTGGGGAGGGGGATCCTGTCCCACATCGATCACACAGACCCCTCTGTACCAGCGAGGGTGGGGAGGGGGATCCTGTCCCACATCGATCACACAGACCCCTCTGTACCAGCGAGGGTGGGGAGGGGGATCCTGTCCCACACTGATTACATAGACCCCTCTGTACCAGCGAGGGTGGGGAGGAGGATCCTGTCCCACACCAATCACACAGACCCTTCTTTACCAGCGAGTGTGGAGGGGGATCCTGTCCCACACCGATCACACAGACCCCCCTGTACAGCGAGGGTGGGGAGGGGGATCCTGTCCCACACCGATCACACAGACCCCTCTGTACAGCGAGGATGGGGAGGGGGATCCTGTCCCACACCGATCACACAGACCCCCCTGTACAGCGAGGGTGGGGAGGGGGATCCTGTCCCACACCGATCACACAGACCCCTCTGTACAGCGAGGGTGGGGAGGGGGATCCTGTCCCACACCGATCACACAGACCCCTCTGTACAGCGAGGGTGGGGAGGGGGATCCTGTCCCACACCGATCACACAGACCCCTCTGTACCAGCGAGAGTGGGGAGGGGATCCTGTCCCACACCGATCACACAGACTCCTCTGTACCAGCGAGAGTGGGGAGGGTCCCAAACCAATCACACAGACCCCTCTGTACCAGCGAGTGTGGGGAGGGTCCCACACCAATCACACAGCACCCTCTGTACCAGTGAGTGTGGGGAGGGTCCCACACCAATCACACAGACCTCCCTGTACAGCGAGAGCGGGGAGGGTCCCACACCAATCACACAGACCCCTCTGTACCAGTGAGGGGGGGAGGGTCCCACACCAATCACACAGACCCTTCTGTACCAGCGAGAGTGGGGAGGGTCCCACACCAATCACACAGACCCCTCTGTACCAGCGAGAGCGGGGAGGGTCCCACACCAATCACACAGACCCCCCTGTACAGCGAGAGCGGGGAGGGTCCCACACCAATCACACAGACCCCTCTGTACCAGCGAGAGTGGGGAGGGTCCCACACCAATCACACAGACCCCCCTGTACAGCGAGAGCGGGGAGGGTCCCACACCAATCACACAGACCCCCCTGTACCAGTGAGGGTGGGGAGGGGCACTTCGTCCTACAACAGCCATGAGGGATATTGTTGCCCCCCCCACTCCCCCCGGGAAGAGGGTGGATCATGCAGTTTGCCGTATCTCTCGCTCAGTTGACTTGCCCCTTCTTAGTCGCTCGCCTCCATAGGTCATCCTTCTGCTGGGTGGGTGCTGAGCACGTCATGGAATCATCCAGAGCTTGCGAAGGCAGTGCTGCTCCGTAGTCAGGGAACAGCGGTCGGGCGTTGCTGCGGGGGGCGGGGGAACATATACAGAGTGTCAGCTGCGTTCCTGCTATCCAATATCCCAGCTGGACAGGTGAGAGGCCAGATACACTCCCACCCCCTCCCAGAACCACATCTCCACCCCCCCCCTCCCACAGGCCAGAACACACCCCTGAGAGGGGAAGAAAAATGTCTCAGCCAGGCAGCGTAGGACAGGCCTGAATCCCGCTGCCAAGCTGAGGGCAGGATTCTCCAGGATCCCCTCCATTAGAAAGACACCAACACTGGCATGGGGTTCCAGCTGCTGTTCCCCACTTGCCTGGGCAGCGTGGGCCCTTGGTGCGACACTGGGCAGCTGTGTGAGCATGACCTGGGACAGCACCAACAGGGCAGGACGGGTAACAGGGAAATGAACTCATTCAAACAGAGACAGCCTAACGGGAAGCACCGTTCACAAATTTCCCCCCACCTCACACCGGCCAATAACCGGGCCAGAAGCTGAAACTCAGAAATCACAGAATTCTGACAGTGCACAGGGCCATTCGGCCCATCAATCTCAGGCTATCACAGTCTCAACCAGAGGAAGAACTCATTGGGTTATGGGGCAAGGCCGTACACATATCATACAGCAAGTATGTGAACCCACTACTCCTTTCATCAGGACAACTCAAACAGAACAGGAGAGAATAGGAAGAGGTACAGACTGCATGAGGGCACTTCACAACTGACAATCATCATACATTTCATCTGCATTTATTACTAAATAGATATAAAACTCCCTCTACACTGTCCCCCCCATCAAACACTCCCAGGACAGATACAGCACGGGGTTAGATACAGAGTAAAGCTCCCTCGACACTGTCCCCCATCAAACACTCCCAGGACAGGTACAGCACGGGGTTAGATACAGAGTAAAGCTCCCTCTACACTGTCTCCCCATCAAACACTCCCAGGACAGGTACAGCACGGGGTTAGATACAGAGTAAAGCTCCCTCTACACTGTCCCCATCAAACACTCCCAGGACAGGTACAGCACAGGGTTAGATACAGAGTAAAGCTCCATCTACACTGTCCCCATCAAACACTCCCAGGACAGGTACAGCACAGGGTTAGATACAGAGTAAAGCTCCCTCTACACTGTCCCCCCAATCAAACACTCCCAGGACAGGTACAGCACGGGGTTAGATACAGAGTAAAGCTCCCTCTACACTGTCCCCCCATCGAACACTCCCAGGACAGGTAAAGCACAGGGTTAGATACAGAGTAAAGCTCCCTCTACACTGTCCCCCATCAAACACTCACAGGACAGGGACAGCACGGGGTTAGATACAGAGTAAAGCTCCCTCTACACTGTCCCCCCCCATCAAACACTCCCAGGACAGGTACAGCACGGGGTTAGATACAGAGTAAAGCTCCCTCTGCACTGTCCCCCCCATCAAACACTCCCAGGACAGGTACAGCACGGGGTTAGATACAGAGTAAAGCTCCCTCTACACTGTCACCCCATCAAACACTCCCAGGACAGGTACAGCACGGGGTTAGATACAGAGTAAAGCTCCCTCTACACTGTCCCCACCAAACACTCCCAGGACAGATACAGCACGGGGTTAGATACAGAGTAAAGCTCCCTCTACACTGTCCCCCATCAAACACTCCCAGGACAGGTAGAGCACAGGGTTAGATACAGAGTAAGGCTCCCTCTACACTGTTCCCCCCATCAAACACTCCCAGGACAGGTACAGCACGGGGTTAGATACAGAGTAAAGCTCCCTCTACACTGTCCCCACATCAAACACTCCCAGGACAGGTACAGCACAGGGTTAGATACAGAGTAAAGCTCCCTCTACATTGTCCCCACTCAACACTCCCAGACAGGTACAGCACGGGTTAGATACAGAGTAAAGCTCCCTCTACACTGTCCCCATCAACACCTCCCAGGACAGGTACAGCACGGGGTTAGATACAGAGTAAAGCTCCCTCTACACTGTCCCCCATCAAACACTCCCAGGACAGGTACAGCACGGGGTTAGATACAGAGTAAAGCTCCCTCTACACTGTCCCCCCATCAAACACTCCCAGGACAGGTACAGCACGGGGTTAGATACAGAGTAAAGCTCCCTCTACACTGTCCCCATCAAACACTCCCAGGACAGGTACAGCACAGGGTTAGATACAGAGTAAAGCTCCCTCTACACTGTCCCCATCAAACACTCCCAGGACAGGTACAGCACGGGGTTAGATACAGAGTAAAGCTCCCTCTACACTGTCCCCCATCAAACACTCCCAGGACAGGTACAGCACGGGGTTAGATACAGAGTAAAGCTCCCTCTACACTGTCCCCATCAAACACTCCCAGGACAGGTACAGCACGGGGTTAGATACAGAGTAAAGCTCCCTCTACACTGTCCCCATCAAACACTCCCAGGACAGGTACAGCACGGGGTTAGATACAGAGTAAAGCTCCCTCTACACTGTCCCCATCAAACACTCCCAGGACAGGTACAGCACGGGGTTAGATACAGAGTAAAGCTCCCTCTACACTGTCCCCCCCATCAAACACTCCCAGGACAGGTACAGCACAGGGTTAGATACAGAGTAAAGCTCCCTCTACACTGTCCCCCCATCAAACACTCCCAGGACAGGTACAGCACGGGGTTAGATACAGAGTAAAGCTCCCTCTACACTGTCCCCCCATCAAACACTCCCAGGACAGGTACAGCACGGGGTTAGATACAGAGTAAAGCTCCCTCTACACTGTCCCCCCATCAATCCCAGGACAGGTACAGCACGGGGTTAGATACAGAGTAAAGCTCCCTCTACACTGTCCCCCCATCAAACACTCCCAGGACAGGTACAGCACGGGGTTAGATACAGGCAACTGTTACACTTGGTCACATGTGAGTCTATCTGGTGTGAACGTAAGCCCGATAACATCTGGAATTTTGAAATGCAGCCTTTGACATGAGACTTACTTAATGCCAGGTACCTCACAGGATTTGGGTCTTGATGTCACATTCTGTACCTGCAAAATAACAGATTTGGATGAGTTTGTACCTGTTTAATGCAATCTCCGTTCTGCCCTGTCTAACAGATGGTGTGTGAATTCCTCCACACTGAACCTCACCTTCCTGGTATCCCACACAGCCTTGGGCAGCGGTTTCTCCTCATCTTGGATATTATCGTGGGGTGGCACAGAAAATGGTAAACCTGCAATCAAAGTAGAACAAAGTCACGGAGACTGTGCAGACAGAGGCTGTGAATTAGAACGTTTAAGGAGAATGTGTGGCTCTGCGTTCCTGTGAGCGTGCAGGCGACGTGGGGGGGGGGGCAGCGAGAGCAAAAGCTTCGCCCTGTACGGTTCCTGCCAAATCGAGGGGTTTGTCCTGCACAGACTCAGTCTCGACCAAGCATGCTGCAGAGTCACTCACCTTTCCCACAAATGATCATTTCCCCATCCAGTAAACCTGTTGACAAAAGAAAAAAAATTAAGAATGATGGAGAATTTTTTAAAATTCATCCACGGGATATGGGCGTCACTGGCTGGGCCAGCATTTATTATCTATTCCTGGTTACCCCCTTGAGAAGGTGGCGGTGAGCTGCCTTCTCCAATTGCTGCAATCAATTCTGAGGGGGAAGGAATTCCAGGACTTTGACCCAGTGACTGTGAAGGAACGGCCAATATATTTCCAAATCAGGATGGTGAGTGGTTTGAAGGGAACTCGTAGGGGTGGGGTTCCCCACATATCTGCTGTCCTCGTCCTTCTAGGTGGAAGTGGAATCATTGCAAAAACCGCACAGGAAGAGGCCACTTTGCCCAGTGTTGTCACTTGGAAAGATTTATCCAGTTCGACTCAATCCTCTCTTTTCCCGATAGCTATTATTTATTGTCACAAGTAGGCTTACATTAACACTGCAATGAATTGTGAAAATCCCCTAGTCGCCATACTCCGGTGCCTGTTCGGGTCCACTGAGGAAGAATTTAGCACCAGCAATGTACCCTAACCAGTACGTCTTTCAGAGTGTGGGAGGAAACCAGAGCACCTGGAGAAAACCCACGCAGAAACGGGGAGAACATGCAGACTCCACACAGATCGTGACCCAAGCGGGAATGGAACCCGGGTCCCTAGCGCTGTGAGGAAGCAATGCTAACCGCTGTGCTGCACTGCAGAGTACAGCTTCAGTCTGTACCTAACCCCTGTGGGTCCTCGGTTTCATATTTCTATTTATTTTTGGAAATAGCCATTCTCTCGACTTTCGCCAGATGTTCAGGAAGCCCTCTGCAGGTCAAGTGAGAGAAATTCTCGCCTCAGTTAGTTCCCAAAAGGAATAGAACAGACCAACATTTCACACACGAGTTACATTGGTGTCGCAACAGCAATCAAGCATCACATTGTGAGCTATAATTACACAAGCAACTCAAGCACAGCATCTATTCATCAAGAACCTTCCAACCTTACAGCACTGAGGTGTAATACACAGAACGCATCACTCTGTATCTAACCCCATGCTGTACCTGTCCTGGGAGTGTTTGATGTGGGGAGCAGTGTAGAGGGAGCTTTACTCTGTATATAACCCCGTGCTGTACCTGTCCTGGGAGTGTTTGATGGGGACAGTGTAGAGGGAGCTTTACTCTGTATCTAACCCTGTGCTGTACCTGTCCTGGGAGTGTTTGATGGGGAACAGTGTAGAGGGAGCTTTACTCTGTATCTAACCCTGTACTGTACCTGTCCTGGGAGTGTTTGATGGGGACAGTGTAGAGGGAGCTTTACTCTGTATCTAACCCCGTGATTGTTCCTGTGGAGCAGCATGGAGAGGCAGCAATTTGGGCGAGTGTAAAGTTTGAGTTTAAGGTAATTTTTAACATTTTCTTTTTGGTTAAAGTAGCGAGCGGTGGTAGTTTTTTGCCGTTTTTTTTAAAACTAACTGGAAACCGGAAGTCGTCATAAGGAGGCTTGCCAGTAGTTGTAGTTTTTCTCTCTGACTCTATAAATTGGTACAGAGAGGAAACCCGATACTCTACACAGGTACAGTATCCCACCCTCCCCCCTCCTCTAACCTAATAATAAGTGTGTGGGAAGTTTTCTTTTCTCTCCGAGAAATTAAAGTATCAGGGCTGGCAGTGCAGGCAGTACGTTGCACGTCCTGCGGTATGTACGAGGTGAGGGACACCAGTAGTGTTCCTGCTGATTATACCTGGAGGAAGTGTGTCCATTTGCAGCTCCTTGAGGATCGTGTTAAGGAGCTGGAGCTGGAATTTGAGGAACTCAGGATAATTCGAGAGGTTGAGGTGGATATTGACAGGAGTTACAAAGAGATAGTCACTCCTAAAAGAGATTCTTGGGTAACTGCCAGGAAGACGGGTAAGAAGCAATCGGGGAGACAATACCCCCGGGGCTGTTCCCCTCCAAAATAAGTTTTCTGTCCTGGAGGCTACAGTTGAGGAATCATCAACTGGATATAGCCAAAGGGAGCAGGTCTCTGGGGGTGAGCCTGCTGAGAATGCTCAGGTGGGTGGGGGGAATGAGAGATTGGGCCTGGTAATTGGAGACTCCATAGTTAGGGGGACAGATAGGAGAGTAAATAATAATAAACGGGACTCAGGGCTGGTGTGTTGCCTCCCAGGGGCCGGGGTCCAGGACGTCTCAGAGCGGGTTTTTAAGATTCTTAAGGGAGAGGGGAGTCAGCCCCATGGATTAGTAAATTTGCAGATGACACTAAAGTCGGTGGAGTGGTAGATAGTGAAGAGGGGTGTTATAGTTTGCAGAGGGACTTAGACAAGTTGCAGAGCTGGGCCGAGAGGTGGCAAATGGAGTTTAATGTGGAAAAGTGTGAGGTAAGGCACTATGGCAGAAATAATAAATGTGTAGAGTATAGGGCTAATGGTAGGATTCTTAGTAGTCTTGATGAACAGAGGGATCTTGGTGTGTATGTGCATAGATCCCTGAAAGTAGGCAGTCAGGTCAAGAAGGTTGTTAAGAAGGCATATGGAGTCTTAGCTTTTATTGGTAGGGGGATTGAATTTCGCAGCCGCAACGTCATGTTGCAACTGTACAAAACTCTAGTGCGGCCGCACTTGGAGTATTGTGTGCAGTTCTGGTCCCCACATTATAAAAAAGATGTGGAGGCATTGGAGAGGGTACAGAGGTGGTTTACCAGGATGTTGCCTGGTGTGGAGGGCAGGTCTTATGAGGAGAGGCTGAGGGATTTGAGGTTGTTTTCGTTAGAAAGGAGGAGGCTAAGAGGGGACCTAATCGAAACATACAAGGTGATTAGAGGTTTAGATAGGGTGGACAGTGATAGCCTTTTTCCTAGGATGGAAAAAGCTAGACGAGGGGACACAGCTTTAAATTAAGGGGTGATAGTTGTAGGATGGATATCAGAGGCAGGTTCTTTACCCAAAGGGTGGCTCGGGAGTGGAATGCCCTGCCTGCAGCAGTTGTAGATGCGCCAAGTTTGGTGGCGTTTAAGAGGTTAGTAGATAAGTTTATGGATGAGAAGGGAATGGTTTAGGTTAGAGGATCATTGCTTTTTCCGAATTGGTCGGCGCAACATTGAAGGCCGAAGGGCCTGTTCTGCACTGTAATGTTCTATGTTCTATGCGAGTGTTTGATGGGGACAGCGTAGAGGGAGCTTTACTCTGTATCTAACCCTGTGCTGTACCTGTCCTGGGAGTGTTTGATGGGGGGACAGTGTAGAGGGAGCTTTACTCTGTATCTAACCCCATGCTGTATCTGTCCTGGGAATGTTTGATGGGGACAGTGTAGAGGGGGCTTTACTCTGTATCTAACCCCGTGCTGTACCTGTCCTGGGAGTGTTTGATGGGGACAGTGTAAGGAAAGCTTTGCTGTGTATCTAACCCCGTGCTGTACCTGTCCCTGGGAGTGTTTGATGGGGGGACAGTGTAGAGGGAGCTTTACTCTGTATCTAACCCCGTGCTGTACCTGTCCTGGGAGTGTCTGATGGGTGGACAGTGTAGAGGGAGCTTTACTCTGTATCTAACCCTGTGCTGTACCTGTCCTGGGAGTGTTTGATGGGGGGACAGTGTAGAGGGAGCTTTACTCTGTATCTAACTCCGTGCTGTACCTGTCCTGGGAGTGTTTGATGGGGGGACAGTGTAGAGGGAGCTTTACTCTGTATCTAACCCCGTGCTGTACCTGTCCTGGGAGTGTTTGATGGGGAGACAGTGTAGAGGGAGCTTTACTCTGTATCTAACCCCGTGCTGTACCTGTCCTGGGAGTGTTTGATGGGGAGACAGTGTAGAGGGAACTTTACTCTGTATCTAACCCCATGCTGTACCTGTCCTGGGAGTGTTTGATGGGGAGACAGTGCAGGTGGAGCTTTACTCTGTGTAGGAGTGAAGGGATTGTGTCGAGTTCCACCCAGGCCCCCTGGGCAGTTCAGTCACCCTGTGAACCAGGGAATGAGACAGAACCCAACTCTTGCTCCACAGCTCAGTGTTGTGGTCTGAAAATGCACCCATTTACAGACAGAGAGTTTCCATGGTGGGACTTACCGCTTCTCTTGGTGTGGCTCAGCGATGTCTGGCCTGGGCCGGGGAATGGATTGGCTGCATTCGGATTGGTCACACTGGTGTGAAGCGCAGAGTCAGAGTTTGTTCTGTAAAAAAAATCCAAGTAAATTGGTCAACAGAACACCCAGAGACAAAGTAGGAGAAGTGTAGACGTCCCAGTGTAACCGAGAGGGGAACAGTCCGGTGGGAACCCGGAACGAGGGGCAGAGTGGAGGCCGGGGGCAAGGGGAGAGCGAGAGACAGAGACAGAGACAGAGACAGAGACAGAGACAGAGACAGAGACAGAGACAGAGACAGAGACAGAGACAGAGACAGAGCGTGAGGGAAGAGTGGGACCCGCAGAGAGAGAGAGAGAGAGAGAGAGGGGGGAGGGAGCAGGGAGGGAGGAAGACATAGAGCGAGGGGGAGGGGACATAGAGTGTGGGGAAGGGGGGCAGAGAGTAGGAGAGGGGGGGTGGGGGGAGGGGCAGACTGAGAAGGGTAAACAGAAAGGCACAGACAGAGTGGCAACCAGAGACAGAGTGAGAGAGAAAGAGATTGACAGAGCGATAAGTACATTCCCACAAACACCCCAGGCCCTGCCTCAGAATGGAGTCCAACTATTACCCCCCTGAGGATAGTGAGAGACGCGCTGCTGAGGGCCAGAATCTCTGCCTGGAACTAGCCAAGTCCCATTCACAGTGCCGAGATATCGTACAGGAGCCAATGCTGTTCACTATACTTTCCCCAGAGAACAAGCAGCTCTGACTGGGAGTTCCTGCCCCTGAAAAGCAGCAGCAAGTGCAGCTCTCTCACTCCATCAGACAGGCTGTATTCCAAACAGCCCCAGGGACAGGATGAATGAAGGTTTCCTCTACATTGGCAACGTGCACTGTGTGTGGAGGGACTGCCGAGGAGGACAAACAGATCACCTGTTCAGGGTCGAGCTGAATCCAAAGCGATGTCCTTTCTCCGCGGGGAAGTTGCACCAAGCTGGGGCGTTCCTTAACGTGGGGGAGAAAGAAATAAACAAACCTTATTAAAGACATGGCGCAAACAGGACGGAGAGACAGGCTCCAGCACAGGGGAGGAGAGGACACGGGCTCTCAATATTCACAAGAACTGAAGGCTGAGTGACAGCACAGCGGCAAGAGTGTCACAGGCTGGGGGGGGGGGGAGGGGGGACACAGGGGGGGGGACAGAGAGAGGGGGGGGGACAGAGAGAGGGGGGGGGGACAGAGAAGGGGGGGGGGGGGGGGACAGAGAGAGGGGGGGGGAAGGGGAAGAGGAAGAAAGAGACACATCCACAGGCAAGGAGAAATGGGGGGGTTGGTGAGGTTGGGTTGCGGAGAGGAGACTAGATACTCGGTTATTAAGGAAGGCAATCTGCCAAAGGGACCCTGTGCTAAGGGTCACAGAGACGGAAGGTTTCAGATCTTTTCCTATTCCGTACATCCTTGCAGTCACTAATAACCAATTCCCTGAACCCCCTGCATCATTCCGCGAGGGTGGCTAACATATCAAAGGGGCAGTGCCAGGGTAATGATAGCTCACAGTCAACTCTGTGCAAATGGACTGAATGACCCAGAGTTTGTTTGGGGAAAGCGACAGAGTCCTTCCTTCTGTCTTCTTGTGAATCTTCAAAACAGAACGTGTTGCCTGCTATGTAAAGCTGACAGGGAATATCGACGAAATTGTTCAATTCTAGGCAAAGTGCAGGAGTGGGACTGCAATGCAATCATATTGCTTTCAAAGGGCTACCACAGGCATAATGGGCCAAATGGCACCTTTCTAGCCTGCATATTCTATCATCCGAACACAGTTCCTATTGACCATGTGCCCAGACAGCAAGAACAGCAGATTGAGCTCCCTCCTCCAGAGATGTGAGTTAAAATGAAGAGGTTACGAGGTAAAGAATAACACAGCAGAAGGCAGTTCACAGCCCAGAGGCAGAGAGAAAACATCCAAGGTGTAGAAATGGCAGAAGGGAGAAAGAGGGAGAGAGATACCAAGCAGAGTAGAATGGAAGAGGTTGACATGTCCAGATCACAGTCCAGCAGGGCAGGAACTGACCAGAGACCCAAACAGGCACAATGGCAAAAGACTCAACCAGAAAGGACAACACCCCAGAAACCGTGTCCAAACTTCCTCTTCAAAGACACAATGAGAAAGCAGACTTACACCAGTCAAGACCATAATCACATCCAGTCTGAGGGCTGGACAGAGTCTGGAGGAAGTGTTACAGTGACTGAGGTTACCACTGGGACACAGTGACACTTTCCAGCCAGGTCTGCTATTGCTGCCAGAGTTTCTGCACTCTATCTGGAATTCTTTACAGCTGGGGCTGCAAGGAAACTTTGACAAGATTGAAGCTTCCAGCTCCTCACCAGCTGGAAGCAGAGTTGGTGCAAGCATCAATGTTCAGGAACTGAGCCATTGCTTCCAACAATCCACAAACCCTCATCACCAGAAATTTCCCATCAAATACAAACCACACAACCCTCATTAACCTGCACCCACCATCTGGTAAAGAACATTCATCATCTCACATCTGCTTACGTATCTGGTCAGCTTTCTAAGTATTTACGTCTAAAATATAACTTGCAGCAGAAAAATTCCACCCAAGTGAGACTGCAGCCTCCCACCAGCAGCAGAGAAACTTCATCTGGACTTGTCTCTCTGAGAGACCTCCGTGCTTCAGGCAATTAATCCCATCGCCACAATCTGAGACAAGAGGGTAGGGAAATAGAACAGCAAACTCCTTACCTTCTCCAGCTGGTATCCGGGGGTGGAGACAAGTAGGCAGAGCTGTACGGGGAACTGTCAACGTGGACAAAACAGTCAAGGAAATTCTCTCCGCCCGGGCTGGGAGTAACTTTGGACACTGTACCCCGAGTGGAAACGATAGGGATGTTTTGCTGCAATCGTATAGGGTGTTGGTGAGACCACACCTGGAACATTGTGCACAGTTTTGATCTCCTTTTGTAGGATAGAATCACACAGCACAGAAGGAGGCCGTTCGGCCCATCAAGTCTGTATCAGTCACAATCCTACAGAGGCTTTATTCCCCATAATCCCATATATTTAGCCTGCTAACGCCCCTGACACTAGGGTCAATTTAGCATGGCCAATCCACCTAACCTGCACATCTTTTGGACTGTGGGAGAAAACCAGAGCATCTGGAGGAAACCCACACAGACATGGGGAAAATGTGCAGGCTCCACACAGACAGTGACTCGAGGCTGGTGCGGCAAAGCAACAGTGCTAACCACTGCTCATCTGAATAAGGATGTCTCTGCAAGAGAGGGAGTACAACGGAGGTTTAACAAACAGATTCCTGGGATGGCAGGTCTGTCCTCCGAGGAGAGACTAAGTCAGTTAGAATTATAGAGACTAAGTTAGTTAGGATTACATTCACTGGAGTTCAGAAGAGTGAGAGGGATCTCATAGAAACTTATAAAACTCTAACGGGATTAGACAGGGTAGATTCAGAAAGAATGTTCCGGATGGTGGGGGGAGTCCAGAGTTTGAGGATAAGGGGTAAATGTTTTAGAACTGAGAGGAGAGGAGAAATTTCTTCACCCAGAGGATGGGGAATGTGTGGAATTCACTCCCACAGAAAGTAGTTGACGCCAAAACGTTGTGTGATTTCAAGAAGGAATTAGATATAGCTCTTGGAGCTCAAGGGATTGAGAGATATGGGAGGGAAGGGGTCAGGAGATTGAATTTATTGATCAGCCATGATCATAATGAATGGTAAGCAGGCTCGAAGGGCAGAATGGCCTCCTCCTGCTTCTAGTTTCTACATATTATTTGAACGCAAAGAGACTGCGAGATGCTGTCGGGCAAAGGGACATGGGGATTCTTATTCAGAAGACTCAAAAAGCTAGTGTACAGGTGCAGAAGGTCAGAGGGAAGGGAAACAAAAAACCATTTTGGGGGTATAAAAGGAGGAGGTAATGCTGCAACTGCACAAAGTAGCAGTGAGGCCACATTTCAAATACTGTGTGCAGTTTTGGTCCCCTTATTGAAGGGAGTTATATTATCACTGGAGGCAGTACAGAGGAGCTTTACTAGCATGATCCTGAATATACAAAGCATACTGTTCAGAGAGTACAGAAAAGGAGGGGAAAAAAATTTGATTTGATCATTGTCACATGTATTAGCATACAGTGAAAAGTACTGTTTGTTGCATGCTATACAAAGCATACCGGTCATAGAGAAGGAAAGGAGAGGGTGCAGAATGTAGTGTTACAGTCATAGCTCGGGTGTAGAGAAAGATCAACTTAGCGTGAGGTAGGTCCATTCAGAGGTCTGACAGCAGCAGGGAAGAAGCTGTTCTTGAGTCGGTTGGTACGTGACTTTTGTATCTCTTTCCTGATGGGAGAGAGAATGTCCGGGGTGCACGGGGGTCCTTAATAATGCTGGCTGTTTTGCCGAGGCAGCGGGAAGTGTGGACAGAGTCAGTGGATGGGTTGATGGATCGCACTGCTGCTTCACAGCACCAGTGACCCGGGTTCAATTCCCTACTTGGGTCAGTGTGTGTGTGGAGTTTGCATGTTCTCCCCCATGTGAGTCTGGGTCTCCAGTCTGAAAGATGTGCTGGTTAGGGGGCATTGGATGTGCTAAATTCTCCTTCAGTGTACCTGAACAGGCACCAGAGTGCAGCAACTAGGGTATTTACACAGTAACTTCATTGCAGTGCTAATGTAAGCCTAATTGTGACACTAATAAATAAACTTTAGAATAAGGGGGTGCTCATTTAAGACAGATTTGTGGAAGAATTTCTTCACTCAGAGCAGTGGACCTTTGGAGTTCTTTACCCCAGGAAGATGCACAGGCCGACTCCTTGAACCTTTCCAAAGCTGAGATGGTTTGTGATCAGTCCCGGGATTAAATGTCGCACAGATAAGGCAGGAAAGTGGAACAGAGTGTTAGATTGGTCATGATCTTATCAAATGGCCCAGCAGGCTCAAAGGGCTGAATGGCCTCCTCCTGTTCCTTTCTCTGATGGTCTGATCCAGATACACTCACAGCACCGTTAGGGAGCCAGTTCCAGGATTCGAACCAGAGTCACTGCGGTGCATCTTGCAGATGGTACACACTGCTCTTTGTCGGTGGTGGAAGGAATGAGTTAAAAAGACGGAGTAGGAAAACACCGAGAAAAAAGGATATCTGTCGCCTGTGAGGGGACATCAGCCTCGCTCTCTGTACCCTTTCCACCAATCCATGATGGCGGGTGCCGCGACTGGAGTCCAATGCTGAGTTGAAGGGGCTCTGGAAAAGATTGAAAAATAAATCAATTGCAAACACACACAATATTCAGTGAGGTCATTAATCATCAGAAATTCTAGCCCACAAGCCCCAGCAAGGAAAGGCACTCAACCACATATCAATAACCAAGATAAAAAAAGTGTGTCACTCCCTCGGCACCGACCCTCCCGCAGCGCGGCGCTCCCTCGGCACCGACCCTCCCGCAGCGCGGCGCTCCCTCGGCACCGACCCTCCCGCAGCGCGGCGCTCCCTCGGCACCGACCCTCCCGCAGCGCGGCGCTCCCTCGGCACTGGAATGATGCTTTGATTTTGTTCTCAGGTCTGTGGAGTGAGTCTTGTACCTGTGATTCCAGGACTTGTTGTTTAAACATCTAAGCAACACCTGACTTTAAACAACTAATTTGAAATTTCAACCAAATGAAGATTCATGTCTCCCCCAAGACAGTGATCCCCAACCAAAGAGGAAATGTGCAAACACATCGGGAATCTTATAATCAGAATCCCTACGGTATAGGAGGGAGCCATTCTGCCCATCGAGTCTACACCGGCCACAATCCCATCCAGGCCCTACCCCCATAACCACATGTATTTACCCTGGAATCCTCCTCGCACTAAGAGGCAATTTAGCATGGCAAATCCACCTAGGCTACACATCTTTGGACACTAATGGGCAATTTAGCATGGCCAATCCACCAAACCCACACATTTTCAGACTGTGGGAAGAAACCAGAGTACCTGAAGGAAACCCATACAGACACGGGGAGAATGTGCAAACTCCATACAGACAGTGACCCAAGCTGGGAATTAAACCCAGGTCCCTGGCACTGTGGGGCAGCAATGCCAGCCACTGTGCCACCAGTCTGCCCCAGCTCTGAACACCTCACCCATGATTCCCACAGCGCGAATACCTGGAACTCGGTGGCATTGTTGGAAATGGCGTTGACGTTTGGCAGCGAGCCACCATAGTATGGCCCTCGAGTGTGTGACAGGCGGAGCTGGTGTACCTTCTGAGCCTGCAACTGGGGCAAAAACAAACACAGGTCACATGTACATCATCACACTAGCACAGGGCACAAAAATCCAGAGGTGGCACATGGAGATGGAAAGGAGGATAATCAGAACACTCACAAAAAACTCAATCAAACCTTAGCTCCTCTTAAAGCCAGAGACACAACTTGGCACATTGTACTGTCCCAGAGCAAACATAAAGGCGCATATTCCAGCATCAGCAAAATACAAACAACAACATTAACTAGAAATATACAACAATAATCAGGTAGAACGGCTGCTGTAGGTCACTGAGTGTCTTTAAGATAGAGACAGATAGGTTCTTGATTAACAAGGGGATCAGATGCCATGGATAAAAGACAGGACAGTGGGGTTGAGAAAAATATCACCCATGATTACGCGGCAGAACAGACTCAATGGGCAGAGGCTAATTCTGCTCTCATGTCTTACAATCCATTCAAGAAACACATCTGGCCAAGATGCAAGCACATCCAGCATTACACACACAGTGAAGAACTGTCCCCATCAAACACTCCCAGGACAGGTACAGCACAGGGTTAGATACAGAATAAAGCTCCCTCTACACTGTCCCGCCATCAAACACTCCTAGGACAGGTACAGCACGGGGTTAGATACAGAGTAAAGCTCCCTCTACGCTGTCCCCATCAAACACTCCCAGGACAGGTACAGCAGAGGGTTAGATACAGAGTAAAGCTCCCTCTACACTGTCCCCCCATCAAACACTCCCAGGACAGGTACAGCACGGGGTTAGATCCAGAATAAAGCTCCCTCTACACTGTCCCCATCAAACACTCCCAGGACAGGTGCAGCACGGGGTTAGATATAGAGTAAAGCTCCCTCTACACTGTCCCCCCATCAAACACTCTCAGGACAGGTGCAGCACGGGTTAGATACAGAGTAAAGCTCCCTCTACACTGCCCCCATCAAAACACTCCCAGGACAGGTACAGCACGGGGTTAGATCCAGAGTAAAGCTCCCTCTACACTGTCCCCCCATCAAACACTCTCAGGACAGGTACAGCACAGGGTTAGCTACAGAGTAAAGCTCCCTCCACACTGTCCCCCCATCAAACACTCTCAGGACAGGTACAGCACAGGGTTAGATACAGAGTAAAGCTCCCTTTGTCAGTACACTGTATGTCAGGGCATGTGCCTGTGTGTGAATATGTGTCTCATTCTGTGACTCACTAGGTGTCTCAGTGTGTGATGGTATGTCTGTGTTCCGCTCTGTTTGAGTGTGAGTATGTGTCGCTCACTCTGTGTGTGTAAAGGTATATTTTCTCACTCTGTGTCAGGGCGTGGGTGAGGGTATGTGTCCCTCATTCTGTACCAGGGTGTGTGTTACTCTGTGAGGGTGGTCTCCTCTGTGAGGGTGTGTGTGTCTCACTCTATGTCTGTGTGTGTGACACTCTGTGGGAGTGTGTGTCCATCACTCTGTTGAGAGAGTGTGTGTGTGTGAGAGAGAGGGTGTGTGTGTCTGTGAAAGGATGTGTGTGAGGGTGTGTGTCAGGTTATGTCTCTCTCTGTGTGTGTGAGGGTGTGTATCAGTCTATGATGGATTGTGTCAGGTTTTGTCTCTCTCTGTGTGTGAGGGTGTGTATCAGCCTGTGATGGATTGTGTCAGGTTATGTCTCTCTCTGTGTGTGAGGGTGTGTATCAGCCTGTGATGGATTGTGTCAGGTTTTGTCTCTCTCTGTGTGTGAGGGTGTGTATCAGTCTGTGATGGATTGTGTCAGGTTATGTCTCTCTCTGTGTGTGAGGGTGTGTATCAGCCTGTGATGGATTGTGTCAGGTTATGTCTCTCTCTGTGTGTGAGGGTGTGTATCAGCCTGTGATGGATTGTGTCAGGTTTTGTCTCTCTCTGTGTGTGAGGGTGTGTATCAGTCTGTGATGGATTGTGTCAGGTTTTGTCTCTCTCTGTGTGTGAGGGTGTGTATCAGTCTGTGATGGATTGTGTCAGGTTTTGTCTCTCTCTGTGTGTGAGGGTGTGTATCAGCCTGTGATGGATTGTGTCAGGTTTTGTCTCTCTCTGTGTGTGAGGGTGTGTATCAGCCTGTGATGGATTGTGTCAGGTTTTGTCTCTCTCTGTGTGTGAGGGTGTGTATCAGTCTGTGATGGATTGTGTCAGGTTTTGTCTCTCTCTGTGTGTGAGGGTGTGTATCAGTCTGTGATGGATTGTGTCAGGTTATGTCTCTCTCTGTGTGTGAGGGTGTGTATCAGTCTGTGATGGATTGTGTCAGGTTTTGTCTCTCTCTGTGTGTGAGGGTGTGTATCAGCCTGTGATGGATTGTGTCAGGTTATGTCTCTCTCTGTGTGTGAGGGTGTGTATCAGCCTGTGATGGATTGTGTCAGGTTATGTCTCTCTCTGTGTGTGAGGGTGTGTATCAGTCTGTGATGGATTGTGTCAGGTTATGTCTCTCTCTGTGTGTGAGGGTGTGTATCAGTCTATGATGGATTGTGTCAGGTTATGTCTCTCTCTGTGTGTGAGGGTGTGTATCAGTCTATGATGGATTGTGTCAGGTTATGTCTCTCTCTGTGTGTGAGGGTGTGTGTCAGGTTATGTCTCTCTCTGTGTGTGAGGGTGTGTATCAGTCTATGATGGATTGTGTCAGGTTATGTCTCTCTCTGTGTGTGAGGGTGTGTATCAGTCTGTGATGGATTGTGTCAGGTTATGTCTCTCTCTGTGTGTGAGGGTGTGTATCAGTCTATGATGGATTGTGTCAGGTTATGTCTCTCTCTGTGTGTGAGGGTGTGTATCAGTCTATGATGGATTGTGTCAGGTTATGTCTCTCTCTGTGTGTGAGGGTGTGTATCAGTCTATGATGGATTGTGTCAGGTTATGTCTCTCTCTGTGTGTGAGGGTGTGTATCAGCCTGTGATGGATTGTGTCAGGTTATGTCTCTCTCTGTGTGAGGGTGTGTGTCAGGTTATGTCTCTCTCTGTGTGTGAGGGTGTGTATCAGTCTGTGATGGATTGTGTCAGGTTTTGTCTCTCTCTGTGTGTGAGGGTGTGTATCAGTCTATGATGGATTGTGTCAGGTTTTGTCTCTCTCTGTGTGTGAGGGTGTGTATCAGCCTGTGATGGATTGTGTCAGGTTATGTCTCTCTCTGTGTGTGAGGGTGTGTATCAGCCTGTGATGGATTGTGTCAGGTTTTGTCTCTCTCTGTGTGTGAGGGTGTGTATCGTTTGATGGTTGTGTCAGGTTTTGTCTCTCTCTGTGTGTGGGGTGTGTATCAGTCTGTGATGGATTGTGTCAGGTTTGTCTCTCTCTGTGTGTGAGGGTGTGTATCAGCCTGTGATGGATTGTGTCAGGTTTTGTCTCTCTCTGTGTGTGAGGGTGTGTATCAGCCTGTGATGGATTGTGTCAGGTTATGTCTCTCTCTGTGTGTGAGGGTGTGTATCAGCCTGTGATGGATTGTGTCAGGTTTTGTCTCTCTCTGTGTGTGAGGGTGTGTATCAGTCTATGATGGATTGTGTCAGGTTATGTCTCTCTCCCTGTGTGAGGGTGTGTATCAGCCTATGATGGATTGTGTCAGGTTATGTCTCTCTCTGTGTGTGAGGGTGTGTGTGACTCTCTCTGTGTGAGGGTGTGTGTGAGGGTATTTGTCACTCTCTCCTCCCTCCCTGCTGTGTGTGCTATCCAGCTCCACCCCCCCGGGCTGGTAGTCGGGATGAGGCCCGCAGCCTGCGCGCTAGGCCCCGGGCTGAAGTGGAGGGGGGCGGGCCCCCGGAACTTCCTTCCCCCCGAGGGGGTGGGGACGGCTTACCCGCGAGTTGTTGAGCTCCATCATCACCTCCTCGAAGGCCGCCGTCTCCTCGGCCTGTTTCTGGTTGTGGAGGGCGATCTTCTCGCTGAATTTCCGCGGGTTGTTGCCGGCCGCCATGTTGATGGCGCTGCCCCCGCTGTGTGCGTGAGTCCTCCTGCCCGCTGCTCTCCGGCCCGGCCTCCCCTCACACCGAGCCACAACTCCGCTCCACAAAGCCGAGCGGCCGTGGGCGCCAAACAGGCCGAGAGCGCATTAATCCCGTCAAAACAAACAGGAGGAAAAACAAAAACCCTGCCCGCCCGCCCCGCCGGGCATGCCGGGATCTGTAGTCTTTCCCGCCCTCTGTCTCCATTCTCTGAACGCTCGCCTAGACTACAACTCCCGGCATCCCCGCCGCGCCGCCGCCGCCTGGAGCCGCTCACAACTTCCGGCATACCCCGAGAGCCGCCGCCGCCGCCTACAAGTCCCGGCATCCCCTGCGCCCCCGATCGGAAGTGACGCCAGCACCCCAGCGAATGGCCAAGGAGGTGATGCAAGTCCCCGCCCCCGCCGGCCACACACCCCCTCTCCGCGCTGTGCCTTCTGGGTGTTGTAGTCCTGCGCCTCCCTCTTCCCAGATGGGAGACTGATGAGAAAAACTACAACCGCTCACAACTGCTATCAATCTACTTCAAGCTCAATGCTTCTGCACCCCTCTGATTGCAGCAATGCATCTTCCATTCCTCAACCCTCCCCCATCAACTCCCCTTCCAAAATCTGACCTGTACCTGTGGACAGCACAGTGCCAGGGACCGGGGTTCGATTCCCGGCGTGGGTCACTGTCTGTGCATAGTCTGTACATTCTCCCCATGTATGCATGGGTTTCCTCCTGGTGCTCTGTTTCCTTCTCTATCCGAAAGTTGTGCTGGTTAGGATGCTAAATTCTCCCTCAGCGAACCCAAACAGGCGCTGGAGTGTGGTGACTAGGGGAATTTCACAGTATGGAATCATAGAAACCTGAGAGGCCATTGAATCTGCACAGACCACACATTCCCTACTCCCATATCCGACATATTTACCCGCTAATCCCTCTAACCTACACATCAGCATGGCCAATCAACCTAACCCACACATCTTTGGACAATAACTTCATTGCAGTGTTAATGTTAGCCTTACTTGTGACTAATAAATAAAGTCTGATATGGAGATGCTGGCATTGGACTGGGGTGGGCACAGTAAGAAGTCTCACAACACCAAGTCCAACAGGTTTCATCGGACAAATAGAGAGTTGAGATCACAAACATGGCGTATATCGGCAGAGACACAATTACAAGACAATGATTGAATGCAAGTCTTTCAGGATTTTGTCTGCTTTCTTGCATCTTGGTAGAAACTTGATGTCACGATCCTCTCAGAGATCCTCTCCATTTCGACCATTATCCTGTAATTGTGTCTTTGCCCACACCATGCTTGCGAAGGAGAAGCAGCATTGTGAGAGTTCTTACTGTGACCTGAGAAAATATGTCGACCCCTGGAAGAATGTGCAGATTTTATTTGTCTTATTATTGTCACATATATTGGGATACAGTGAAAACTATTGTACTATGCAAATAAAGCATATTGTTCATACAGTACATTGGGGAGAAGGAAAGGAGAGAGTGCAGAATGTAGTGTTTGACAAGGTATACAGAAAGATTGGCTTAAATTAGCTTCATTCAAAAGCCGATTGCAGCAGGGAAGAAAATGTTCTAGAGTCAGTCAGTACGTGATCTCAGGCTTTGTATCTCTTTCCCAACAGGAGAAGGTGAAAAAGAGAATGTCTGGGGTGCGTGGATTCCCTAATTATGCTGACTGCTTTTCTCGAGGCAGCGGGAAATGTAGATGGAATTTAGTAGGTGGAATGTAGAATGTAGTCACATATAAATATTCAATTCTGCAGAAAGGTTGGCAGAACTATCCTCCAAATCATTATGGCTAGTCAATCTCACAACACCCACTGCATTCCAGCCTCTTGGCATCGTACCTGCTCTTTCTCCTGTGCTTTTTTAAAAAATGCATGTCTCATATACTCATAGCCAGTTTTCTCTTACAATCGAAGTAGATAGCCACCCATTCTCCCTTCCTCCTTCCCTGCCTCTGGGCTTCTATGTTTCTCTCTGTTTTGGTTCTCAACTAGATGAATAAACATTAAATAATAAAATAAATATTGAATCCTGACTGAGCAGAAACAGGCCATTGGCCCATCAAGGCTGCACCAACTGTCTCCAACACAGCATCTTATCCAGACCCTATCCCTATGTATTTGTGACATTAATCTACCCAATCTACACATCTTTGCTCACTAAGGAGCAATTTAGCATGACCAATGCACCTAACCTGCACATCTTTGGACATTAAGGAGCAATTTCACATGGC
The DNA here is from genome assembly GCA_024679065.1 of Sphyrna mokarran. Classification (NCBI taxonomy): domain Eukaryota; kingdom Metazoa; phylum Chordata; class Chondrichthyes; order Carcharhiniformes; family Carcharhinidae; genus Sphyrna; species Sphyrna mokarran. Next base: position 1,102,871 of record JAGIQG010000042.1, on the reverse strand, counting down.
CAATCCACCTAACCTACATGTCTTTGGACAAATAGGGGCAATTTAGTATAGCTAATCCACTTAACCTACACACTTTTGGATACTAAGGGACAATTTAGCATGGCCAATCTACCCTAACCTGCACATCTTTGGACACTAAGGGGCAATTTAGCATGGCCAATCCACCTAACCCGCACATCTTTGGACATTAAGGGGCAATTTAGCATGGCCAATCCACCCTAACCCGCACATCTTTGGACATTAAGGGGCAATTTAGCATGGCCAATCCACGTAGCCTACATATCTTTGGACGGCTTGGCAATTCTCACTTACAAAACAACCTGACCAAGAGCTAAAACCACAGCAGGAGAAAGGACAGAATCCAGGAGATAACAGCACAAAATTTAAAAAGGCCAATGAGATATTTATTGCAAAAGGACTGGAATATAAAAGTAGGGATGTGTTGTTGCAATTGAGGTAGTAGTAGAGGTAGGTACAATTTTGTCTGTTGAAAAACGCTTAGACAGTTACATGGGTATTATGGCATTGAGGGATATGGGCCATATATGGGCAATTAGGACTAGCTTAGTGGCATGGAGAAGTTGGGCCAAAGGGCCTGTTTCCCTACTGTAAATCTCTCTGACTCAAATACAATTCGGCAATAAAAGAAAATTGATCATTCTGCAATGTAACTATTAGTTTAATCCTTTGTATGAAGGGTAAACGTGTATTCAAGTGTTCTCTTTCCACAGATCAGAGCAGACTTGTTGCATTAATCCAGCGGTTTCTGTTTTTATTCTCGGTTTCCAGCATCCAGCAGTATTTTACTTTTATTATAATTACAATATTGTTTGATTTGTTTGCAGGTTGTGTTTAAAACATCTTGCTTGATATGTGTACCTTAGAAAAACAAAAGTATATTTTAACCATCCTGGTTGATATTTCATTGCGAGCATTGATTCTGTACGTGTGAGGCATGCTCAGCCAATAGATACACTGTGCTGCTTACTTGGGTGGCACGGTGGGTTAGCACCACTGCTTCACAGCACCAAGGAACCGGATTCGATTCCCAGCGCAGGTCACCGTCTGTGGAGACTGCACGTTGTCTGCGTGGGTTCCCTCCCATAGTGTGAAAGACATGCTGGTTAGGGTGCATTAACCCGAACAGGCACTGGACTGTGGCAACGAGGGGAATTTCACAGAAACTTTATTGCAGTGTTAATGTGAGCTTTCCTTGTGTTTAATAAATAAAACTTTAACTTTACATTATGCTTGATAATTTGATGCCCAGTATCCTTTAATAAACAGCAAAAACCCACACCTCCACGTAAAGGTCTTTCCTCAGGTTATCCTCCAACACTCTGCATCTCTGTTCTGCATTTTATACCTTCTGATCTCTGAATAAACACTATTAGCACCATTCTCAGCCTTTATCATTACCATACATCCTATTGTCCATGGGCTCTTGGTCAATTAGAAAACCCCAGCCCTCCCCTCGCATTATAAATCTCATCCAATTTCCTTTGTCTTGGGCTCTGACAAAGGCACATGCAGACTCAAAACATTGGCTTTATTAACAAGGGAGAAAGTACAGCACAGGAACAGGTCCTCCAAGCCTGTATCCATCACGTTACCTATCTAACCATCTGTTTATATCCCTCTATTCCCCATTTGTTCATATCCAGATAAGTCTTAAATGTCACTAACGTGTCTGCCTCAACCACCTCACTGAGCAATGCACTCCAGGCCCCCACCACCCTGTACAAGGCTCGGGTCAGACCCCATTTGAAGTATTGTAAACAGTTTTGGGCCCGTATTTAAGGAAGGAAGAAAGAATTCAGAGAAGATTCACAAGAATGATCCCTGGAATGAAGAACGGTTGAGGACTCTGGGTCTGTACTCGTTGGGAGTTTAGAAGGATGAGGGGGGGATCTTTTTGAAACTTACAGGATACTGCGAGGCCCTGGATAGAGGGGACGGGGAGAGGATGTTTCCACTAGTAGGAAAAACTAGAACCAGAGGGGGCATAACCTCAGGCTAAAGGGACGATCTTTTAAAACAGAGATGAGGAGGAATTTCTTCAGCCAGAGAGTGGGGAATCTGTGGAACTCTCTGCCACAGAGGAGGCCAAGTCACTGAGTGTCTTTAAGACACAGATAGATAGGTTCCTGATTAACAAGGGGATCCAGGGTTATGGGGAAAAGGCAGGAGAACGGGGGATGAGAAAAATATCAGCCCTGACTGAATGGTGGAGTAGCTGCGATAGGCCGAGTGGCCTCATTCTGCTTCAAAGTGTTACAGTCTTATAGGAAGCCATTCGGCCCATTGAGTATGCACTAACCACAATCCCACCCAACCCCTTTTCCCGTAAGATATACTCTACTAATCCCTCTGATACTAGGGGGATATTACTGAACCCGCACATCTTTGGAGTGTGGGAGGAAACCCACACAGACATGGGCAGAATGTGCAATCTCCACACAGGTAGCGACCCAAGATGGAATTGAACCTAGATCTCTGACACTGTGAGACAGCAACGCTCACCATAGTGCCACTGCACCTCGTTGGTAATACATCTCTGGACGATAATGAGGAGATAGCACACGCTTTTCTCTCACTCTGTACTCAGTGTTCCAGTTGATGGTAGTATTCAGACTATCCCCTCCCCTACAAACTAGCAAATGAGCTTGGGACCTGTGCAACTTGACTGGTTTAGCCACCAATATTAACTCAAATTTAAAGTTTATTTATTAGTGTCGCAACTCTGCTTACATTCACACTACAATGAAGTTACTGTGAAATTCCTCTAGTCACCACAGTCTGGCGCCTGTTTGGGTACACTGAGGGAATATTTAGCACAGCCAATGTACCAATTAACGCGTCTTTCAGACTGTGGAAGGAAACTCACACAGACACGGGGAGAAAGTGCAGACTCTGCACAGACAGTGACCTGAGCCAGGAATTGAAACCAGGTCCCTAGCTCTGTGAAGCAGCAGTGCTAACCACCATGCTGAGTTATGTTGAGCTCTCAATTCGAGACAAAAACCACACCATGTTTCTAAAGATTTTTATTTTGTCTCATTACCTACACAAAATAATGTTACATTTATACAAAAATTCTCTATGAAACTGTGACAAAAAGCAGAAATAGCTGTGTGAAAATCTTACTGACTGATATAAAGCTGTAACTTCCGTTTTATTTGAAGAATTATTTATACATATGATTTTAAAAATAGATTACAGCTCAAACATCCTGAGGATTGGGAATAATTGACTGTTGAGGGACAGAGGAGAAATTCCAATCTGAAAATATCCACATGGCCATTATTACTATGTGGAGTTGCCAGAGTTGGACTAGGGTAGGCACAGTAAGAAGTCTCACAACACCAGGCTAGAGTACAACAGCTTTATTTGGAATCACAAGCTTTCTGCTCCTCCATCAGCCAAGTTCCACTCACGAGGACAGCCTCGACTGGGACTTTGGGTTCATATCACACCACCGTAACCCTCATCATTTTGCCTGGGTTTGCAAAGTCCTACTAACTATCCTGGCTGGAGACAATTCAGATCTCTAACCTGTGATTATCCCTCTCTCCACTCGCTCTGTCCGTACCTGTAAAGGCTTAACTATCTGTAAAGACTCGCATTCCAACCATTATTTTGTAAATTGAGTTTTGAACACAACTCCTCACTCACCTGATGAAGGAGCAGTGCTCCGAAAGCTCGTGCTGCCAAATAAACCTGTCGGACTTTAAGATGGTGAGATTTCTTACAGTGAACATTATTATGCAAGATAAAAGAGACACATTCACATTTCCCAATTGATCGTCCACATCAGGAGGGTCTCAGCCAGGACTGCTTCCCTCTATCAGTAGGATGATGATTGGTTAACGAGGGAGGTACGGTTGTGAGGGTATGGTAAGGACAGTGAAAGGTAAATGGGGAATTCAGTGAGGGATCAATGCATGAAGTAGGGCACTGCCGGAGGTTTGTGATTCAGAGCTGTCGCCATGCTAATTGTCTCAGGGTCTACCCTGGGACAGACAAAAAAGGTTGTGAGCAGAATCGAGAGGGGCTCGGATTGTGACACGAAGGGATACCTGCTAGTTATTACCACTGGGGGACAATCACAGCTGTTTCTCAGCAAACACAATAAGGAGACCGCAAATCCCCCCAAGGAAGCAGTTACCCACAAACTGTAAACAGTTACCCCTCAGAGATCAGGAACAGCAACCTTGGCTGATTTCCCCTCTCTCTCTCTCTAACCCAGGGATCACTGGACAGTGATCAGGAGCAGGAATCCTGGCTGATTTCCTCTCTCTAACCCAGGGATCACTGGACAGTGATCAGGAGCAGGAATCCTGGCTGATTTCCTCTCTCTAACCCAGGGATCACTGGACAGTGATCAGGAGCAGGAATCCTGGCTGATTTCCCCTCTCTCTCTCTCTAACCCAGGGATCACTGGACAGTGATCGGGAGCAGGAATCCTGGCTGATTTCCCCTCTCTCTCTCTCTAACCCAGGGATCACTGGACAGTGATCAGGAACAGGAACCCTGGCTGATTTCCCTCTCTCTCTCTCCTTAACCCAGGGATTGCTGGCTTCCTTTAGCAATCCCACAGGATGATATATGGGAGAAGTTGGACCTCCTTCCCTCTCCCCGTGACGGTGTAATGTGGCCCACCTCCTCAATTCACAGTGGTGCATGGCTTACGTCGTACCCAGAGGGAGGGGATTGAGGGGGTGGTGGTTTGTCCAGCCTGACACAGAACCCAATTTCTTGCCCAGAGGGGAATGCTATCAGTACAGTCATTTGGGGGGAGGGTTGTAACGTCAGTTAGCAATGCAATGCCAGTGATGTTGGGGTCTGGAAACTGGAATTGTCCTGGAAGGGGACAGTCATTCAAACATCTGATTATTCAGTGTGTGGTGGGGGTGAGGGGAGGGTGAGGGTCTGTGTCTGTGTGTACAGAAATAAGAATTCAAATTGGATTCACAACAGGGGACATCAGGATTGGTCCACAAATACAGATGGTTAAAAGGTTTACTCAGCTTTTAAAATCAGGGTTTTGAGAAGGAATTAAATAAAAATTTCCAATATTTTCTCTTTGGATTGTGAGAAGGAATTAACGGGCTAGACTGTGAAACTTCTCTCACTGGTCGATAAGAGTCTCGGACTAAGGTGCAGAGGCTGGGGAGAGAAAACAAGAGCAAGTGATGCAGGAATGAGAGGAAGGTGCAACTCTGTCCCCTGCTAAAATCCACAGACAGAGACAGGGCAACTCTGTCCCCTGCTAAAATCCACAGACAGAGACAGGGCAACTCTGTCCCCTGCTAAAATCCACAGACAGAGACAGGGCAACTCTGTCCCCTGCTAAAATCCACAGACAGAGACAGGGCAACTCTGTCCCCTGCTAAAATCCACAGACAGAGACAGGGCAACTCTGTCCCCTGCTAAATTCCACAGATGTAGAGATGCCGGCGTTGGACTTGGGTAGTAAGAACTCAGTAAGAATTTAGCAACACCAATTTTAAATCCAACTGATTTATTTGATAGTAAATTTGCAAGCTTTCGACACTCTGTGTCTTTGTCAGGCAAATGCATTTGCCTGACAAAGACACAGTGTCGAAAGCTCACAAATTTACTATCAAATAAATTGGTTGGATTTAAAATTGGTGTTGCTAAATTCTTACTGAGTTCAAACTCCACAGAGGCAGGGGACAGGGCAACTCTGTCCCCTGCTAAAATCCGCAGAGGCAGGGACAGGGCAACTCTGTCCCCCGCTAAAATCTGCAGAGACAGGGACAGTGCAACTTTGTCCCCTGCTAAACTCTGCAGAGACAGGGACAGGGCAACTCTGTCCCCTGCTAAACTCCACAGATACGGGACAGGGCAACTCTATTCCCCGCTAAAATCCGCAGAGGCGGGGACAGAGCAACTCCCTCTTGCTAAAAGCAGCAGAAGCAGGGCTGAATTAATCGCTTGTGAATGGGAAATGGGTAGATAGCAGCTTGCTAAGGGTATAAAGAAGGCAGGGTGGGAGAATAGCAGCTGAACAGGGATTAGAGGAACAAAGCTGGGAGTAGCAGGAGGAGGATGGTGCGTGTGTACATAAACGGCCAGCTAGTCAAACTGAACAAGTCAGCAATCCACTGACTCTACACCTTGATGAATAAGACCATGGTGACCAGAGCGAAGCCGAGAATCAGCATGATGACCTTGCAGAGGCGCTGGTGTGAGGAATTGAGTTCGTGAGGCAGGATTTCCATGAAGGTGACGTAGATGAAGGTTCCTGCAGCCACACCTTCCAGCACACAGCGGACTAACTGGTGGCTGGAGTCCTCCGTCAGGGCAATACCCAGACCTACCCCCAGGGGGGACATGAGGGCAAAGACAACCACGCAGCAGATGATGGCTGTCCACCTCAAACGGCTCTGTACCAGTTTGAGGGTCAGACTGAAGGCGATAATACACTTGTGAACTGACAGGGCGATGCAGATTTCCACCACCTTGGAGCTGGCCTCCTGTAAACCCACCGCCAAGCCCTCAAAGACCGAATGCAGGGAGAGGGCAAAGACCAGCACAAAGCAGCGGATGGCCGAGTGCGAGTTAAAATCCACGTGGAGGTGAGTGCCAGCCTCGTCACGCTGGCTGCCACCCTCACCAGGACCCAGGTGGTGCTGAGAGTGCAGGTTCCCACTCGATGAACGGCCCAGCAGGGACCTGGTCTCTTCCAGGTTAGTGGACTGGTCCCGGCAAGCTAACACAATCTGCTCCATGATCAGTACCAGGAAGAAGCCCATCGCCATAATAAACTCTGGCAGGGGGAACTGGAGCTGAGAGACAGAGAAGAACACAACACACACAGTAAGGAGCACCGAGCTTCACTCACAGACGTCTATCAGTAGCACAAATCGGCTTACATTAACACTGCAATGAAGTTACAATGAAAATCCCCTAGTCGCCACATTCCAGTGCCTGTTTGGGTTACACTGAGGGAGAATTTAGCACGGCCAATGCAGCCTAATCAGCACGTCTTTCAGATTGTGGGAGGAAACCAGAGCACCTGGAGGAAACCCACACAGACGCGGGGAAAAACGTGCAGACTCCACACAGACAGTGACCCGAGCTGGGAGTCGAACCCAGGTCCCTGGCGCTGTGAAGCAGCAGTGCTTACCCACTGTGCCACTCTAGAAGAGAGTCATAGAGGCCCAACTTGTCCATGTCACCCGTTTTTTAAACCATTAAGCTCATCCCAATTACTCACATTTGGCCCATATCCCTCTATATCCATCAATAGCAACAGAAAAACTGGGAGGATGGGCAGGGTCTGGAAACCGGAATCATCCTGGAAGGGGACAGTGTGCGGAGGGGTCAGGAGTGTGCATGCCCGCTGAAATAAGTTGTCAAACTGGATTCGGAGAGGGCACCGGTCTTTGTCCATGTAACTGCCTAATTGCTTTTTAAAAGGCAAAATTGTACCCACCTCTACTACTACCTCTAGCAGCTCGTTCCAGACAGTCACCACCCTCTGTGAGAAAAAATTCTGGACTCTTTCGTACCTCTCCCCACTCACCTATGGTTTCTTGTTTTAGACTCTCCTACCTTTGGGAAAAGATATTGACTATCTCGCTGATCTGTGCCCCTCATTATTTTATAGATCTCTATAAGATCACCTCTCAGCCTCCTATGGTCCAGAGGGAAAGAATCCCATTCTATCCAGAGGGTAAGAACATAATGAAATGGGAAAAGGGTCAGATAGGCTACTCTCTACTCTGTATCAAACATTAAGTAATCCAACACAACAGTCAGATCCTGCACTCGGAGTGTGCACTATATTGTGCAACTGCTCGGAACGGGTGAGTAACTATCGGAAAGGTCAGACCCAGAGCCAGCAGCAACTTTTCTTCCCAGAGACAGAGAACCACAAACCACAAAGTGTTTCCCCATGACAGAACATCTGCTCAGAACTGTTACACTGGTAACGGGTCCTGCATGACTGAGAGACAGAGAGAGAGAGAGAGAGAGAGAGAGAGAGAGTGTGTGTGTGAGAAACCCTCACCTCCTGCATCTCCCCAATCGCCATGCTAGGATATGCCAGCCTCACCACTCAGATACAACAGCCAGAGACCACTCCCCACCCTCAACTGCTGCAAAGTCCAATACTTAGTGACTGGAATGAGGAACATTGATGTCTCACAGCACCAGATATTCTATTCCCAACTTGGGTTACTGTCTATACATTCTCCTCGTGTCTGTGAGGGGTTTTCTCCGGATGCTCAGGTTTCCTCCCACAGTCCAAAGATGTGTAGGGTAAATGGATCAGCCATATTAAATTGCTCCTTAAGCACAACCTCAGGCTAAAGGGACAATCCTTTAACACAGAGACGAGGAGGAATTTCTTCAGCCGGAAAATGGGGAATCTGTGGAATTCTTTGCTGCAGAGGAGGCCGAGTCACTGACTATCTTTAAGACAGAGATAGATAGGTACCTGATTAATAAGGGAATCAGGGATTATGGGGAAAAGGCAGGAGAATGGGGGATGAGAAAAATATGATGATTGAACGGCAGAGCAGATTCAATGGACTGAGTGGCCTCATTCTGCTCCATGTTTTATGGTCATATTGTCCAAAGATGTGTGGGTTAGAGGGATTAGTGGGGAAAACGCACTCTCCAACACAGCATCTTATTCCACCCGATTGCTGGTGGGACAGTGATCGGTTGCAATAAGGTGCTGTGTCGGAGAGTCAGTGCAGATTCTATGGGCCGAACGGCCTCCCTTCTGCACTGTAGTAATTCTGGGGAACATTACTGGTTCTAGTTCAATAACACATTGCCTGCACATGGCCACAGTGAGCAGCAGGCATTGCCTAGATTGCCTAGAACACCTGGCTGACCAGCCATCTCAACTCCGTTTTCCCTACACTATCGCCATATCCCTCAATTTCCATGGCTGATAGCTGTGCTGTTCCCTGCCCTTGCAGAGATTAATAACCCGCTGTACATTATAAAGCTGGCCTGTAGGTTCAGCAGGTCACAGGGAAATGAAAAAGGAACATCTTGCTGAAACTGTACAAGGTACTAAGAAGTCTATTAATCCCAATTAAGGCTTATGTTAACACTGCAATGAAGTTACTGTGAAAATCCTCTGTCCAGAACCTATTCGGGTAACACACAGTATTTAGCATAGCTAATGCACCCTAACCAGCACGCCTTTCAGACTGTGGAAGGAAACCAGAGCACCTGGAGGAAACACACACAGATACAGGGAGAATGTGCAGGTTCCACACAGACAGTGATCCAAAACAGGAACCGAACCCGGGTCCCTGGCGCTGTGAGACAGCAGTGCTAACCCACTGTGTCACCGTGCTGCTGGGGACTTGAACCCGGGTCCTTGGCGCTGTGAGGCAGCAGTGCTAACCCAGTGTCACCGTGCTGTGGGAATCGAACCCGGGTACCTGGCGATGTGAGACAGCAGCGCTAACCCACTGTGTCACCGTGCTGCTGGGAATCAAACCCGGGCCCCTGGCGCTGTGAGACAGCAGCGCTAACCCACTGTGTCACCGTGCTGCTGGGGAATCAAACCCGGGTCCCTGGCACTGTGAGACAGCAGTGCTAACCATGGTCACCGTCTGGGGATCAACCGGGTCCTGACTGTGAGACAGCGTGCTAACGCACTGTGTCACTGTGCTGCTGGGAATCGAACCGGGTCCCTGGCGCTGTGAGACAGCAGTGCTAGCCCACTGTGTCACCGTGCTGCTGGGAACTTGAACCTGGGTCCCTGGCGCTGTGAGGCAGCAGTGTTAACCCACTGTGTCACCGTGGCTGCGGGAATCAAACCCGGGTCCCTGGCGCTGTGAGACAGCAGTGCTAACCCACTGTGTCACCGTGCTGCTGGGAATCGAATCGGGTCCCTCCGCTGTGAGACCAGTAACCCACTGTGTCACGTTGTGGGAATGAACCCGGGTCCCTGGCGCTGTGAGACAGCAGTGCTAACCCACTGTGTCACCGTGCTGCTGGGAATTGAACCCGGGTCCCTGGCGCTGTGAGACAGCAGTGTTAACCCACTGTGTCACCGTGCTGCTGGGAATCGAACCCGGGTCCCTGGCGCTGTGAGACAGCAGTGCTAACCCACTGTGTCACCGTGCTGCTGGGAATCGAACTCGGGTCCCTCCCGCTGTGAGACAGCAATGCTAACCCACTGTGTCACCGTGCTGCTGGGAATTGAACCCGGGTCCCTGGCGCTGTGAGACAGCAGTGCTAACCCACTGTGTCACCGTGCTGCTGGGAATCGAACCCGGGTCCCTGGCGCTGTGAGACAGCAGTGCTAACTCACTGTGTCACCGTGCTGCTGGGAATTGAACCCGGGTCCTTGGCGCTGTGAGACAGCAGTGCTAACCCACTGTGTCACCGTGCTGCTGCAGAATTGAACCCAGGTCCCTGGCACTGTGAGGCAGCAGTGCTAACCCACTGTGTCACTGTGCAGTTGGGAATCGAACCCGGGTACCTGGCGCTGTGAGACAGCAGTGCTAACTCACTGTGTCACCATGCTCCGGGGAATCGAACCCGGGTCCCTGGCGCTGTGAGACAGCAGTGCTAACTCACTGTGTCACCGTGCTGCTGGGAATTGAACCCGGGTCCTTGGCGCTGTGAGACAGCAGTGCTAACCCACTGTGTCACCGTGCTGCTGCAGAATTGAACCCAGGTCCCTGGCACTGTGAGGCAGCAGTGCTAACCCACTGTGTCACTGTGCAGTTGGGAATCGAACCCGGGTACCTGGCGCTGTGAGACAGCAGTGCTAACTCACTGTGTCACCATGCTGCTGGGAATCGAACCTGGGTCCCTGGCGCTGTGAAACAGCAGTGCTAACCCACTGTGTCACCGTGCTGCTGAGGACTTGAACCTGGGTCCCTGGCGCTGTGAGACAGCAGTGCTAACTCACTGTGTCACCATGCTGCTGGGAATCGAACCCGGGTCCCTGGCGCTGTGAAACAGCAGTGCTAACCCACTGTGTCACCGTGCTGCTGAGGACTTGAACCTGGGTCCCTGGCGCTGTGAGACAGCAGTGCTAACTCACTGTGTCACCCTGCTGCTGGGATCGAACCCGGGTCCCTGCCACTGTGAGACAGCAGTGCTAACCCACTGTGTCACTGTGCTGCTGGGAATCGAACCCGGGTTCCTGGCGCTGTGAGACAGCAGTGCTAACCCACTGTGCGCTGCAGAATCGAACCCAGGTCCCTGGCACTGTGAGGCAGCAGTGCAACCCACTGTGTCACTGTGCTGCTGCAGAATCGAACCTGGGTCCTGGCACTGTGAGGCAGCAGTGCTAACCCACTGTGTCACCGTGCTGCTGGGAATCGAACCCGCGTCCCTGGCGCTGTGAGACAGCAGTGCTAACCCACTGTGTCACCGTGCTGCTGAGGACTTGAACCTGGGTCCCTGGCGCTGTGAGACAGCAGTGCTAACCCACTGTGCCATCCATAAGACTATACCTAGAATACTGTGAACAGTTTTGGTTCCCATATCTAAGGGCAGATATACCGGCACTGGAGGCAGTTCAGAGAAGGTTCACTCAGGTGATTCTGGGCAGGGAAGGATATTTTCATGGGGAGAGTTTGAGTAGATCAATCCTGTACTCATTGGAGTTTAGAAGAATAGAGGTGGCCTCACTGAGATATATTAGATTCTCAGGGGACTGAGATGCTGAGAGTTGGTTTCTCTTGTGAGAGAGTCACAGAATCCTTACAGTACAGAAGGAGGCTATTCAGCCCATCAAGTCTGTACTGACCATAATCCCACCCAGACCCTATTTCCATAACCCTGCACATCTGCCCTGCTAATCCCCCAACATAAAGGGCCAAATCAGCCTAACGCACACATCTTTGGATTTTGGAAGTCTAGAACCAGAGGGCCAGAATCTCAGAGTGAGAGAGGGTCACCCATCAAAGACAGATTTGAGGAGGAATTTCTTCTCTCAGTGGGTAGTGAATGTGTGGAATTTTTTCCCGCAGGGGGTTGTGGAGGCTGGATCATTAAGTGTGTTCAGGCTCAGAGAGACAGATGATAATGACTCAGAATGGAGGGGTTATTGAGATAAAGCAGGAAAGTGGATATAAGGGTTTTCACATCAGATCTTTTTGATTTGATTTATTGTCACACGTATATAGTGAACGGTATTGTTTCTTGCGCACTCTACAGACAAAGCATACTGTTCAGTGAGAAAGAGTGCAGAATGTAGTGTTACAGTCATAGCTAGGGGTGTAGAGAAAGATCAACTTAATGCGAGGTAGGTCCATTCAAAAGTCTGACAGCAGCAGGGAAGAAGCTGTTCTTGAGTCAGTCAGTACGTGACCTTAGCCTTTTGCATCTTGTTTTTGATGGAAGAAGGTGGAAGAGAGAATGTCCGGGTTGCATGGGGTCCTTATCATGCTGACTGCTTTTCCCCGAGGCAGCAGGAAGTGTAGACAGAGTCAAAGGACGGGAGGTTTGTGTGATAGATTGGACTACATTCACAACCTTTTAGAATTCCTTGCATTCTTGGACAGAGCAGGACCCCATATCAAGCTAAAAGAATATTTTCTATGGTGCACCTGTAAAAGTTGGAGAGAGTTGTAGCTGACATGCCAAATTTCCTTAGTTTTCTGAGAAAGTAGAGGCGTCGGTGGGGTTTTATCTATAGTGTCGGTTTGGGGGAGGGGGCAGCAACTGAGAAGAGTGAATGTGTATATGACAGACGGACTGTAAAGAGGTGAGGAGCAATACTCGTGTTTTGAGCAAAAAGACAGATGAGCTGAAATTTGTGTCAGGCAGGAGGAGTTTTGGAAAGACAGCAAGGAGGATATTGGAGAAATCAACAGGATAGCAGCCTGAGTTACATCACAGTTGTGGTGTCAGAGCGGGAGTAAGTGTGGCAATCTTCCCAAGATCGGCAGAGCAACTGAACTGGAAATTGTATAGCCCTGGGTCACAGAGCGGAACCAGACCGAGTGGGACTTAAGGAAGAGAGCAGGCCAGGATAGAGATGCCACAGTCAGTGGGATCAGTGATCAGGTTGCCCAGTTCTAACATATCACCAGGAAAAACTGAGCCAAACCCATAGGACCTGTCAATGTGATAAACCTCCTCTCTCACTGTTCGTTCCAAATCCAGCATTCCCCAGAGCCACCAAAATATCCACAAACAACAACAAAAACACCACCAGGCTTGGCCCCAAAAAAGTCATCAACATTTCAATCATAGGTGGCTCAGTAAGTGGCGGAGTGTCACCAGACACATCAGTGTGAGCAGAATAAACCCCTCCCAACCGGGCAGAGACTGCTGTTGAATAGGTTCAGCTACAAGTCATCTGACACCATTCACAATGACTCAGTTTGACTCATCGTACAGCCATGAGAGTAAGATATCAAACTCTCATATTAATGGGGGAAACGGGTGTCACACTCTTGCCTCTCAGCGCCAGGGACCCAGGTTCAATTCCCGGCTTGGGTCACTGTCTGTGTGCAGTCCACACATTCTCCCCGTGTCTGCGTGGGTTTCCTCCCACAGTCTGAAAGATGTGCTGGCCGTAATAAATTCTCCCTCTGTGTAACCCAAACAGCTGCTGGAGTGTGGCGACTAGGGGATTTTCACTAACATCATTGCCACGTTAATGGTGGCCTACTTATTAGGCCACCTAATAAATAATCAAACACTAATAAATAAATGTTTGATCTCATGTGTTGGTGCTGGGGGAAATGGGTTAGTGTTTGATAGGTCTCCTTGCCTGTTAATACTGGGGTGGGGATGAGTAACTCAGACTTTCTCCAGTACCAAAGGAGGCCTTTCAGTCACTCGAGTCTGCACAACCATCTAACAGAGCATCCTATACAGGCCCTTTGCCCATAACCTCTCATATTTACTCCACTGGCCCTGGGACACTAAAGGGCAATTTAGCATGGCCAATTCATCCTAACCTACACATCTTTGGACACTAAGGGGCAATTCAGCATGGCCAATCCACCCTAACCAGTACATCTTTGGACATTAAGAGGCAAATTAGCATGGCCAATCCATCTAACCTGCACACCTTTTGGACTGTGGAAGGAAACCGGAGGAAACCCATGCAGACACGGGGGTAAGAGAACTCTCAGGCTCTGCACAGACAGTGATCGGAGGTTGGAATCAAATCCAGGTTGCTGGCACTGTGAGTCAATCATGTTGACTACTGTGCCACTCCTCAGCATTGGGCAGCTTTTAAATATCAAGTTGGAGGGAAGGTGTAGATGGCACTCACTGTGATTTTCATCTTATCCAGTGCCGTAGACATGTCAGACAGGTAGTCTGGAAGCAAATCCAGCAGGCAGGTGGCAAGGAACACACCACCTGCCAGGCAGCTCAGGAGACTCAGAGCCCGGCGCTGACCTGTTTAGAAAGGAGTAAGAAGCTTCAAAATCAAATAATCACCATCTAGAAACAGGAGGAGGCCATTTGACCCTTCGAGCCTGCTCTGTCATTCATTCCAATCATAGCTCATCATCCAACTCAACAGCCTAATCCACATCCAAAGATGTGTGGGTTAGATAGTCTGGCCACGTCCCTGGTCAGGAACGTTACAGGATGCGTTAATGTCATGAATAGAGGGATTGTTGTCAGTGCAAGCTTGATGGGCCAAATGGCTGCCTCCTGCACTTGGTTTCCATGATCCCCTTCCCCCCCATGTCCCTCAATCTCTTTAGTCTCAAAAGCTATATCTAATTCCTTCTTGAAATCACACAACATTTTGGCCCCAACTCCTTTCTGTGGGAGTGAATTCCACACATTCCCCACCCTCTGGGTGAAGAAATTTCTCCTCCCCTCAGTTCTGAAAGGTTTACCCCTTATCCTCAAACTCTGACCCCTAGTTCTGGACTCCCCCCACCATTGGGAACATTCTTTCTGAATCTACTCTGTCTGACCCTGTTAGAATTTTATCAGTTTCTATGAGATCCCCTCTCACTCTGCTAAACACCAGTGAGTATAAATCCTAACCCCATGACAGACCTGCCATCCCAGGAATCTCACTGGGAGAAGGCTGGGGGGCCTGAGGGCCAGTCAGATCCTTACTCCAGTAATGACTGGATGTGGAAATAGGAAGAGGCCATTCAGCCCATCCACAACCTGCTCTATAGGATTGTGGGCTGATCCAACAGCCCACATTTCCCTGTCCTTTCCTCTAATTCTCCTCAGCCTGTTCCATCTCACCTCTGTCTACCCGATTGTGGTGGGGATTTGCGCCAGTGTCCTCACTACCCCAGTACCTGGGTTCCCCTCCCTCCCAACTTCTTCCCTCTCCACAGAGTCCCTTTCCTCTCCCTGTCCTCCTAGACAACACCCCCATACCTGTTTCTCTAACCCAGTGCCCCTGCTCCCCACGGTACCCAAACTCCCATTTTCCCCAGTACCTCTTCTCCTGCCAGTACCCCCTCCCTCTTCCCCAATACCTGGGCTCTGCTCTCCCAGTAAAGTCTGGCAACACCAATTTTAAATCCAACCGATTTATTTGATAGTAAATCTGCGAGCTTTTGGCCTTTGTGGCCTTCGTCAGGCCAAAACCTCGCAGATTTACTATCAAATAAATCGTTTGGATTTAAAATTGGTGTTGCCAGACTTTACTGAGTTTACCCCAGTACAACACCGGCATCTCTACATCATCTCTGCTCTCCCCCCAGTGCCCCCTCTCCCTGCCATAATCCAGTGCCCTCTCCCCAGTTACCCCCTCTTCCCCCATCCCTCTTGCCTCCCCTGGTACCTAGGCCCCCCCCAGCACTCCGGCACCGCCCCCCACCTCTGGTACCCGGGCACCCGCCCCCCACCTCTGGTACCCGGGCACCCGCCCCCCACCTCTGGTACCCGGGCACCCGCCCCCCACCTCTGGTACCCGGCACCCGCCCCCACCTTGGTACCGGGCACCCGCCCCCCCACCTCTGGTACCCGGGCACCCGCCCCCCCCCCCACCTCTGGTACCCGGCACCCGCCCCCCCCCACCTCTGGTACCCAGGCACCCCGCCCCCCCACCTCTGGTACCCAGGCACGCCCCCCCACCTCCAGTACTCGGCCACCCGCCCCCCCACCCCCCCCAACCTCTGGTACGGGCACCCGCCCCCCCCCAACCTCTGGTACTCGGGCACCCGCCCCCGCCCCCCCAACCTCGGTACTCGGGCACCCGCCCCCCCCCTCCCAACCTCTGTACTCGGGCACCCGCCCCCCCCCCCCCAACCTCTGGTACTCGGGCCACCCGCCCCCCCCCCAACCTCTGGTACTCGGGCACCCGCCCCCACCCCAACCTCTGGTACTCGGGCACCCGCCCCCCCCCCAAACCTTGGTACTCGGGCACCCGCCCCCCACCCCCCAACCTCTGGTACTCGGGCCTCTCACTCCCTTCCTCCCCCACCCACCGTCCTCTCCCCCCACCGTTCCTCCCCACACCCCACCCCCCACCCTTTCTCCCCTCTCCGGCACCTGGGCCACCCGCCGCCCCGCTCACGGCGGCTCTTCGGGCTGCACACAGCGGCAGGAGGCCGCTCAGGGCGGTCAGTGTGAGGAGCAGCAGCAGCGCCGCCACCTTCACCTCCAGGCCGGGGCTCATCGCTAGGCCCACCCCCGGCTCCACAGGCACCTTGCCCGGGCCCACTTCTCCCATCCCAGCTACCGACTCGGCCTCTCTCTCCGCACTGGGGCAGCACGGTCTGCGGGACTGGGGGCAGGACCCGACAGCTGATTGACAGCAGGCTCAGCCAATAGGAACTCGGAACGCGGTGTCTGACATCTCGTTCCACCAATCAGGCTTCAAGGGAGACGTGGGGCGGAGTCTCGGAATGACGGTTATTTGTCAGCGGCACGCGGGGCTGAGCGACAGGAGGCGTGGTCTCCACTGGGTGGAGACACGTCGGAATTGGGCGGGGCCTCAGGGAGGAGGCTTTAGGTGGAAGGTATAGTCCAGATGAGAAGGCGGGGCCTCAGGGGGAAGGCGGGGTCTGAGCAGAGGACGTGGACTGAGGTAAAGGGCGGGGTTTGTGATAGTAGGCGTGGTCCCTGGGAAAGGGCCGAAGTACAGTAGTGGGCGGGGTCCCTGGAGAAGGGCGGGGTCTAGTAGTGGGCGGGGTCCCTGGAGAAGGGCAGTGACGGTTGGCAGTGAGCGCGATCCCTGGGAAGGGGCGGGGTCTGTTGGTAGTGGGTGGGGTCGCAGGGAAAAGGCGGGGTTTTAGTGGAATGCAACGGGCATTGGACGGTGTGGGCGTGGGCTGACGAATCGGGATTGTGTCGTTGCCAGAAGTGGGCGGGGTACTGGCGAAAGGGCGTGGTCTCGTGAGTGGGCGTGGCTTTTCAGAAGGGGCGGAGTCTCGACTAGTGGGTGGGGCCATCCCCTGCTGAACAGTCACTGCCTCTCGGCGCTGGACAACTTTCACGACAGCCATGTTTATGCGGGGCAAAATATTTATCTGTCGGCCAATATCCGAGTCCTGAAGCGGAAAGGAATGCGCGATGACAGCATTATCAGAGGCCTTCTGAAGGCAAACGCCTTGGAAGTTTAAGAAATGCTTGGCGCTAAATGATTGCTAAAAGTGTGGCCTTTGCCCCGAGCGGAAGCGTTGTGCCCCTCACAAAGATGGCGTCAAGAGTGAGTGCCATGTGGCTCAGCCAATTGGCGCAGGGGGATAAGGGGCCGTGACTTCGATTAAGCCAATGGGGTGAGAGGAGAGGCGGGAACCTGCGGGTTGTGACATGCGCAGTAATGGGCAGTGGGGGGCGGGGAGGCTGCCAGGCTGGAAGTTTTGGTGAGTTGTCAAGAGTTTGGAGGGAGAGAGGGGAGGGAAGATATTGGCTGTCTTGGTGCAGCCAAGAGTCTCACCACCTCTTGCTGAGACAGGCCAATGAAGGTGCCCATTCCTCTGTGCCCTGAGTGATTAACCTGCCAGGGCTTGACAGCTGCAATGTGGTACAGCCCAGCTCCCACACCCATTCATTGATTACAGAGGGGTAGGGCACATCCAGGATCTCCATATCCTGCAGGACACACTCATACACAGTGGCAACCATGGACTGACTGCGACAGAGAGAGACAGCTACAAGAAAACTGCTCGGATTGGGAGGCAGGTCAATGCTGCCAACAGCTACTGGTATTATATAATCAACTATTTACTCATTTATTATTAACCACGAGTAAAGCTTACATTAACACCACAGTGAATTTACTGTAAAAAATCCCCCTAGTCGCCACACTCTGGTGCCTGTTTGGGTTACACCGAGGGAGAATTTATCACAGCCAATGCACCCTAACCAGCACATCTTTAAGACTATGGGAGGAAACTGGAGCACCCAGAGGAAACCCACGCAGACACGGGGAGAATATGCAGACTCCTCACAGACAGTGACCGAACTTGGGAATTGAACCTGGGTACCAACTACTGTGTCATCATTGCCATCCTACAGACCTTCTGCAGAGGTGGAAGGCTAGCGGTGAAAATAAAAGGGACAGTTAATGCTGATATGTCTCATCCATCTCCTGCACGTTGGGATAAGCCAACTTTTAACTGACTGATCGATCGATTGTGCGGCCCTCTCAGTGTACCTGTCCTGGGAGTGTTTGATGGGGGGACAGTGTAGAGGGAGCTTTACTCTGTATCTAACCCTGTGCTGTACCTGTCCTGGGAGTGTTTGATGGGGGGGACAGTGTAGAGGGAGCTTTACTCTGTATCTAACCCCGTGCTGTACCTGTCCTGGGAGTGTTTGATGGGGACAGTGTAGAGGGACTTTACTCTGTTATTACCCCGTGCTGTACCTGTCCTGGGAGTGTTTGATGGGGACAGTGTAGAGGGAGCTTTACTCTGTATCTAACCCCGTGCTGTACCTGTCCTGGGAGTCTTTGATGGGGGACAGTGTAGAGGGAGCTTTACTCTGTGTCTAACCCTGTGCTGTACCTGTCCTGGGAGTCTTTGATGGGGGACAGTGTAGAGGGAGCTTTACTCTGTATCTAACCCTGTGTTATTCCTGGTTTCAGGTTGGTGAAGAATGGATATTGAGAATCAGGAGCTTTTTGGAGTTTACTATGAAGAACAGGACAGAATATTGCTGGGAAATGAATATTCTCTCCAGCACAGCGTGTATCCTGGACAGGACAATCCCAACAGCAATCCCAAAAAACTGCTGGAAGAATGGGCAGTTCCTGGAGTCAGTGTGAGTGCGGGAGTTCATGCTCTCCCTCCCTGTCTCGCTCTCCCTCTCCCTGTCTCGCTCTCCCTCTCCCTGTCTCTATGTTGAATTATGTTGGAGTTTTGTTTCCGGGAAGAAGCTGCTGGTATTTTACTGTGTGAAAGGCAGTTGTTATTATTGCCAATACTCTACCTGATCTCTGTCTGTCTGTCTCTGAGCAGAATCGGAATGAGAGTGAGCCAGAGGATGTGTTAGAGACCACGATTAACCCCAATGAGGTGTACAATGGCTCTCGGGGTACAGTGGAAACGGTCTCAGAGACTGACAGTGGAATCTCAGATGACCAGCACCCAGAGAGTCCTCAGCAGAGTGACCCTGAACCGGCCTCCAGCTCCCTCTTCCAGCTGGTATACGGGGTCAGCACGATGGACAGCCTGGAAACAGAGACCAGAGACAACAACCCCATCAGACTGGGTCAGTGACTCCGGGACAGGGGACAGGGAGGGTCAGCGAATCCGGGACAGGGACAGGGGACAGGGACAGGGACAGGGAGGGGCAGCGACCCCGGGACAGGGACAGGGAGGGGCAGCGACCCCGGGACAGGGACAGGGGACAGGGACAGGGACAGGGAGGGTCAGCGAATCCGGGACAGGGACAGGGGACAGGGAGGTCAGCGACCCCAGGACAGGGACAGGGAGGGGCAGCGACCCCGGGACAGGGACAGGGGACAGGGAGGGGCAGTGACTCCGGGACAGGGACAGGGACAGGGAGGGTCAGCGACCCCAGGACAGGGGACAGGGAGGGGCAGTGACTCCGGGACAGGGACAGGGACAGGGAGGGTCAGCGACCCCAGGACAGGGGACAGGGAGGGGCAGTGACTCCGGGACAGGGACAGGGAGGGTCAGTGACTCCGGGACAGGGACAGGGAGGGTCAGCGACCCCAGGACAGGGACAGGGAGGGTCAGTGACTCCGGGACAGGGACAGGGGACAGGAGGGTCAGTGATCGGGACAGGACAGGGACAGGGAGGGTCAGTGACTCCGGGACAGGGACAGGGAGGGGCAGCGAATCCGGGACAGGGACAGGGGACAGGGAGGGGCAGGAATCCGGGACAGGGACAGGGGACAGGGAGGGGCAGCGAATCCGGGACAGGGACAGGGCAGGGAGGGTCAGTGACTCAGGGACAGGGAGGGTCAGCGACCCGGGACAGGGAGGTCAGCGACCCGGGACAGGGACAGGGACAGGGAGGGGCAGCGAATCCGGGAAGGGGACAGGGACAGGGAGGGGCAGCGACCCGGGAACAGGGACAGGGACAGGGGCGGGACAGCGACTCGGGACAAGGACAGGGGAAGGGAGGGGCAGCGACCCCAGGACGGGACAGGGACAGGGAGGGTCAGCGACCCTGGGACAGGGACAGGGACAGGGAGGGGCAGCGAATCCGGGACAGGGACAGGGGACAGGGAGGTCAGGACCCCAGGACAGGGGACAGGGACAGGGAGGGGCAGCGACTCCGGGACAGGGACAGGGAGGGTCAGCGACCCCGGGACAGGGACAGGGGACAAGGGAGGGTCAGCGACCCAGGGACAAGGGAGGGTCAGTGACTCCAGGACAGGGAGGGTCAACGACTCCGGGACAGGGGACAGGGAGGGTCAGCGACTCTGGGACAGGGGACAGGGATAGGGAGGGTCAGTGACTCCAGGGCAGGGACAGGGAAGGTCAGTGACTCCGGGATGGGGACAGGGAGAGCCAGTGTTTTGATGGCAAGTGGGTGGGGGAAGGTGATATGGGTGGGTAGAGAGTTTGGGGGGTATTTTGTGTGTGTGTGTGTGTGTGTGTGTGTGTGTGTGTGTGTGTGTGTGTGTGTGTATACATTTGGGGGTTCGTGTGTGTGTGTGTGTGTGTATATATTTGGGGGTTCGTGTGTGTATATATTTGGGGGTTTGTGTGTGTGTGTGTGTGTGTGCGTGTGCGCGTATATCTTTGTTATGTCCGAGCCTGTGTCTGTGTGAATACTGGGAGGTGTGTGTTGCTGTGGTGCGCTCCTGCTTTGGCCGATTAGCTCTCTAGGTGTAGAGGGTGCCGTACCCTGTGAGAGTCCGATCCTGGGAGGATTCAGTGAGAGTTGTGTTCTATATTGCAGGCTGGAATACACCAGTGTTGATCCCAGAAGCTTCTGTTGTAGACACAGGATGTGTAAGGAGCCCCCTCGGTGTCACTGACAGTGAGACAGACCTCAGTAACAGCCGAATGGTAAGCAGAAGCTAATACACCTTCTCCAGCACCCAGCCTACATCCCTGCACCAAACCCTGCTGCTAACCTCTCACAACATCCCCTGTCCATCAGCCCACAGTCTCCCTGTACCCCAGTGAGAGTCAGCACCTTCAGGAGAGGAGAGTTGTGTCAATTCCTCGAGCTGCATGGGGATACACTGGTTAATCTTCCTCGATGAATAACGAGTTCCCCCGGTAACGCGCAATGACATGCCTGGCTGCAACTCATTACCTGAGCCTTTTGTAAGGCTGGCTCAGGATTGGGCCTGTGAGACTGGGCCCAGCACGAGTACATCAGAGTCATTGTTATATTCTGGAAGAAGCGGTGTACCTTTCCAGTAGGACTCCCTGAGCGTGCTGGTGCTGCTGATGGAATCAGACTGTCAATGGGCCTGGGTTTTGGGAGCTGTGTCAGGGGTGTTGCTGACTAAGCTATGTTTTACAGCACAGAGATTAATCACCTTTTTATTGCGTTCCTTCTTCAGAAAGAACTCTTCAAATGCAGATAATAAAAATATAACAAAACCTGGACTTTTCAATCAAAGGAAGGGTTTAATTAAAGAAAAACTTAATTACTCCAAACTTGGGTCCATGTCCTGGGCCACTCCAATCTCCCCACAGTTCCAAACAGGTTCTTATTTATAGTGGGTCAGCTGACTGTTACATCATTCTGCAATTAGTTCCACCGTTTACTGGGTCAGCTGACCCTCGCAGCTTGTTACCATTGGTCACATTATATCTAACACAAAGTTGTCACCGGCCACGTTCTAACGTTTAGACGTAACGCAGAATCCCTCAGAGAGGAATCCCTCACCTTGTAATCTGTTCAGAGTGTGTGGGAAGGTCTGAACTGTCCTTCGGTGATGTATTTGGGTAACTCCCAGAAATACCTGACACTCACTTTCCAATGAGCACTTAACAATTTATTTAATTAACCGGAAGCTTTAACTAAACAAGTAGCATGCCAACTAAAATAAGATTCTACTGGAATGCTGTTCAAATACCTCTCACTAACAAAAAGAGGAGTCATTGAATTTAGTCACTCTCAAAAAAAAGCAACCAAGTTTTGTGTCTTTTGGAATTTCTCTGTCAGTAAGTTCTCGTTGATTTGGTACCTTTCGCTGGTTAAATGGCACGTTCTCTTCAGAGAACATGTATTTGAAGCTGGCAGAGTTGATAGCTGCTCCCTCTGTCTGGAGATTTGAGAGGTGACAGTTGCATTCCCCTGTGCACTCTCTATACCTGTGATGACCCATCAGTTTTCCTAGGATTGGTCTGACTTTTTTCAACATCGTCAATTTCAAATCTCGTAGATTCTTGGTGTCTGCTCTAAATTGATTGGATAAAATTCAAACACAAAAACGTTGCCTTGCCTAGACCACTGCTTGAACTTTTGGACCATAAAAACATAGGAGCAGAACGAGGCCTCTCGGCCCATTGAATCTGCTCCCCGTTCAATCATGGCTGATGTTTTTCTTATTCCCATTCTCCTGCCTTTTCCCCATAACCCCTGATCCCCTTATTAATCAGGAACCTATCTATTTCTGTCTGAAACACATTCAGTGACCCCGGCCTCCTCTGTGGCAAAGAGTTCCACAGATTCCCCACTGAAGAAATTCCTCCTCATCTCTGTTTTAAAGGATTCTCCCTTTAGCCTGAGGTTGTGCCCTCTCTGGTTCTAGTTTTTCCTACTAGTGGAAACATCCTCTCCCCGTCCCCTCTATCCAGGGCCTCGCAGTATCCTGTAAGTTTCAATAAGATCCCCCCCTCATCCTTCTAAACTCCAACGAGTACAGACCCAGAGTCCTCAACCGTTCCTCACACGACAAGCTCTTCATTCCAGGGATCATTCTTGTGAACTTCCTCTGGACCTTTTCCAAGGCCGGCACATCCTTCCTTAGATACAGGGCCCATATGAATGTTTTAGGCTGGACTCTGGATTTAATTTGCATTTTAAACCAAGCACTGAATCAAACCCAGTTTTTAAAGGCCCCCATGCAATATTTCTCTTCCCCCTCGTGTTTTTACAAGTGTTCCCGTCTTTATCAATGTCATATTCTGACTTTGCAAACTCAGTTTCACAGTAACATCTGAGATTGTCCTTCTGCAGCATTTCTCACATCAGACACTGACTGAGGAAGAGAAGCGACTGCTGAACCAGGAGGGAATTGTCCTGCCCAGGAACCTGCCTCTGACCAAGGTAACCAGGCATCACTACCCCCACCCACACAACAAGGACCAGCAAAGACCCATACCAGCAGTGAACTTCTCCACAGAGACCGAGAGAGACAGGCAGAGAGACAGAGAGACACAGGCACACAGAGAGAAAGAGAGAGACAGACAGACAGAGAGACAGGCACAGACACAGAGAGAGACAGGCAGAGAGACACAGGCACACAGAGAGAGAGACAGAGAGAGAGAGAGAGACAGGCACAGACACAGAGAGAGACAGGCAGAGAGACAGAGAGACACAGGCACAGAGAGAGAGACAGAGAAAGAGGGACAGTCACAGACACAGAGAGAGACGCTCACACAGAGAGACACTGCACAGAGAGAGAGAGACAGAGAAAGAGAGAAGGCACAGCACAGAGAGACAGCAGAGAGACAGAGAGACACAGGCACAGAGAGAGAGAGAGAGACAGACAGAGAAAGAGAGACAGGCACAGACACAGAGAGAGACAGGCAGAGAGACAGAGAGAAGCACACACAGACAGGCACACAGACAGCGAGCAAGATAGGCACACAGAGACAAGCGCCACACACACACAGACAGGCAGAGAGAGAGAGACAGACAGACAGAGACAGAGAGAGAGAGAGACAAACACACACAGAGACAGAGAGAGAGAGAGACAGGCACACAGAGAGACAGAGAGAGAGAGACAGCCAGAGAGAGAGAGAGAGAGAGAGACAGGCAGAGAGAGAGAGAGAGAGAGAGAGAGAGAGAGAGAGAGAGAGAGAGAGAGAGAGAGAGAGAGAGAGAGAGAGAGAGAGAGAGAGAGAGAGAGAGACAGGCACAGAGAGAGAGAGAGAGAGACAGGCACAGAGAGAGAGAGAGAGAGACAGGCACAGAGAGAGAGAGAGAGAGAGAGAGAGAGAGAGAGAGAGAGAGAGAGAGAGAGAGAGAGAGAGAGAGAGAGACAGGCACAGAGAGGAGAGAGAGAGAGAGAGACGGCACAGAGAGAGAGGAGAGAGAGACGGGTACACAGAGGGGGAGAGAGAGAGAGAGAGAGAGAGAGAGACACAGGGACAGAGAGAGACAGGGACAGAGACAGAGAGAGAATTGGAGAGGTTTAGGGATGGAATTCCTGAGCTTAGGGATCCCCCCACCGGCAGCTGAAGGCACCATTGCGGGAGTGATGGGAATGGGGGAGATGCTCGAGAAGCTGGAAGTGGAGGAACGCAGAGATCTCAGAGACTTCAGAGGTTACAGAGATAGGGAGGGGGTGTAGGGGCTGGAGGAGGTTACAGAGATAGGGAGGGGGTGTAGGGCTTGGGGAGATTACAGAGATAGGGAGGGGGTGTGGGGGCTGGAGGAGGTTACGAGACAGGGAGGGGTTGTAGGGGTGGAGGAGGTTACAGAGATCGGGAAGGGGTGTTGGGGCGGGAAGGGGTACAGAGATAGGGAGGGGGTGGAGGGGCTGGAGGAGGTTCTGAGTTTGCTTTTTGGAGTGCGTGTAAGTTAATGAGTGGGGGGGGCGGTGGTTGAAGGGTTGATGGTGGGGGGGGGGGGGGGGGGGGGGGTGGTAGTGAAGGGTGGATGAGAAAGCAGCCAGAACAGTGATAGATTAACTGCATCAGGATGAGACAGGGTTAGAATCTGACAGTGTTACACAGCAGTTTGAATGATGTAGAGGGGGTTCGGCAATCTCTATCACACCACACTGCCTCTCTACATTGCCGTAAATCTTTAATTCACTCACCACAATCACCAATTATTTACCAGAATAAAGGAGAATTTAACCAGACTTTCAATAAACGCAGAATGATGGATTTATTACAAAATAATTCATCCTGTTTTTAAACAAGTTACACCAACTGGTTAACACACAACCTGGTCATTTGCCAGAATAATTATTTATCCTTTTTAAACAGAGGCACAGTGGGTTAGCGCTGCTGTCTCACAGCGCCAGGGACCTGGGTTCGATTCCCAGCAGCACGGTGACACAGTGGGTTAGCTCTGCTGTCTCACAGCGCCAGGGACCCGGGTTCGATTCCCAGCAGCACAGTGACACAGTGGGTTAGCACTGCTGTCTCACAGCGCCAGGGACCCGGGTTCGATTCCCCAGCAGCACGGTGACACAGTGGGTTAGCACTGCTGTCTCACAGCGCCAGGGACCCGGGTTCGATTCCCAGCAGCACGGTGACACAGTGGGTTAGCACTGCTGTCTCACAGCGCCAGGGACCCGCGTTCGATTCCCAGCAGCACGGTGACACAGTGGGTTAGCACTGCTGTCTCACAGCGCCAGGGACCCGGGTTCAATTCTCAGTTTGGGTCACTGTCTGTGTGAAGTCTGCATGTTCTCTCTGTGTCTGCCTGGGTTTCCTCCAGATGCTCCAGTTTCCTCCCATAGTCTAGAGATGTGTAGGTTAGGGTGGATTGGCCATGCTAAATGCGTGGGGTTACAGGGGTGGAGCAAGAATCTGGGCCTGGGTGAGATGTTCTTTCAGAGAGGTGGTGCAGACTCAGTGTACTCTGAGGATGGTATGTGATGGTATGGTGAAATCCCCAGCACTAACACACAGGAGCTCTGCCTACATGGGTGTTGCTGATGCACAGATGCTGGTGTTGGACTGTGATAAACATAGTAAGAAGCCTCACAACACCAGGTTAAAGTCCAGTTCTGAGATTTCGAAGTGGGTGTTTGCAGTGTAGATTTCTTAGTGGGGAAGGATAAAGTTCAAAGGGTTTCAATGCTGTCGATCCAGAGTTCCCATGTGTGTCCCAGTGGAGATTTGGAGGTTCTTCCCAATGGAGCTTGGGAATGGAGGGGAACATGGCTGGAACAGTCCTTGTTTCTCAGCTGCTGGCATTGCCACAGACAGATCAGGAATCCCTGTGCGGATATGGTGAATTACTGAGTCTCAGACAAGGCAAGGAGTGGTCAGCTTCTCACTTTGTCAGCTCAGTCCCAGCTGAACTCAGGAAACAAGCTCAGACCCTAGAACTTATCCCTACCGTGTGATTTCCAGCCCATCTCTGGCCTTTTGGACTGAGCTTTTAGCCCATCGGTGACAATAACAGCTGTGTAAACCAACAACCTTCTTGGCACAGGGACCGTGCTGCTTGAGTAAGTTGTTGGCAAAGACAATCTTGCTCTAAATCTAAAAGCAAACTTCTCATTAATATGCTAAAAAAACCCCCAAGTGATGCAACATCTTCTAAATTTCAAACGGGAAGTGGACTTTGTGAAGTTCTGGGTTTCCCAATGAGAGCCACGTGCTGGGAACACAACTTTCAATTAAACATAGCCTCAAACATGGGAACTTTGTAACTTTGCCCTCGTGCTCCCCCTTGCGCCCCCCCCCTGCGCTCACCCCCCACCTCCCCCCCCCGCCCTCCCCCCCCCAACCTCCCCCCACCTCCCCCCCCCTCGCCCTCCCCCCCCCACATCCCTCCCCCCCCCCCCCTCCCTCGTGCTCCCCCTTGCTGCTGGGATATTTGGGGTTCACTGAGCTCTCTCTCTCTCTCTCTGCCTCCCCCCAGGCTGAGGAACGGATTTTAAAGAAGGTTCGCAGGAAGATCCGGAATAAGCAGTCAGCCCAGGAGAGCCGGAGGAGGAAGAAGGAATACATCGACGGATTAGAGAGCAGGTGGGGCAGAGAGAGAGGGAGCGGGCAGAGAGAGAGAGAGGGGAGGGGGGTCACAGAGACAGCGGGAGGGAGTTGGAGAGAGAAGGGAAAGAAGTTACAGAAGAGAGGGAGTGGGGAGACAGAGAGAGAGAGAGAGAGGGGGAGGGGGGTCACAGAGAGAGGGGGAGCAGGGAGGGAGAGAGGAAAAGAGAGAGAGAGAGAAGAGAGGGGAGGGGGAGTCACAGAGAGAGGGGGAGGCAGGGAGAGAGAGAGAGAGAGGGGAGGGGGGGTCACAGAGAGAGGGGGAGCAGGGAGAGAGAGAGAGAGAGAGAGGAGGGGGTGGGGGAGTCACAGAGAGAGAGGGGAGCAGGGAGGGAGAGAGGAAAGAGAGAGAGAGAGAGAGGGGAGGGGGGTCACAGAGAGAGAGGGGAGGGTGTACCCCTCATTATCCTCTAACCCTCTGTCTCTCTCTGTCTGTCTCTCCCAGGGTGGCTGCGTGTACAGCACAGAATCTCCATCTTCAAAAACAGATGCTGCAACTCGAACATCACAATGTGTGAGTCTTCCTCACCCACCCCCCCTCGGCACCCATCCCCCCTCGGCACCCACCCCCCCTCGGCACCCACCCTCCCTCGGCACCCACCCTCCCCACAGTGCGGCGCTCCCTCAGCCTGACCCTCCCACAGTGCGGCGCTCCCTCAGCACTGACCTCCCACAGTGCGGCCCCCCTCGGCACTGACCCTCCCCACAGTGCGGCTCTCCTCGGCACCACCCACCCTCCCACAGTGCGGCTCTCCTCCCTCGGCACCCACCCTCCCACAGTGTGGCTCCCCCTCGGCACCGACCCTCCCACAGTGCGGCTCTCCCTCAGCACCCCACCCTCCCACTGTGGCTCCCCCTCGGCACCGACCCTCCAACAGTGCGGCTCTCCCTCGGCACCCACCCTCCCCACAGTGCGGCTCTCTCCCTCGGCACCACACTCCCACAGTGCGGCTCCCCTCAGCACCGACCCTCCCCACAGTGCGGCTCTCCCTCGGCACCCCACCCTCCCCACAGTGCGGCTCTCCCTCAGCACCGACCCTCCCCACAGTGCGGCTCTCCCTCGGCACCCACCCTCCCCACAGTGCGGCTCTCCCTCAGCACCGACCCTCCCCACAGTGCGGCTCTCCCTCAGCACCGACCCTCCCCACAGTGTGGCTCTCCCTCGGCACCGACCCTCCCCACAGTGCGGTGCCGCTGGATAATGTTTGATGTTTTGTATTCCCAGGTCGTTGGTAAATCAGCTTCGCCGGTTACAGTCTCTGATTAAAGAGACTTCAAACAAGGCAGCACAGACCAGCACCTGCATCATGGTGAGTCTCTAACACACAGCGCACAGCACGATCCCATTGTCTCCCCGAGGCAGTGACAGGGGACAAACTAGCTGGAAGAGTTTACAGACCCGCTGCAGAGCTGGTACTGGCACTGACTACAGGAAGCTGAACAAGATGGGGACTACCCTGGAGGCTGATTCCTCACACAGTCGAATAGTTAGTCATCAAGATTACTTGGTGAAGAGCGGGTAATTCTCAGCCTTTCCCCCTCAGCCTGTGTTCAATCACAGTGATCCCTTTATGCTTACCATCGGGCTAGCATGGATGAGTTTGGGCCAAATAGCCTCCTTCTGTGCTGGAACTTTTCTACATTTCCGAATATTCTTCCACCTCTTTCTTCTTCACTCTATTTCTATTCCTTCAAAGACTCAGACTCCCAAACCATCAAACCTTTCACCTCTGTCTCTGGGCGATGGGATTGTTCATGCCTGCTCCCGTTCACTGGTGAATCTCCTGTAAAATGTAAAGAACAAGGAAAATTACAGAACAGGAACTTTGAAAGTTTGTTTATTAGTGTCACAAGTAAGGCTTACCTTAACACCGCAATGAAGTTACTGTGAAATTCCTCTATCACCACACTCCGGCGCCTGTTCGGGTTACACTGAGGGAGAATTTAGCATGGCGGTTACACCCTAACCAGCACGTCTTTCAAACTGTGGGAGGAAACAGGAGCACCCGGAGGAAACCCACGCAGACACAGGGAGAAAGTGCAGACTCCGCATAGACAGTGACCCAAGGCCAGGAATGGAACCCAGATCCCTGGCGCTGTGAGACAGCAGCGCTAACCCACTATGTCACCGTGCTGCTGGGGAATCGAACCCGGGTCCCTGGCTCTGTGAGACAGCAGTGCTAACCCACTGTGTCACCCACAAGGAATCCACAGTTTGTGGGGGGGGGGGGGGGGGGGTGGGGGGGGGGGGGGGGGGGGGGGTTCAAGTGGGATTATATTTTGGCCAGAAACACACAAACATAAAAATAACACATCTCTTCACTATTTGAGACATGTTTTTTAAAGTGATTCCTTACCAATCAGAATCTCAGGCTGTTGTTACTTTCTCTTTCTCACAGATAATGGCCTTTTCCTTGGTGCTGCTGATATTTCCCAGTTATAACCTGATCCGATTGGAGACCCCAGTTAACAAAGAGGAATATAAACCCACTGGAGGTACAGTATCAGGGCAGGATGTCACCCTTACTCAATTTCATTGTACCATCAAGAATGGATTGTACAGGAGACCCTCCCATAGTGCGGCTCTCCCTCGGCACTGACCCTCCCACAGTGCGGCGCTCCCTCGGCACCGACCCTCCCACAGTGCGGCGCTCCCTCGGCACCGACCCTCCCACAGTGCGGCGCTCCCTCGGCACCGACCCTCCCACAGTGCGGCGCTCCCTCGGCACCGACCCTCCCACAGTGCGGCGCTCCCTCGGCACCGACCCTCCCACAGTGTGGTGCTCCCTCGGCACCGACCCTCCCCACAGTGCGGCGCTCCCTCGGCACTGACCCTCCCCACAGTGCGGCGCTCCCTCGGCACCGACCCTCCCCACAGTGCGGCGCTCCCTCGGCACTGCATTTTGATAGAAGCCTGTAATCGGTGCTCAGTTCTCTGGGTGGGTTGGTGGGAGTGATGGTTTACATTGGCAATAGTCAGCCCTTCGCCAAAAACAGGGCAACATGAGGCCATTCGATCCCACCAACCTGTTCTATCCTTTATTGAACCTGTAATCTAACTCCTTCTGCCGCTTTGGTTCCGTCTTCCTCATCCAGTGGCTCTTCCCAATTTCTTCCCATCAGTTATTTCCAGGACAATCCTCACAGATCTGGAATCGTCCCAGATATCGGAACTGGCTGGGAATTCTCTCCTGGAAACAACTGGATCCGTGGAATTGCAGAGGGAACCCGTCCCATTGGCTGACAGACTCGTGTCAGACTCCCAGCACCAGCCAATCGCCAGAGGGAACCGGTCAGGTTTTGGGACGGAGGTGGAGGTTCCTGGAACTGGCCGCCCAGAGGATTCGCTTGTGCGGAAAACCGTTAGGAAGCCTGCCCTCGGCCTACAGGAAGAGCCTTCCAACGCCGGGAATCCGACTCCAGGAATTCGGCCTCTCCGCCGACGAGCCCCGGCTGCTGGAGCATTGCCCGGTGACCGGAAATCCTCCACCAAACTCGGGCACGCCGATGAGATGTGAAGGACGGCATGTTTCAACGGCTTGGGGAGGCAACACAAAGTCCATTCGATCACTCCCTCAGAACCCTTGGCCCTGTGCGAGGGACGGGTCACCTACCGCTCTGTCAGACACTTGACCGAGACCTGCTCTCCACAGACAGGGGGACAGGTTTCTGAATGAACTTTCTTGTTATCACTGTGCTGTTTCTCATGCTGACATTTGTAAATAATCCTTCTCAAATACATCAAAAACCCTCCCTCTCTCCTCCCTCTGTATCTCTCCCTCTCTGCATCTACTTACATCTCTGTTCATTCCACATGCTGTTTACATTTAATAAAGCGTTTTCGATATGTTTAGAAAATCAAACTCTGAAATAGGAGGGGAATGTTTGCAGTTTGCTTTTCAGTATTATACGATATTTTCAAAACTAGAAGCAGAGGAGGCCATTCGTCCCTTCGATCCTGATCCACTATTCATTTTGACCATGGCAAATAATCATCAAATTCAATATCCTGATTTACCCTCTCCCCCCCGCCAAAAAAAAAATCCCTCGATCCCTTTAACCCCAAGAGCTATATCCAATTTCTTCTTGAAATCACACATTTTGGCCTCAGCTACTTTCTGGGTGAAGGAATTTTTCTTTATCTCCATTCTAAAAGATTTATAGAACACTTTTAGAATCGTAAAATCGAATCATAGAATCCCGACAGTGCAAAACGAGACCATTCTACCTATTGAGTCTGCACTGACCACAATCCCACCTAGCCCCTATTCCCATAACCCCACATATTTACCCTGCTAATCCTTCGACACTAAGGGACAATTTAGCACGGCTAATCCACCCTAACCTACACATCTTTGGAGTGTGGGAGGAAACCCACACAGACATGCTTTTTAAAAGACAAAATTGTACCCACATCGACTACCACCACTGGCAGCTCGTTCCAGACACTCAACACCCTCTGTGTGAAAAAACTGTCCCTCTGGACCCTTTTGTATCTCTCCCCTCTCACCTTAAACCTGTGCCCTCTAGTTTTAGACTCCCCTACCTTTGGGAAAAGATATTGACTATCTCGCTGATCTGTGCCCCTCATTATTTTATAGATCTCTGTAAGATCACCCCTTCGCCTCCAACACTTAAAGGGAAAGAGTCCCAGTCTATCCAGCCTCTCCTTAGAACTCAAACTATCAAGTCCCAGTAGCATCCTAATAAATCTTTTCTGCATTCTTTCTGGTTTGATAATATCCTTTCTGTAATCAGGTGATCAGAACTGTACACAGTTCCAAGTGTGGCCTTACCAATGAGTGGTACAACTCCAACAAGATGTCCCAGCTTCTGTATTTGATATTCTCACCAATGAAACCAAATACGCTGAATGTTTTCTTCACCACTCTGTCCACCTGTGACCCCATGTTGAAGGAGCCTTGAACCTGTCCTCTGAGATCTCTTTGTTCTGCAAGTCTTCCTAACGCCGTACCGTTAATAGGAGCCATACCAAGCTGTGATACACCTGAAAAGAATGCTTTCTTGGGAGGGTATCTGTAAAAGTTGTGAGAGTCACAGCGGACATGCTGAATTTCCTTAGTCCTCTGAAGAAGTAGATGCATTGGTAGGGCTTTATTGCAATAGCTTAAAGGAGTGAAAATGTAGGGAATGTCTTGGTGTGAGGACACACCAAGATAAAGAGTGCAGTTTTGAGCTCCTTATGAAAGGAAAGGATATCCTTGTGAGGGGGTTGAGTAGGCTCTTTCCTGGATTACTTTGGGAGGTTTGGGCTTGTATCTGCTGGAGTTTACACCAATGAGCGCTGATCTTACTGGTACACAAACTCCTGACGGGGGGATGCTGAGGTTCTTCCCCTCTTGGGGGGGTTGGGGAATGTAGAACAAGGGGATATGGTTCAGAAGGACGGGATCGATACGGTGGAAAACCAACTTCTCAGGGATCCATCAGTATCTGGAATTCTCTTCCCTGGAGAGCGGTGCTGAGGTTCGAGGTTGGGTTAGTTTTTTTAATTCCCCCCCCCAGGATCAGGGGTGATGGGGGCAGGTGGGAAAATGGAGCTAAAATCACAATCAGACCAGCCAACATCTTACTGACTGGGGGGCACCGGCTAGAGGTGCCGAATAGTCAAAATCAGCTCCTCATCGAAAGATTCATCAACCTGAGAGTGGCCCCTGGACTGGACCCTGCAGATCACCTGCTGGAAACTCCTCCCCGCCGCTGGGTGGCGCTGCTCCCGGGGACTCCTCCCCATCGCGGGCTGGCGCTGTTCCCAGAAAATCCTCCCCGCCGCTGGGTGGCGGTGTACTGGAGCATCCGCCCCGCCACTGGGTGGTGCTGTTTCCCGAGACTCCTCCCCAACGCTGGGTGGCGCTGTGACATCATTTGTTGGCTCCACAGCGTCCGGAATTAAAATGGCGGCGGAAGGAGAGAGGGAGAGAGACAGAGAGTGGGTAAAGGGGGGGGAGAGAGAGAGAGAGGTGGGTAAAGGGGGGGGAGGAGAGAGAGAGGAGTGGGTAAGGGGGGGAGAGAGAGAGAGAGAGAGGAGGTGGTAAAGGGGGGGGGAGAGAAGAGAGAGAGAGAGTGAGGTAAAGGGGGGGGAGAGAGAGAGAGAGAGAGAGTGGTACAAGGGAGGGGGAAGAGAGAGGAGAGAGAGAGTGGGTAAAGGGGGGGGGAGAGAGAGAGAGTGGGTAAGAGAGAGGAGGAGAGAGAGGTGGTAAAGGGGGGGGAGAGAGAGAGAGAGAGAGTGGGTAAAAGGGGGGGAGGAGAGAGAGAGAGAGTGGGTTAAAGGGGGGGGAGAGAGAGAGAGGGGTGGGTGGGTAAGGGGGGGGAGAGAGAGAGAGTGGGTAAAGGGGGGGAGAGAGAGAGAGGCGGGTAAAGGGGGGGAGAGAGAGAGAGAGAGAGGGGGAGGAGAGAGAGGGTAAAGGGGGGGAAGGAGGAGAGAGAGAGTGGGGTAAAGGGGGGGAGAGAAGAGAGTGGGTAAAGGGGGGGGAAGAGAGAGAGAGAGAGAGACGTGGGTAAAGGGGGGGAGAGAGAGAGGGAGGGTAAAAGGGGGGGGAGAGAGAGAGGAGTGGGAAGGGGAAGAGGGAGGAGAGAGAGAGAGTGGGTAAAGGGGGGGAGAGAGAGAGAGGGAGGGGGGGAGAGAGAGAGAGAGAGGGGGAAGGGGAGAGAGGTGGGTAAAAGGGGGGGGAGGAGAGAGAGAGAGTGGGTAAAGGGGGGGAGAGAGAGAGAGAGGTGGGGGGGGGGAAAGAGAGAGGAGAGCGTGGTTAAAGGGGGGGGAGAGAGAGAGTGGAGGGGGGAGAGAGAGAGAGAGAGAGTGGGTAAAGGGGGGGATGAGAGGAGGTATGGAAGAGAGAGAGAGAGGGGGTAAAGGGGGGGAGAGAGAGAGGGGTAAAGGGGGGGAGTGAGAGAGAGTGGTAAAGGGGGGGGGAGGAGAGAGAGAGTGGGTAAAGGGGGGGAGAGAGAGAGTGAGGTAAGGAGGAGAGAGAGAGAGAGGGTAAAGGGGGGGAGAGAGAGAGAGGGTAAAGGGGGGGAGAGAGAGAGAGAGTGGGTAAAGGGGGGGGAGAGAGAGAGTGGGTAAAGGGGGGGGAGAGAGAGAGTGGGTAAAGGGGGGAGGAGAGAGGAGAGTGGGGTAAAGGGGGGGGGAGAGAGAGAGAGAGTGGGTAAAGGGGGAGAGAGAGAGAGTAGAGTGGGTAAAGGGGGGGCGGAGAGAGAGTGGGTAAAGTGGGGGGAGAGAGAGAGATGAAAGGGGGGGGAGGAGAGAGAGAGAGAGTGGGTAAAGGGGGGGAGAGAGAGAGAGAGGGAAAGGGGGGGAGAGAGAGAGAGAGGGGTAAAGGGGGGGGAGAGAGAGGGGTAAAGGGGGGGAGAGAGAGTGGGTAAAGGGGGGGGAGAGAGAGTGGGTGGGTAAAGGGGGGGGGGAGAGAGAGTGGGTAAAGGGGGGGGAGAGAGAGTGGTAAAGGGGGGGAGAGAGAGAGTGGGTAAAGGGGGGGGAGAGAGAGTGGGTAAAGGGGGGGGAGAGAGAGTGGGTAAAGGGGGGGAAGAGAAGGGGGGGGGAGAGAGAGTGGGTAAAGGGGGGGAGAGAGAGTGGGTAGAGAGAGGGGTGGAGAGAGAGGGGTAAAGGGGGAGGGAGAATGAGTGGGTAAAGGGGGGGGAGAGAGAGTGGGGTGAGTCGGGGGGGGAGAGAGAGGTGGGTAAAGGGGGGGGAGAGAGAGTGGTAGGAGCGGAGAGGAGTGGGTAAGGGGGGGGAGAGAGAGTGGTAAAGGGGGGGGAGAGAGAGTGGGTAAAGGGGGGGAGAGAGGTGGGTAAAGGGGGGGAGAGAGAGTGGGTAAAGGGGGGGGAGAGAGAGTGGGTAAGGGGGGGGGAGGGAGTGGGTAAAGGGGGGGGAGAGAGAGTGGGTGAGGGGGGGAGGGGGAGGCGGTAAAGGGGGGGGAGAGAGAGTGGGTAAGGTGGGGGGAGAGAGAGGGGGTAAAGGGGGGGGAGTGAGAGTGGGTAAAGGGGGGGGAGAGAGAGTGGGTTAAAGGGGGGGGAGAGAGAGTGGGAGAGAGTGGGAAAGGGGGGGGAGAGAGAAGTGGGAGGAGAGAGTTAAAAGGGGGGGGAGAGAGAGGGGTAAAGGGGGGGGAGAGAGAGTGGGTTAAAGGGGGGGGAGAGCGAGAGTGGGTAAAGGGGGGGGGAGGAGAGGTGGGTAAAGGGGGGGGATGAGAGAGTGGGTAAAGGGGGGGGAGAGAGAGTGTGGTAAAGGGGGGGTAGAGGAGAGAGTGGGTAAAGGGGGGGGAGAGAGGGGGGAGGGGGGGGAGAGAGAGTGGGTAAAGGGGGGGGAGAGAGAGGGGTAAAGGGGGGGGGGAGAGAGAGTGGGTAAAGGGAGGGGGACGAGAGAGAGGGGTAAAGGGGGGGGAGAGAGAGTGGGTAAAGGGGGGGGAGAGAGAGTGGTAAAGGGGGGGGAGAGAGAGTGGGTAAAGGGGGGGGAGAGAGAGTGGGTAAAAGGGGGGGAGAGAGAGTGGGTAAAGGGGGGGAGAGAGAGTGGGTAAAGGGGGGGAGAGAGAGTGGGTAAAGGGGGGGGAGAGAGAACGGGGGGGAGAGAGAGTGGTAAAGGGGGGGGAGAGAGAGTGGTAAAGGGGGGGAAGGAGAGGTGGGTAGAGAGGGGGGGGAGAGAGAGTGGGTAAAGGGGGGGGAGAGAGAGTGGGTAAAAGGGGGGGGAGAGAGAGTGGGTAAAGGGGGGGGGAGAGAGAGTGGGTGAGAGTGGTAAAGGGGGGGGAGAGGAGAGTGGGTAAAAAGAGGGGGGGGGGGGGAGAGAGAGTGGGTAAAAGGGAGGGGGAGAGAGTGGGTAAAGGGGGGGGAGAGAGAGTGGGTAAAGGGGGAGGGGGAGGAGAGGTTAAAGGGGGAGAGAGAGTGGTAAAGGGGGGGGAGAGAGAGTGGGTAAAGGGGGGGGAGAGAGAGGGGTTAAAGGGGGGGAGAGAGAGTGGGTAAAGGGGGGGGAGAGAGAGGGTAAGGGGGGGGAGAGAGAGAAAGGGGGGGAGAGAGAGAGAGTGGGTAAGGGAGAGAGAGAGAGAGTAAGGAGGGGAGAGAGGAGTGGGTAAAAGGGGGGGAGAGAGAGAGTGGGTAAAGGGGGGGTAGAGAGAGAGATAGTGGGTAAAGGAGGGGGAGACAGAGAGAGAGAGAGAGAGAGAGAGTGGGTAAAGGGTGTAAGAGCAGAGAGAGAAAGTGGTAAAGGG
This sequence comes from Sphyrna mokarran, assembly GCA_024679065.1. Lineage (NCBI taxonomy): Eukaryota > Metazoa > Chordata > Chondrichthyes > Carcharhiniformes > Carcharhinidae > Sphyrna > Sphyrna mokarran. The sequence continues at coordinate 1,066,414 of JAGIQG010000042.1, read as the reverse complement.
GGGGGGGGAGAGAGAGAGAGAGAGAGGAGAGAGAGTGGGACACGGGGGTTCGGGCCGGTTTCGGGCCTGGGGGGGGTGGGGGGGGGTGGCAGGGAGGTGAGTCCTCGGGAGAGCTGTATCAATGTCTCTCTGTGTGATTGTTACTGTACAGGGCTGTGTCCCCCCTCTCGGGATGGTGCGAGGGACTCTGAACTCTGAGGTGTGATCAGCTGCAGAGTGCTGACCCTGCTGTCGGTTTGGTCGTATCGCTGCTGCTGAATACTGGAATCATGTCGGTGAATTCGCAATCGCTGGAGACCCATGAGAATAGTGACAGACTGTCCCTCAGCTCGAGGAGCTGGAGCCTGCCTCTCCTCATCCTCATCTACCTCTTCATACTGAGTGTCTGGTGAGTTTAACATTAAAACCCATCAGTGCCTCTTCTCAGAGAGTGCAGGAAAGGCCACTCAGCCCATCTGCACTTGTCCTGTATCCCTGAATGTTCGGAGATTTCAGATGCTCGTTCAAATATTTTTCAAAGTTGTAAGATTTCCAGCCATTCTCGGCAGGATATTCCAGATTCCTACTTGTGAGCGAGAAAGCTTTTTCTCCAATCCCCCCTGCCCCTCCCCCTCCTTGAGTGTCCCCTGTACCAAGGGGAACCGCTGCCTCTTCCTCACTCTGTCCGTACCCCTCAACGTTAAACACCTCAATCATTTCCCCTCTCAGCCTTCACTGCGATAGAGACAACAATCCCAATCTATCCTGACTCTCCTTGTAACTCAAATACTTGGTCCCAGGTAATATCCTGGTGAACTTCCCATGTACCCCCCCTCGAGTGCAGTCACATCCTTCCCACAGAGAGGTGACCAGAGCTGCACACAGTGCTCCAGCTGGGGCCTCACCAACACTCTGTACAGCTCCAGCAACACCCCATTGCTCCTGTACTCTGTGCTGATGAAAACAAGTATCCCATACTGCTGAACTCTCCAGGTCTCCTCCCCATTACTCCAGGATACAGAGGGATATACAATGTGGGACTGACCCTCAGTGAGGGCAGTGGGAAAGAGACTGCAAGGATGAATAAGGGAACGTCAGTTTGTAGGGATCACTGTTTGGGATTGGTCAATGAGACTGTAATCAGATTACCATGGAATCCCAACAGTGCAGAGAGAGGCCATTCAGTCCATCAAAGTCTGCAGGCTCTCTGAAAGAGTATCCCTCTCGAGCCCTCCCCTCCTAACCTGCACATCTTTAGACACTAAGGAGTAATGTAGCACCGACCTCACACATGTTTCAACTGTGGGAGGAAACCCACACAGACATGGGGAGAACATGCAGACTCTGCACAGACAGGACTCCTGCTCCTGATCACCACCCAGTGACACCGGCTGGAAAGTGTGTGTGTGTGTGTGTGTGTGTGTGAGTGTGGCATAGAGAACAGCGTACAGAGTGCTGGAAGTTGTAACAGTTCCTTTTAATCGTTGCAGGTTGAGTGAATCTCTAATGTTGCATGAAGTGAAAGATTCAGGTAAGTCATTTATTTAACAGAGAGCACGTTTAACAGATTAAACATCCCGTATTTCTACACAGGATCATCATCAGACAAACCTCCAGGACCCATCCTCAGCAGGACAGTGTAGAGGGAGCTTTACTCTGTATCTATCCCCGTGCTGTCCCTGTCCTGGGAGTGTTTGATGGGGGGGGACAGTGTAGAGGGAGCTTTACTCTGTATCTAACCCCGTGCTGTACCTGTCCTGGGAGTGTTTGATGGGGGGACAGTGTAGAGGGAGCTTTACTCTGTATCTATCCCCGTGCTGTACCTGTCCTGGGAGTGTTTGATGGGGGGGGGACAGTGTAGAGGGAGCTTTACTCTGTATCTAACCCTGTGCTGTACCTGTCCTGGGAGTGTTTGATGGGGACAGTGTAGTGGGAGCTTCACTCTGTATCTAACCCCGTGCTGTACCTGTCCTGGGAGTGTTTGATGGGGACAGTGTAGCGGGAGGTTTATTCTGTATCTAACCCTGTGCTGTGTGTGGTGATATTTCCTGTCTCCGCAGTGGACACAGTTTCAGCTACTCCGTGCTGGCAGTTGGAGCAGTTCCTGGTGGCCGAGGAATGTAAGAAATGCACTCGCTTCCAGGTGGTGAGTGTTAATGGGGGAGGTGTCTGCTGGGAGAGTGGTGGGGGATGGAGATGTGAGTGAGGTGGGGGGGGGTTGCGGGTGGGGATACACACAGTGTACCAGACACTGCATTCTCCACCTGGCAGTGGGGCAGCACCGGCACTGTGGATAGGGTGAGATAGAGGAGAAGGACACCAGCGCTGTGCCCAATGATGGAGGGGGAAGAAGGGAGCTATGGCAGGAAGTTAGGGGTGGAGGGCTGTTTAGAGACTGAAGACTGGGGAGAGGCGGGGGTGCTGCGGGGTGCTCTGTCAGGGGGGAGGGGGGGGGTGCTGCGGGGTGCTCTGTCAGGGGGAGAGGGGGGTGCTGTGGGGTGCTCTGAGTGTGGGTGGGAGGGGGAGACTGGAGCCAACCACTCTCGGGTGACAGTGACACACTAACCCTTGTCTTGTCTGTAGGTAACACAGAAAGCTTGCAGCAAGAGTGGATTTGTGGAAAAGATCAATTGTTCGGAATCTCAGAGAGAAGAATATAAAAGGTGATAAAACCTCCCCTTTACTGATTTATTATCAGATATATTAGTGTACAGCGAGAAGTATTGCTTCCTGTGCATATACACAGCATACTGTTCATAGTGTTTTCACAATATAAAGTGAGGGATCCGTGAGTGATGAGAGAAGCGAGGGACAGAACAAGAGCAAAAGACAAAATGTACAAGTGGCAAGGATTAGCGGGAAGTCTTTAAAAATGAGAAGAGAACAACTACAAAAGCACTGAGGGGGGAAGAGGAAATGAGTTGAAGGTAGTTAGTTATATAAAAGTAGAGAGGAAGAGTTTCTGTTCACTGTATCAAAGGGAAGGGAGAGTTAAAAATACCTGCTAGTCCACTGGAAAACGAGGCTGGGGAAGTAATAATAGGAAGCAGGTTAATGGCAGAGGGACTGAATCGTTACTTTGATCAGTCTTCACGGGGGAAAATACCAGTGGGACGTCAGAGCTCCAGGAGAGTCAGGGGACACAGGCGAGTGTAGCAGCCATCACCAAGGAGAAGGTTCTGGTGAAACAGTAACATCTGAAGGTGGATAAATCACCTGGACCCCAGAGTTCGAAAAGAGAGAGAGAGGTGAGGAAATAGTGGAGGCATTGGTGGTGATCTTTCAGGAACCACTGCAGGCAGGGAGGCTCCCAGAGGACTGGGAAGTAGTGAATGTAACACCGCTGTGTAAGGGAGGGAGGCAGATGGGAAATTATCGGCCTGTTAGCCTGACTGCAGTCATTGGTAAGATTTTAGACTCCGTTATTAAAGGTGAGATGGCTGAGTACTTGGAAGTGTGTGATAAAATAGGAGTGAGTCAGAATGGCTTTGTCAAGGGGAGGTCACATCTGACAAATCTGAGAGAGATCTTTGATAGGTTACAAGGAAGTTAAATAAAGGAGAAGCAGTGGATGGGATTTATTGAGATTTCCAGAAGGTCTTTGACAAGGAACCGCATAGGAGACCGTTAAATAAGAGCCCAGGGTGTTCAGGGTAAGACCCTGGCACGGATAGAGGATTGGCTGACTGGCAGAAGGCAGAGAGAGTGGGGATAAAGGGGTCTTTCTCAGAATGGCTGCCGGTGACTCGTGGTGTGTCTCAGTGCTGGGAGCAAAACTTTTCACTGTATACATTAACCATTTGGAGGATGGAACTGAAGGCACTGGTGCTAAGTTTGTAGATGATACGAAGGTATGTAACAGAATAGGTAGTATTCAGGAAGCGGGGGAGGCTGCAGAAGGACTCGGACAGGTTAGGAGAGTGGGAAAAGAACTGGCAGATGGAATACGATGTGGAAAAGTGTGAGGTTCTGCACTTTGGAAGGAGGAATGGAGGCAGAGACTGTTTTCTAAACGGGGAAATGCTTAGGAAATCAGAAACACACAGAGATTTGGGAGTCCCTGTTCAAGATTCTCTTAAAGTTAACCTGCAGGTTCAGTTGGCAGTTAGGAAGGCAAATATAACGTGAGCATTCATGATAAGAGGGCTGGAATAGAAGAGCAGGGATGGACTTCTGAGGCTGTAGAAGGCTCTGGTCAGACCCCATTTGGAGAATTGTGAGCAGTTTTGGGCCCTGTATCTAAGGAAGGATGTGCCGGCCTTGGAAAGGGTCCAGAGAAGGTTCACAAGAATGATCCCTGGAATGAAGAGCTTGTCGGATGAGGAACGGTTGAGGACTCTGGGTCTGTACTCGTTGGAGTTTAGAAGGATGAGGGGGGATCTTATTGAAACTTACAGGATACTGCGAGGCCCTGGATAGAGGGGACGGGGAGAGGATGTTTCCACTAGTAGGAAAAAGTAGAACCAGAAGGGGCACAACCTCAGGCTAAAGGGACAATCCTTTAAAACAGAGATGAGGAGGAATTTCTTCAGCCAGAGAGTGGGGAATCTGTGGAACTCTTTGCCACAGAGGAGGCCGGGGTCACTGAGTGTCTTTACAACAGACAGGTTCTTGGTTAATAAGGGGATCAGGGGTTATGGGGATGAGAAAAATATCAGCCATGATTGAATGGCGGAGCAGACTCGGGCTGAGTGGCCTCATTTTGCTCCTATATCTAATTGTCTTATGGAGAAGGACTGTAACACTGTGCAGAATGTAGTGTTACAGTCACAGCGAGGGGTGTAGAGAAAGATCAACTTAATGTGAGATAGGTCCATTCAAAAGTCTGACAGCAGCAGGGAAGAAGCTGTTCTTGAGTCAGTCGGTACGTGACCTCAGACTTTTGTATCTTTTTCCCCAAATGAAGAAGGTAGAAGAGAACACGTCCGGGGTGCGTGGGGTCCTTAATGTTGCCGGCTGCTTTTCCCCGAGGCAGCGGGAAGTGTAGACAGAGTCAATGGATGGGAGGCTGGCTTGTGTGATGGATTGGGCTGCATTCACGACCTTTTGTAGTTCCTTGTGGTCTTGGTCAGAGCAGGAGCCCAGACCAAGCTGTGATGCACCATAGAAAGCATTCTTTCTGGTTGTATCTGTAAAAGTTGTCAAAGGCTGTTGTTAGTGATGAACGTTTGCTGTGTACAGGGAACTCTGAATCCGCTGGATGAGTTAATTAATGGAGAGTTTGGAGGATTTAACCTGGGTGTTGATGTGGTGAAGGAATTCAGTTTCAGTAACCTCCTCCTATACTTCTGTGCAGCTGTAGGTCAACGGGGATGGAGGAAACTCTGTTCTGGAAGTTTGAAGGGACAATGATCTCGCTGTCTGTTATCTTTGCTGCGCTGGTTATTCTGCGACAGAGAACGCTAGACCGGCTCGCCTCGGAGAAAGTGCGGAAACAAATTGAATCAATATAAGGAGCAGCGGGAGTTGGGATTCTGGATACATGGACTGCGGAAGCAGATTCACTACCATGTGAAAGAACTGAATATTCTAATCAGTATTACCCAGGATTGTGTGAAGCAGCACAAACTGACCTGTCAGCGGCTAAAGCCAAACACTTGTTCCATACTGACAGCACCAACAATTGAAAGATTTGCCCTGACCTCTGAGTTGCCTGCTTTTGTCTTTGTGCTGTGTATAAGGTCCGCTGTGGGTTATGCTTTGACTGCGTGCTGATCGTTCATGTACAAGATGGTTTAGGGGGAGTCTATCCCTGCTTTTTGTGGTGGTGCGGTTCAGGGTTTGCTGGATATTTCTGGAGCAGTTCAGCACACCTGGAACATGTCCCATGGGCTATCGGTGTGTGTCCACTTCAAACCAGGCGACAGTGGAAAGGTCCAACACCAGACAGGGAAAAAATCCTCTGTCCCATTACACAACACTGCAAGACAAACTGTACTGGGAGCTGGACCTGTCCTGGGAGTGTTTGATGGGGGGACAGTGTCGAGGGAGCTTTACTCTGTATCTATCCCCGTGCTGTACCTGTCCCAGGAGTGTTAGATGGGGGGGACAGTGTAGAGGGAGCTTTACTCTGTATCTAACCCCGTGCTGTACCTGTCCCGGGAGTGTTAGATGGGGGGGACAGTGTAGAGGGAGCTTTACTCTGTATCTAACCCCGTGCTGTACCTGTCCCGGGAGTGTTAGATGGGGGGACAGTGTAGAGGGAGCTTTACTCTGTATCTAACCCCGTGCTGTACCTGTCCCGGGAGTGTTTGATGGGGACAGCGGAGCTCTCACACAGAGATTTAATATATTTTTGCCTGTTGTCAGAGTGACTATCTCAGTGATGTTTGGAACTGTCGATGGTTTTTAAGAGAATGTTGAAAGCAGGGTAAACATTCTGCTTAAACAGTGATAGCATTCACTTGATTAGCAGTGCAAACTTCTGGAATTTATAAAAGATTCAATCTCCACCTCCTCACCTTGCTGCTGTCATCCCAATAGCTTTGTGGGCTTGTTCGGAGCTGGGAAGAAGAGTGCTGCACCGTCCCAGCACCGCACCGTGGGAGTGCCATGCTGTCCCGAGGCCAGCCCTCGGTGAGATGTTAAACTGAAATGCACGTGCCTTCTTGAGAGTAAAGGAGAAGGAGCCAGCTAGCAGGATTTTAGATTTGGATGAGGCCAGCTTTAACTGCCCCTGTAAACAGAGAAACTGTGATCGAGTACACCAACTTTTTTTTTAAAGAGCAACATAGCACGGGAAACAGGCCCTTCGGCCCAAAGAGCCGGCGCCGCCGTCATAACTATATAGTAGCAAATCCATTATCCTATTTTATTATTCCTATATAATATTATTCCTAATATGGAAAATTCTCACTATAGAGACAATTTGTTTCCCAATCAGCCTAAGAGCGGATTTTTAGGTTGTGGGAGGAAACCGGAGCGCCCGGAGAAAACCCACGCAACCACGGGGAGAACGCGCAAACTCCCACGGACACCGGCCCAATTCCAAGTGTCTGTACAGCCACGTTGATAGTCTCTGAGCTGTCATGGTGCCCTTCAGATGGTCCACGTAAAGCACTCATATACAACATGAGGTACCAGGCAACCCATGAATCAACATCCAAGAGCTATACCCGCACCACCTGCCGAATGCATGCTCAATGTTGGTCAAGTATGGACCGAATTACCTGTGGAAAAAGCCGTAGTTAAACAGTCCTAATATATCCCTCTATCTGCATACCGCTCATGTGGCTGTCCAAGAGACCCTTAAACAGCCCCAGCGTGCCTGCTCCCACCACCTTACTCGGCAGTGCATTCCACACCCCCACTACCCTTTGTGTGAAAAACTGCCCTCTAATATTCGTCCTATACATAGCCCCCCTCACCCTATGGCCATGACCCCTCGTCCTATCCATTTCTAAAGGCGGAAAAAGTTTACCTCCATTTACTCTATCTATACCCCTTATAATCTTATACACCTCTATGAGATCCCCTCTAAGCCGACGTCTTTCAAGGGAAAACAACCCCAGTCTATTTAATCGTTCCTCATAAGACAGTCCTTCCATACCAGGCAGCATCCTGGTAAACCTCCTCTGCACTCTCTCCAAGGACTCCACATCCTTCCGATAGTACGGCGACCAGAACTGGACGCAGTATTCCAAGTGAGGCCTAACCAAAGTTCTATACAACTGCAACATCAAACTCCTACTCTTGTATTCTATACCCTTTTCTATGAAAGCTAACATACTATACGCCTTCTTTATCACCTTCTCCACCTGTGAGGACACCTTCAGAGACTTGTGAACCTGCACCCCCAAGTCTCTCTGCGTCTCTATGCTCCGTATAGTTTTACCTTTTATCCTATAACTCTCTTCTACATTTTTCCGGCCAAAATGCATCACCTCGCATTTATCCGGATTAAATTCCATTTGCCATCTATCTGCCCAGTCTACCAACCTGTCTATGTCCTGTTGTATTGCCTGACACTGCTCTTCTGTACCCGCCAATCCAAGCATCTTGGTGTCATCAGCAAATTTGCTGATCTCACCACCTACCCCTACTTCCAAGTCGTTTATGTAGACCACAAATAGAAGAGGACCTAGTACTGAGCCTTGTGGCACTCCACTAGTGACAGGCTTCCAGCCGGAAAAAGAGCCTTCCACTACTACCCTCTGTCTCCTCCTCCCGAGCCAGTTCTCGACCCATCTACATACCCGACCCTGTATCCCATGCGCCTTCACCTTCTCTATCAGTCTACCATGAGGAACCTTGTCAAACGCCTTACTGAAATCCATGTAGACGACATCAACAGCCTGTCCTTCATCAACTGTTTTTGTCACTTCTTCAAAAAATTCCACTAGATTCGTAAGACAAGACTTCCCCTTGACGAAGCCATGCTGCGTATCCCTGATCAGATTGCAGCGCTCCAGATGCTCATACATCCTGTCCCTAAGGATCCTCTCCATTAGCTTACCTATAACTGAAGTCAAGCTCACCGGCCTATAGTTCCCTGGGTGATCCCTCTGACCTTTTTTAAACAACGGTACTACGTTTGCTATCCTCCAGTCCTCTGGGACCTCACCTGTGTCCAAGGAAGAGACAAAGATTTGCGTCAGAGGCCCAGCTAGGTCTTCCCTCAACTCCCTTAGCAGCCTGGGGTAAATGCCATCAGGCCCCGGAGCTTTATATGTCTTTAAGCTGCCTAACAGCCCCAACACCTCTTTCCTCGTAATCCTTATTTCCCTCAACCGATCCTCAACTTTGTCAACATCAGGCACAGACATCTGTCCAGTCTCCTGCGTGAATACCGACGCAAAGTATTCATTCAGGATCTCCCCCATTCCCTCAGGCTCTAAGCATAGATCCCCTCCTCTGTCCCTGAGAGGTCCAATCTTGCCTCTAACCATCCTTTTGCTCCTTACATAGGTGTAAAATGCCTTTGGATTTTCCTTAATCCTACCTGCCAGAGCCACCTCGTGGCCCCTTTTTGCCTTTCTAATACCCCTTTTAAGATCCCGTCTACACTCTCTCTAAGCTTCCAGCGCTGTCTCAGTCCCTAGTTGCCTAGATCTAATGTAAGCCTCTCGCTTTTTCTTGATCAAGTCCTCAATCTCCCTGGTAAGCCAAGGTTCTCTAATCCTACCTTTCCCATCCTTCCTCCTTGCCGGCACGTATCTTTCCTGCAGAGAGTTTAGTTTTCCCTTGAAAGACTCCCACATGTACCTCGTCGACCTGCCCTCGAAAAGCTTATCCCAGTCGGTATCTTTAAGATCTTGCCTAATCTGGCTGTATCTAGCCCTCCCCCAGTTAAATACCTTCCCTTTTGGGCAGGTCTCGTCCTTTTCCATTAATATCCTAAAGCAGACAGAGTTGTGATCACTATTTGACACCTGCTCTCCTACCTCGACGTCAACCACCTGGCCTGGCTCATTCCCCAGAACCAAATCCAGTATAGCCCCATCTCTAGTCGGGCCATCCACATACTGCTCCTGAACATACAACTGAACAGTAAAATTAAAGAAACATTTCAAAGAAAACCAGTTTATACCTTGAGAAGCAAAAGGCCAACCGTGCTGAACAAACAGCCCTGGACAGCTAAGAGAGAGATAAAGGAGCAACATTAAACTAAAACACAGAAGCCACACACCACTCCTGCCCACATGGGAAAGGCAGCTGATTAGAGCTTTAAAAGGGATTACGAAAGGAAACTTGCAAAGGGACATCACAGTCAACAAGATGGGATGTTATAGTTATACAAACAGGACAGGGATGTTGGCCCAGTAAAGACTGACTGGGGAAACAGCAGACATGAGAAAAAATTATTTTGAGTATTCACAGCAGGAAAGATAGTTTGCTGGAACTCCAAAGATTAGGTTGCTTAGGTTGCTAAGATTAGCTTAGGTTGACTGGCCGTGCTGATTTAACCCTAGTGTTGGGTAAATGTGTGGGGTTACAGGGAATAGGGCCTGGCTGGGATTGCGGCTGGTGCAGATTCAAAGGGCCAAATGGCCTCCTTCCGTGCTCGAGGGATCCTGTGATTCTAGAAGATTAATCGTTGATCGAGGACCAGGTTTAAAGAAGATTTACGAGGCAGATTTTTGTTAAATACAGAGGGTGATGGGTGCCTGGAACTCACTGTCAGGGGGAGGTAGTGGAAGGGGATACGATAGTGAGTTTTAAGGGGCGTCGGGACAAATCCATGAATAGGATGGGAATAGAGGGATACGGTCCCTGGAAGGATAAGGGGTTTTAGTTCAGTCAGGCAGCATGGTCAGTGCAGGCTTGGAGGGGCTGAAGGGCCTGTTCTATAATTTTCTTTGTTCTTTAGTACAATTCTTGTCAGTAAAACATCGATAACGAGGAAATCTATGGAACTAAAGAGTGATAAATCCCCAGGACCAGACAATCTCCATCTGAGGGTGTTAACACAAGTCAGGGAACACAGTGTAGATTCCTGAACTCGAATCTTCAACAATTTCCTCCATTCAGGAGTTGTCCCGATGGATTGGAAATTTCTGCTCTTTAGGAAGGGTGACGGTGGGGAAACGGGGAATTCCAGACCAGTTAATTTCACGTCTGTAATGGGGAAATTGTCTATGATCAGGGACTGTAAACGATACAGCACAGAAGAGGCCTTTCAGCCCATTGAGACTGTACTGACACATTAGAAACTCCTGAACTCCCACCTAATCCCACTTGCCAGCACTTGGTCTGTAGCCCTCAATATTACAATGTGCCAAGTGCTCATCCAGGGATTATTTAAAGGATGGGAGGCTTCCCCATTTGCCTTTTTCACCATCCCGCTGACATTCCTTTCTGCCTTCAGAGATCCATGGACAAACACAAGGTCCCTTTGTCCCACAGTTTACTGGGACAAGCCAACAGTAAGAGGCTGCTCAGAGGGCAAGTTACCAGCTGGGAAATGGATTGTGTGGTAGCCGGTGGAAGATAGGGATAACGGATAGGTGCTGGAATAGGGAGGATGTGAGAGTGGTGTTCCACAAGGGTCTGTGTAACCGTCTCAATTATTCACATTATTTATTAATAACTTGGATAATGTCACAAAATCAGACATTTAAATTAGCTGATAAAGTTAGGTAGCATTGTGGGCAGTGTAGATAATGGCATAACATTACAAAGGGATACTGATGGACGGGGGAAATAGGCAGATAGATTTCAAAGGAAGCAAGTGAGAGGTTATTCATTTCCAAAAGACCCTAAGATGTAGGCCATTCAGCCCATCGAATCCACCCTGCCGTTCAATCATGGCTGATGTGCTCCTCAAGACAGAGATACAATTAACAGACTTTAAGACACAGATAGATAGGTACTTGGTTAATAAGGGGCTTAGGGGTTATGGGGAAAAGGTAGGAGGATGGGGATGAGAAAAATATCAGCCATGATTGAATGGTGGGGCAGACTTGATGGGCCGAGTGGCCTCGTTCTGCTCCTATGTCTTATGGTCTGATCCCCATTTTCCTGCCTTTTCCTCATAACCCTTCACCCCATTCCCAATTAAAAATCTGTCTAACTCCTCTTTAAACGTACTCACTGTCCCAGCGTTCACCGCACTCGGGGGCAGTAAATTCCAAAGATTCACAACCTTTTGGGAGAAATAGTCTCCCCTCTAACTCAATTTTAAATTTGGTGCCCCTTATCCCGAGACCTCTCATCCTGGAATGTCCCACAAGAGGAAGCATCTGCTCCACTTCTACTTTATCTAAACCTTTTATCATCCTGTAAAATTCAATTTGATCTCCCCTTATTGTTCTCAATTTCACAGAGCATCGGCCTAAACCGTTCAATCTCTCTTCATACAACAAACCCGTCATCGCTGGAATCAATCCAGTGAACCTCCTCTGAACTGCCTCCATTACATCTTTCCTCAAATATGGGGATCAAAACTGTGTACAAACTCTAGCTGTGACCTTACCAATGCCTTGTATAGTTCAACAATACTTCCTTTATATTCTAATTCCTTTAGCTATCAATGTCCACATTCCATCCAGTTTCTCTATTATCTGCTGTAGCTGCACGCTCGTTTTCTGTGACCCATAGGCAAGGACACCCAGATCCCTCTGCACCAGAGCACCTCGAAGTCTCTTCACATTAATAAGCCATTGTTCCATTTTCTCCGACTAAAATGTATTAGCTCACACTTAAAATCCGCCCGTCACATTCTGGACTGGAAAAGAACAGATCAGAGTCCTTTGCAGACGGTATAAAGCAAATTACAGGAGATGTGCAAAGAGACTTGGGAGTTCAGGTGCAGGGATGGTTAAAATGCCACAAGCAGATACAGAAAACAAATCGAGAAGATTACAGAATGCTGTTCTTTGGGACATTGGGCACAGAAGTTAGGCTGGGAGTCACTGAGATCAGATCTACATTTAGCAGATACAGGGAAAAACAGGATAAAGATAAATTATTTCCACTAGTTAGACATTCTAACTAGTCTAGGATAACCCATCATCACTGAGAGTTATTCCTCTTAGATACTCTGTATCTAACCCTGTGCTGTACCTGTCCTGGGAGTGTTTGATGGGGGGACAGTGTAGAGGGAGCTTTACTCTGTATCTAACCCCGTGCTGTACCTGTCCTGGGAGTGTTTGATGGGGGGACAGTGTAGAGGGAGCTTTACTCTGTATCTAACCCGTGCTGTACCTGTTCTGGGAGTGTTTGATGGGGGGACAGTGTAGAGGGAGCTTTACTCTGTATCTAACCCCGTGCTGTACCTGTCCTGGGAGTGTTTGATGGGGGGACAGTGTAGAGGGAGCTTTACTCTGTATCTAACCCCGTGCTGTACCTGTCCTGGGAGTGTTTGATGGGGGGACAGTGTAGAGGGAGCTTTACTCTGTATATAACCCCGTGCTGTACCTGTCCTGGGAGTGTTTGATGGGGGACAGTGTAGAGGGAGCTTTACTCTGTATCTAACCTCGTGCTGTACCTGTCCTGGAACTGTTTGATGGGGGGACAGTGTAGACGGAGCTTTACTCTGTATCTAACCCCATGCTGTACCTGTCCTGAGAGAGTTTGATGGGGGGGACAGTGTAGAGGGAGCTTTACTCTGTATCTAACCCCGTGCTGTACCTGTCCTGGGAGTGTTTGATTGGTGGACAGTGTAGAGGGAGATTTACTCTGATATGGAGTACCGTGTCAGACAATGTGGATGACACTCTGGGACTGTCACACTCTGAAGGTGTACTTTCTCTTTCTAAACCTTTATTTGTCCGTGTCAAGCGATGAAATATTCAGAGGAACAATGTTTATATTGAAACCTGATCGAGCCCCCCGCCTCAGTCAGAGAGTGCAGCTGGTGTGTAAGCAGTAACCAGATCCCAGACAGATTAAAACAAGCTGACAGAGTGAGTAACCTCTAGTACAGGCATCGCTGTGGAAGCTACACAAGCATTGGGAACTGTGACACGGGACAGAACAAACAGCAGCTGCTCTTCACGATAAAGATATGAACAAGGTAATTACTATTTCTGATCAAATCTGAATGACTGCATAGGGGAAGAAGGAGTTCTTAGAACAACATAGAATCTCTAGAGTGCTGAAGAGGCCATTCAGCCCATCGAGCCTGCACTAACGCTCTGATAGAGCATCTTACCCAAGCTCACTCCATCCCAGTGTATTTACTCCACTGATTCCCCCGACCTGTTTTCTTTGGACACTAAGGGGCAATTTAACATGGCCAATTCACCCTAACCCGCACATCTTTCAGACTGTGGGAGGAAACTGGAGCATCCAGAGGAAACCCACGCAGACACGGGAAAAACACGGAGTCTCCACACACACACAGTGACCCAAGGCAGGAATCGAACCCGGGTCCCTGGCGCTGTGAGACAGCAGTGCTAACCCATTGTGTCACCGTGCTGCTGGGGAATTGAACCCGGGTTCCCTGGCGCTGTGAGACAGCAGTGCTAACCCACTGTGTCACCGTGCTGCTGGGGAATTGAACCCGGGTTCCCTGGCGCTGTGAGACAGCAGTGCTAACCCACTGTGTCACTGTGCTGCTGGGGAATCGAACCCGGGTTCCCTGGCGCTGTGAGACAGCAGTGCTAACCCACTGTGTCACTGTGCTGCTGGGGAATTGAACCCGGGTCCCTGGCGCTGTGAGACAGCAGTGCTAACCCACTGTGTCACTGTGCTGCTGGGGAATTGAACCCGGGTTCCCTGGCGCTGAGAGACAGCAGTGCTAACCCACTGTGTCACCCCTCAGATGCAGAGTTGAACCCTCCGCAACCCCTCCCCATTTCCCCACTCAGCCAGATCCCTGCTTCCCCAAATTAGGATGCAGCACGGAAGGGGACAGCGGTGATGGCCGGTAGGATCTGTGGGGAGCACAAAGAGTGGGGAAGACAGAGGTTACAGGAGATGGGTCTGAAAGGCAGGATGAAACTGTGTCCTGAGGATCAAGGATCCAGTGTGCTGGGGGTTGGAATGTCTCACAGGGGTGAGGAGGGGATGGTGTTCCCAGGGCTGGAGGGTATGGTTGAGGGGTTTGAAGGGGAAGGTCTGGGGAGAGAGGTGAGATAAAGGGTGTGCTGGGGATAGAAGGGCTGAGATGCAGCTTTGTTGGGGGAGGGGTCCAGAGATAGGGATCCTCTGGGGAAAAGTAGAGGGTGTGTGTGTGTTGTGGGGGGTGATAGTCTCTGTCTGGGGGAGTTACGATGAGGGGTTGGATAGGATTGAGTCGTTTTCTGTTTGTGAACACAACTCCCACTCACCTGATGAAGGAGCAGTGCTCCAAAAGCTCATGGCTTTTGGATAAATAAACCTATTGGGTTTTAACCTGGTGTTGTGAGATTTCTTACTGTGCTTACCCCAGTCCAACACCTCCATATCTTGTTTTCTCGGGAGTAGAGAGACTGAGGGGGTGACCTGATCGAGGTTATGAGATTATGAGGGACACGGACAGAGTGGGTAAGGAGCAGCTGTTCCCTTAGTTGAAGGGGCAGTTATGAGGGGGATATAGGTTCAAAGTGAGGGGCAGGAGGTTTAGGAGGGGATGTGGGGAAAAGCTTTTTTATCCAGAGGGTGGTGAGGGTCTGGAATTGCTGCCTGGGAGGGTGGTGGAGGGGGTCGAGTTTTCTTCCACAGTCTGGGGCTAGGGTGCACTGGCCGTGCTGAATTCTCCCTCAGTGTAACCCAAACAGGAATGTGGTGATGAGGAGATTTCTAAGTAACTTCATTGCAATGTTAATGTAAGCCTTACTTGTGACACCGATAAACAAAACAAAAGACTCCCATCCTTTAAATAATCCCTGGATGACTTGGCACATCATAATATTCAGGGCTACGGACCAAGTGCTGGTAAATAGGATGAGGTGGGAGATCAGCTGGTTGACTCGATGGGCTGAAGGTCCTCCCTTTGGGCGGTGTGATTGTATAATGGGTTCTGTCTGATTCGGGGAGGGAGAAGGATCTGTTACTCTTATGTTTGGTGCAGGGGGTGGGGTATGTGCTTTTCCCAGGGGTGGGTTGATGGAGGGGGGTCTCTCCCTGGGTTTGGCAGGAGGGGGGTTCTCTCTCTCTTCCCCCCCCCCCCCCCGGTTTGGGGGGGGGGGGGGTTTCTCTCTCTCCCTCTGGGTGTTGGGGGGGGGTTCTCTCTTCCCTCTGGGTTTTGGGGGGGGGGGGGGGTTCTCTCTCTCACTCTGGGTTTGGGGGGGGGGTTCTCTCTCTCCCGGGTTTGGGGGGGGGTCTCTCTATCCACTGGGTTTGGGGGGGGGGTGGGGGTTCTCTCTATCCTCTGGGTTGGGGGGGGGGTTCTCTCTCTCCTATGTGTTGGGGGGGGGGGGGTTCTCTCTCTCCCTTGGGTTTGGGGGGGGGTGGGGTTTCTCTCTCCCTCTGGGTTTGGGGGGGGGGGGGTGCTCTCTTCCGGTGGGGGGGGGGTTCTCTCTCTCCTCTGGTTTGGGGGGGGGGGGGGGTTCTCTCTCTCCCTTGGGTTTGGGGGGTGGGGGGTTCCTCTCTCCCTCTGGGTTTGGGGGGGGGTTCTCTTCTACTTCTGGGTTTGGGGGGGGGGTGTTCTCTCTTCCCTCTGGGTGTTTGGGGGGGGGGGGGGGTCTCTCTCTCCCTCTGGGTTTGGGGGGGGGGTTCTCTTCTGTCTCCCTTGGGTTTTGGTGGGGGGGGGGGGTTCTCTCTCTCCCTCTGGTTTGGGGGGGGGGGGGGTTTTCTCTCTCCCTCTGGTTTGGGGGGGGGGGGTTCTCTCTCTACCTCTGGGTTTGGGGGGGGGGGTTCTCTCTCTACCTCTGGGTTTGGGGGGGGGGGGTTCTCTCTCTCCCTGGGTTGGGGGGGGGGTTCTCTCTCTCCCTCTGGGTTTGGGGGGGGGGGGTTCTATCTCTCCCTTTGGGTTTGGGGGGGGGGGGGGGTCTCTCTCTCCCTCTGGGTTTGGGGGTGGGGGGTTCTCTCTCTCCCTCTGGGTTTGGGGGGGGGGGGTTTCTCTCTCTCCCTCTGGGGTTGGGGGGGGGGGTGGGGGTTCTCTCTCTCCCTCTTTCTCCCAGGGTAGGTGTCTCTCTGACCCCGGGCTCTGTTTGTGTTACAGGCCGGCGGGTGGATGCTGCAGGCGGCCCGGGTTGCGGGCCCTCTCCCTCTCCTCCTGCTGCTGTGCGGCCCGGGCCTGGGCTGCCCCTCCGCCTGCCGCTGCTGGAGCTCGAACCGGACGGTGAGCTGCTCGGACCGGGGCCTGGAGTCGGTGCCGCGGGGGATCCCGGCCGGGACGCGGGCGCTGGACCTGAGCGGGAACCGGCTGGAGCGGCCCGAGTGGCCGCGGGCGATGGCCCGGCGCCTGGAGGAGCTGGAGCTGGGCGCCAACCGGCTGCGGGAGCTGGAGGCCGGCTGGCTGTCGGGCCTGGAGCGGCTGCGGGCGCTCGGCCTGCGGGACAACCGGCTCCGCTACCTGGAGCCCGGCGCGCTCAGCGGCCTACCCGCCCTCCGCAGCCTCGAGCTGGCCGGGAACCCGCTGCTGGTGCTGCGGGACCACACCTTCCGCGGCCTGACCGCCCTGCAGAGCCTCAGCCTGGGCTCCCCGGGCCTGGCCTACATCGGCCCGCAGGCCTGGGCCGGCCTACCCGCCCTCCGCCAGCTCACCCTCCGCGGCGCCGCCCTCCACACGCCGCCCGCCCTGGGCTCGCTGAGCAACCTCAGCGCCCTGCGCCTGCTGGAGCTGCCCCGGCCGCCCGCCCTGCTGGGCCGCCCCTTCCTCGGCCTGGGCCGCCTCCGCCTGCTGGAGATTGACGGCTGGGCCTCGCTGCGGGAACTAGGCCCCGACTGCCTCCTCGGGCTCGATTTGCTCTGGCTCTCCGTCACCCGCTGCAACCTGAGCGCGGTGCCGTACGCCACCCTGCGGACACAGGCGCAGCTGCGCTTCCTCAACCTCTCCCACAATCCCATCGGCGCCATCCGCGGAGCGCTGCTGGAGCACGTGACCCGCCTGGAGGAGCTGCGATTGGTCGGCGCCCGCCTGCGCGTCATCCACGACGCGGCCTTCCGGGGCCTGACGGGCTTCCGCTTCCTGGACGTCTCGTCCAATCAGTTGGCTAGCCTGCCGCTGACCGCCTTCCGCACGGTGGCGGTCCTCCAGAGCCTGGGCCTAGGCCTCAACCCGCTCTCCTGCGACTGCCGCCTGCTCTGGCTGGCCCGCCGCCGCCAGCGCCTCCGCCTGCTGCCGCCGGCCCCCGTTTGCGCTTCCCCGGCCCCGCTGCGGGGCCGCCGCCTGGCCGAGCTGGCCGACTCGCCGCTCCCCGGGGCCTTCAGCTGCCGCAAGCCGCGGATCCGCGACAAGAAGCCGCAGCGCCTGTCGGCCCGCGAGGGCCAGGCCGTCACCCTGCGCTGCTCGGCCGACGGGCTGCCTCCCCCCGACATCCTATGGCTCAACCCCCGGCGCCAGCGCCTCGGCCTCCCCGAGCCCGCGGCCGGCCTGCCCCCGCTCCCCGCCGGGCCGGCCCTGGGGCGCAGCCGCCTGCTGCCCGACGGCAGCCTGGAGATCGCCTCGGTCCGGCGCCTCGACTCCGGCACCTACCGCTGCGTGGCCCGCAACGCCGGCGGAAACGACACGGCCTCGGTCTCGCTGCAGGTGCGGCCGCTCACCTCGCAGGAGCTGGGCGTGGCCGGGCGCTCGGCCTCCCGGGCTCGGGCCGGTCTACGGCCCGGATACCCCTTCGACACGCAGACTCTGCTGGTCGCCACCACCATGGGTTTCGCCTCCTTCTTCAGCGTGGTGTCGGTCTGCTTCACGCTGCTTTTCATGTGGAGCCGGGCCAAAGGACCCATCAAACACAACAACATCCAGGTGGACTTTGTACCTCACGGGGGCGGTGGCGGCGGAGGAGGAGGCGGCGGCGGCGGCGAGGGAGACGATGCCAAGTTCAACATGAAGATGGTGTGAAAGGTCACGGCACGACCCCGGAGACCCCCGGTCCGCTGCCAAGAAATGTCCCCGCCCACTCACTGACGACATCGTCCGTTCACCCCGCCCACTCAGACGTCATCATCCGTTAATCGCGCCCACTCACTGACGACATCGTCCGTTCACCCCGCCCATTCTCAGACGTCATCATCCGTTAATCCCGCCCACTCTCTGATGTCATCATCCGTTAATCGCGCCCACTCACTGACGACATCGTCCGTTCACCCCGCCCATTCTCAGACGTCATCATCCGTTAATCCCGCCCACTCACTGACGACATCGTCCGTTCACCCCGCCCACTCTCAGACGTCATCATCCGTTAATCCCGCCCACTCTCAGACGTCATCAACCGTTAATCGCGCCCACTCACTGACGACATCGTCCGTTCGCCCCGCCCATTCTCAGACGTCATCATCCGTTAATCCCGCCCACTCACTGACGACATCGTCCGTTCACCCCGCCCATTTTCAGACGTCATCAGCCATTAATCCTGCCCACTCACGACATCGTCTGTTCACCCCGCCCATTGTGAGACGTCATCATCCATTAATCCCGCCCACTCACTGACGTCTTGTCCCTTCGCCTAGATTATGGGAGTTCGGCCTTGGCTCCGCCCATGTCCCCACCCATTGGGAAATGTCATTGTCCATTAACTCCGCCTACTGGCATACGCCTCTGTGTCGTAGCTATGCCGTTTACTTGACGTCATTAACCCTTAGCCCGCCCATTGATAAACGTCATTGTCCGAGTGCCGCCCACCGAGTGCTCTTTCTGCCCATTTGCTCCGCCCATTACTGGACGCTATTGTCTTCACTCCGCCTACTGACTGCCGTCATCCGTCGTGAGCCCCACCCACTCGGACGTCAGCGTTCTTGAGCCCCGCCCATTTGATGGACGTCATTGAACAACGTCAACACCCCTTATCCCCGCCAACTGGCTTCACTCCGCCCCATTACGTCATTGGGCCACGCCCACTCTGCATTGTTCAATAAAAAAATACTTGAAGAAAAAAAATTGAGAATGTTCACTTCAATGAACAGACCGGGGGGGATTAGAAACAGACCGGGGGGGATTAGAAACAGACCGGGGGGGATTAGAAACAGACCGGGGGGGACCGGGGGGGGTTGAGGTTAGAAACAGGCCGGGGGGAGATTAAACAGACCGGGGGGAGATTAGATACAGACCGGGGGGAGATAGATACATGCAGAGGGGGGTGATTATTGAACAGACACGGGGGGATTATAAACAGACAGGGGGGGATTAGAAACAGACCGGGGGGGATTAGAAACAGAGTCGGGGGGAGGTTAGAAACAGACCGGGGGGAGATTAGATACAGACCGGGGGGAGATAGATACAGGACCGGGGGAGATTAGAAAAAGAACGGGGGGTGATTAGAAACAGGGAGTTCGGGGGGAGATTAGATACAGACCGGGGGGAGATTAGATACAGACCGGGGGGTTGGGGGGGGTGGGGGGGTGTTCAGACGGGGGGAGATTAGAAAAGACCGGGGTGAGATAGAACAAACAGGGGGGAGATTAGAAACAGACGGGGGGGGATTAGAAACAGACCGGGGGGGATTAGAAAAGAGACGGGGGGGATTAGAAACAGGACAGGGGGAGATTAGAAACAGGGGGGTGGTTGGGGGGGGGGACCGGGGAGTGATTAGAACAGGACGGGGGGAGATTAGATACAGACCGGGGGGAGATTAGATACAGAGAGGGGGGAGATTAGAAAACAGGACCGGGGGAGATTAGAAACAAACCGGGGGGGTTGAAACAAACGGGGGGGATTAGAAACAGACCGGGGGGGGGATTAGAAACAGACCGGGGGGGATTAGAAACAGACGGGGGGATTAGAACAGAACGGGGGGAGATTAGATACAGGGGGGGGGTTGTGGGGGGGTTTGGGGGGGGGGTTGGGGGGTGGGGGGGGTTGGGGGGGGGGGGGGTGGGGGTGTTGGGGGGGGGGTTGGGGGGGGGGGTTGGGGGGGGTGGTTGGGGGGGGGGGGTTGGGGTGGGTGGTTGGGGGGGGGTGGGGGGGGGTTGGGGGGGTGTTGGGGGGGGTTGTGGGGGGGTTGTGGGGGGGGGTTGGGGGGGGTTGGGGGGGGTTGGGGGGGGTTGGGGGGGGGGGGTGGGGGGGGTGGTTGGGGGGGTTGGGGGGGTTGACCGGGGGGGAGATTAGATACAGACCGGGGGAGATTAGATACGACGGGGGGTTAGAACGGGGGGGATTAAAACAGACCGGGGGGGAATTAGAAACAGACGGGGGGGGGGGGGGGGGGAATTAGAAACAGATCTGGGGGTGATTCGAACAGACAGGGGGGGGATTAGAAAAGGACGGGGGGGGGATTAGAAGACGGGGGGGGGATTAGAAACAGACCGGGGGGATTAGAAAAATAACTGGGGGAGGATTAGGGAGAGACTGGGGGTTAGAAACAGGACCGGGGGGGGGGATTAGAAACAGACGGGGGGGGATTAGAAACAGATTGGGGGGGATTAGAAACAGAGGGGGGGGGATTAGATACAGAACGGGGGGAGATTAGAAGACGGGGGGGGGGAGATTAGAAACAGACGGGGGGAGATTAGAACAGAGGCCGGGGGGGGGATTAGAAACAGACAGGGGGAGATAGTACAGCCGGGGGGAGATTAGATACAGGGAAAGGGGGGTTAGAAACGACGGGGTGGGTTAGAAACAGACCAGGGATTAGAAACAGAGGGGGGGAATTAGAAAACAGACCGGGGGGGGATTAGAAACAGACCGGGGGGGTAAAACAGATTGGGGGGGAATTAGAAACAGATTGGGGGGGGATTAGAACAGACTTGGGGGGGATTAGAAAAAAACGACCGGGGGGATTAGAAACAGACCGAGGGAATTAGAAACAGGACCGGGGGGGGGGTGGGAATTAGAAACAGAATTGGGGGGGGGATTAGAAACTGAGATTGGGAGGGAATTCAATACAGACCGGGGAATTCGATAAAGTGGGGGGGGGATTAGAAACAGACCTGGGGTATTAGAAACAACAGGGGGGAATTAGATACAGACCGGGGGAAATTAGAAACGCTCCATGGGGGGAGAAATTAGATTCCGAACAGGGGGATTAGAAACAGAACAGCGGGGAATTAGAAACAGAATGGGGGTAATTAGAAACAGACGGAGAGGGAAATTAGAAACAGAATAGGGGCATTAGAAGCAGAACATAGGAATCAGAGACAGACGGAAAGGAGGGGGGATCAGAGACAGACTTAGGGGCAAGGGGGCTACAGAGACAGTGTGTCACACTCTCACAGCTATTACAAGAGCTGACTGTGTGTAAACCGAGACAAAGTGGAATCCAACAACTCTCTCAGCCCCTTTCCACATTGTCAGATTATGGCTCAGCTTCCCTGCAGATCCATCCCACACCCTGTATATCGGGAGATGAAACACTCCGTCCTGTTGCGCTTCAATTTAAACCCAGCACCTTTGCCTATCAGGAAGTACTGGGGCAGGTGGTTAAATACCGAGCGAAGTGGGGTAGGCTTCAGATTTGAGAAGGTGACAGAGAAACTTAGCGAGGGAATTAAAATGAGGATGGATGGAGTGGCCTGAATCAGCAGATAAAGCTGGAGGAGGTTACAGAGCTCAGTGAGCACAGGAATGAATGGCTGTAGAGTTTAAAGTTTATTCATTGTTGTCACAAGTAGGCTTACATTAACACTGCAATGAAGTTCCTATGAAAATCCTCTGGTTGCCGCACTCCATCACCTGTTCGAGTTACACTGAGGGAAAATTGAGCACGGCCAATGCACCTTAACCAGAACATCTTTCAGACTGTGGGAGGAAACCAGAACACCTGGAAGAAACCCACGGAGACAAAGGGAGAACGTGCAGTCTCCACACTGACAATGACCCAAGCTGAGAATTGAACTTGGGTCCCTGGCACTGTGATACAGCCATGCTAACCACTTGAGTTGTCAAGCGAGGGCTAGCAAAGCTAAAGGTTAATGAAAGGGACAAATGAGCTGGTGCAGGGGCATAGCGGGGATTTGATACATTGATGGGAGTTAGCAATGTCACCAAGGCAGCAGTGGGTATGCAATGGGAAGTTGATTAGAAGGCCAAAGAGGAGGCCAAGGCTGTGAAGTGTCTGCTCTCCGTCTGAGCTAGTTATAGAATCATAGAGGTTTACAGCATGGAAACAGGCCCTTCAAACCAACTTATCTGTTTTTTTTAAACCCCTAATTGCCCACGTTTGGCCCATGTCCCTCTATACCCATCATACTCATGTGACTGTCTAAATGCTTCTTAAAAGACAAAATTGTCCCTCTGGACCCTTTTGTGTCTCTCCCCTCTCAGCTTAAAGATATGTCCTCAAGTTTTAGCCCCCCCCCACACCTTTGGAAAAAATATTAACTATCTAGCTGATCTGTGCCCCTCATTATTTTATAGACTTCTATAAGATTATTCAAATTAGTGAGAAGATGCGGCTGGAAAGGAATTGTGGCTGTGATAGTTCGTGTCTTCCTGATAATTTGCTGGAGGAGATTCCTGTTCAGGCAGCCCTTCAGAGGGAAACTGAGACTTCATCAACGCTGATGTGGTTGAGAGAGGTTTGGAAGGAGAGGAGGGGAGAGGAGGAGTACGGGCTGGAAGTGCATACACCATATGTTTTGGACAAAAGTAAATTACTGCAGATGGTGGAATCTGAAACCAGAAGGGAAAACGTTGGAAAATCTCAGCGGGTCTGGCAGCATCTGGAAGGAGAGACATTTCAAGCCCAGATGATTCTTTGTCAAAGTTTTGGATGATGTTGCTGGGGTGAAGTTTGCCTCTCCTGGGACTTACCTTTCTGCTGGGCTGCAGTGTCCTGAGGCAATGTATGAGAGGATAATAACCTGCCCTCACGTACTGGGAACCTGACCATCTCTCAATGCAAACACCTCTCACCGTGCAGCTGGAGAGCAAATATATTCCCCAAATTCATCCTTCTCCAAAATCACTGCCAATGTTACTCAATGTAACCCATTGCCAACTTCCTACTTTACAGCCTAACCTACTTGTGATCATTGTCTGCCCTCCCTGAATTCATCTCATCTATCAGACCCACCCAGTGTCCCTTCCTGTCACTGTGGAAGCATGTTTTTCTCCTCTGGTACAATAGCACACTGGGTTAGCACTGCTGTCTGCACATTCTTCCCGCGTTTTCTCCGGGTGCTCCGGTTTCCTCCCACAGTCCGAAAGATGTGCAGATTAGGTGGATTGGCCATGCTAAGTTGACCCAAGTAGCAGGGGGATTAGCGGGTAAATATATGGGTTTATGGGGATAGGGCCTGGGTGGGATTGCGTGAATACAAGCTCGATGGGCTGAATGGCCTCCTTCTGCACTGGAGGGATTCTATGATTCTGTTTCCTTTCCTATCAAAACTTAAGTCGCCAACCCATTCTCAAAAAAAACCCTTTGCAAACTAACTAACCAACCACCAACCTCTCTACCCATATGTCCCCCATCTCCCTCTCCCTCAATCCCCCTCCTCCCCTCAATCTCCAATCTCCCCCCAATCTCCAATGTCCCCATATTTCCCTCCCCCATCTCCCTAACCTCCATTTCAAATCTCTCCCAATCTTCAACCTCCCCATCTCTCTCCCCCCTCAATCTTCCCCTCTCAATCTCCAACCTTCCCCAATCTCCAACCTCCCCCATTTCCCTCCCCCCTCAATTTCCAACCTTCCCCACTTCCCCCCATCTCTAACCTCCCCATCAATCTCTCTCCTTCCCCCATCTCTTTCCTCCCCCCTGCCATCTCCAACCTTCTTCACCCAATCTCCCTTCTTTCTCCAAATTGGTTGGATAGATTGTTGAGGGTTTCGTCCCTCCTCGATGGGGAGGGGGGAGATCCAGGGAGAGAATGAGTTGGAATGAGACGCAGTACGCCGGGTTTGGATTTCGCAAAGTTAGGATGCAAGGAGTGGGGTGGCTGTAAGATGGAAGGTCGGAGCAGGAACACATTCTCTAGCCCCAGTGTCCATTAACGCAATGCTTTGCAATATGTGGAGGAACCCTTGCTTTGTTCCTCTCCCTGGCCCCAGTGTCCATTAACCCAATGCTTTGTGACACGCAGAGGAAGCTTTGCCTTGTTCCTCTCTCTATCCATATTGCAGGAACATTCCGATTAACAAGTCCCACTGGTGAGGTTGGAATGAGGTCCATTCTTTGATGAAAGCTGAAACACAGTCAGATGCCTCCTGCTTATATGACATCAACTGGGAGCTGATAGCCCAGCGGTATTATTGCTAGACTATTAATCCAAAACTCAGCTCATGTTCTAGGGGACCCAGGTTCGAATCCCGCCACAGCAGATGGTAGAATTTGAATTCAATAAAAAATATCTGGAATTAAGAATCTACTGATGACCCATTGTCGGAAGAGCCCATCTGGTTCCCTTTAGGGAAGGAAATCTGCCGTCCTTACCCCAGTCTGGCCTACCTGTGACTCAGAGCCACTGCAATGTGGTTAATTCTCAACTGCCCCTCCAAGGGTAACTTGGGAAATGCTGTCCCAGCCAGTGACACCCATGTCCCATAAATGAAAAATAAAACCCCTCTTCACCATCCCATAATGTGATTTATCTGAGAGACTATCCATTTTTAAACCCACTGCTCCCCGACTCCTTTCCAGCTCGAACTGGGATCTGTCCCTGAATACCAGACTTATTAATTCCATTTACCTTTCTGCTGGGGTCACACTCACACAGCCTCCAAGGCTGCCCCCGAGTGGGACTAAGACATTAGCTGATTCAGTGAGCAGCATGAATCCTGACCCGGGATGATTAGTCAGGGGTCTCTGCCCCTTCCCGTCTGTCGAGCCTCCATCTCTGCCCTCCACCTCCGTCCCCCTCATTCTCCCTCTCTCATCTTTCTTTCCCTCTTTGCTCTTTTACCCCTCTTCCTCTCTCCTAATTTCTATCACCTTCCTCACAATCCCTTGTCTGTCCTTCACCACCCCCCCACCTCCCAATCTACAGCAGCCCCTCCTGACCTTGAGTTTTGCCCCAGCGACTGAGCTACATTTTATTTATGAAGCAGCACTGTCCCCATCCAGAGAGCACCGGAGTCTGTATGGTTTGCCATCGATCGATCGGCCCGATCAGTGAGGGCTAATGCTATGTTATCAGTTTGGAGTGATTTACGGAAAGGGTTTTTGAGTAAACGGGTCGGTAATTAACCTGACTGATGAATATAACTTCAGATCGTGCTGATATAAATCCATCAGCAGAGACATGGGGGAGGGCAGTGAGGCGGGGGGGAAATCTGTCTCTGACACTGAACACAGTACACCACTCTAGCCATCAGCACAATTCCTCGGGCAGCTCCGGTTAAGAATCCAACTCCACTCACCTGGACTTGACCCTCCAATGTGCCAAGTGTGGATTCAGTTATACCTAGGACTGTGTGGAGATATTGCCCTTACAAACTAAATGAAGTCTCAGGTGGACACTAAGGGGCCTCACAGCGCCAGGGAC
This sequence comes from Sphyrna mokarran, assembly GCA_024679065.1. Lineage (NCBI taxonomy): Eukaryota > Metazoa > Chordata > Chondrichthyes > Carcharhiniformes > Carcharhinidae > Sphyrna > Sphyrna mokarran. The sequence continues at coordinate 1,040,545 of JAGIQG010000042.1, read as the reverse complement.
CTGGGTTCGATTCCTGGCTTGTAACACTGTCTGTGTGGGGTCTGCATGTTCTCCCTGTATCTGCATGGGTTTCCTCCAGGTGCTCCAGTTTCCTCCCACAGTCCAAAGATGTGCAGGTTAGGGTGGATTGGCCGTGCTAAATTATCCCCTTAGTGTCCAAAGGTGTGTAGGTTAGGTGGACTGGCCATGCTAAATTGTTCTTTCATGGCCAAAGATGTGTAGGTTAGGGTGGATTGGCCATGCTAAATTGTCCCTTAGTATCCAAAGATGTATAAGTTAGGGTGGATTGGCCATGCTAACTTGTCCCTTAGTGTCCAAAGATGTGCAGGTTAGGGTGGATTGGCCGTGCTAACTTGCCCCTTAGTGTCCAAAGATGTGCAGGTTAGGGTGGATTGGCCATGCTAAATTGTCCCTTAGTGTCCAAAGATGTGTAGGTTAGGGTGGATTGGCCGTGCTAAATTGTACCTTAGTGTCCAAAGATGTGTAGGTTAGGGTGGATTGGCCATGCTAAATTGTACCTTAGTGTCCAAAGATGTGCAGGTTAGGGTGGATTGGCCGTGCTAAATTGTACCTTAGTGTCCAAAGATGTGTAGGTTAGGGTGGATTGGCCATACTAACTTGCCCCTTAGTGTCCAAAGATGTGCAGGTTAGGGTGGATTGGCCATGCTAACTTGCCCCTTAGTGTCCAAAGATATACTGGTTTAGGGGTGGGGGGGAATAGTAGGGTTAATATATGGAGTTATGAGAATAGGATCTGAGTGGAATGCTTCATTGGAGAGTCAGTGCAGACATGATGGGTTGAATGGCCTATTTCTGCACCACAGGGATTCAATGGGTGGGATATTCCAGCCACGCTTGCCCCAAAGTCTCATCCAAAGCTAATGGACCTTTACACCGTCCACACCCTCCCCCTCCAACTCCCTGTGACGATTCTCTTCGTGGGCAGGACTGGAGAATTCCACCCAATCACTCAGCCCTAGTCAGTCTCAGCCGGGGCTGAGGAACGTTCGTGGGCAAACGGGGCAATCAGTGGTGCACAGTAAGATCCCACGGGTAGCAAGGCGCTGACCAGACAGTGAATCTGCACCTTTCGTTTCTCTGTTGAGGGGCACTGGGGTAATCCCTCCCCCTCCCTGGAAATACTTCCTCAAATCTCCTTGCCATCTCTCCCCCCCACCCCCCCCCACCCCGCCCCACTCTCCCCCGTCTTTTCATGGAAGGTTTGACATCTTGGATGGACAGTTCCATGAGTCAGTCTGGAGGTCTCCTCTGACAGGGCAGCACACCCGCTGTGCAGTGAGCGAGTGCGATCCCACACCCTGGGCTCCAGTTTTAATCACAAGATTCCAAAGCCTGGTTTTCCTTCCTGGATTTTGAGGCGCTCCACTTGCTCGGTGAACGAGGTCAGCTACAAGCAGGGGGCTGGCTGAGAGTGAAAGATTGTACAGTCAGGCACAGAGAAGCTCTCGCACCATCTATTATTCACTAAGTGATCCATTAACGCATTAGGAAAGCTTGGGAGGAGCAGAAACTTATCGGATTTACTCCGTCTTATTCTGATTCCCATTGACACAACGTTCCCCAGGCTGGGAACACCGACCATCATTACTCAAATACAAAGGTACCCAGCCTCTGGTCAACAGTACCAGTCCAGGGGATTCAGGGTGAAGGGATTATAAAGCAGGCTGAACAACTCAGGGAAATTTGAGGTCATTGCCCTCATTGGTGCCAGGTTAGAAATTCCCAGATGTTTGAATATGGATTCTGAATTCTCCACCCCTGGTCACTGGTCCCAGGAACACAACCAGACTATCACCCACTTACCCACAGGGAATCTGTATAATGGCACTCAGAGGGAAGAATATAGATCCAGTGGGAGTAGGGCTGCGTTTACTGACAACGTTTACCAAAAACAAACACACACACACACACACACTCACCCAAGACCGGAATGGAACCTGGGTCCTTGGCACTGTGCTATCCACTATGCCACCATGCTGCCTGAAAGAGCCTTTTTACCAGGGAACCTGGTATTGTTTACTAGGCAACACAGAACATTTGATCCCAGCTCCTGCATCTTGTTTTACAGTAATTTCATTGCAGTGTTAATGTAAACCTACTTGTGGCTAATAAATAAACTTTATTTTACTTTACCCTATACACTGATCATGGCCAATCCACCCTAACCTGTACATCTTTGGACACTAAGGGACAATTTAGCTTGGCCAATCCCCCTAACCTGCACATCTTTGGACACTAAGGGACAATTTAGCTTGGCCAATCCACCCTAACCTGTACACCTTTGGACACTAAGGGACAATTTAGTACGGCCAATCCACCCTAACCTGCACATCTTTGGACACTAAGGGACAATTTAGCTTGGCCAATCCACCTAACCTGCACATCTTTGAACTCTGGGAAGAAACCCGAGCATCCAGAGAAAACCTATGCAGACATGGAGAGAATCTGCAGATTCCATACAGACAGTGACCTGAGGGTGGAATCGAACCCAGTTTCCTGGCACTGTGAGGCAGCAATGCTAACCCACTGTGCTGCCCACCTAGCCAAACATGTGAAGGAGAAGTCTCCAAGCACTGTTGATAAAGTGAAGCACGCGGAATGTATTTGTGTTATTATGGTACACTGTATGAGCTGGTTTGTAAGCCTCGGACCAGGCAGGCAAAGCTGAAAGCTGTGTAACCTACATTTCATGCACCACTGACAAAATTAGCCCCTGTTCAGCTCACTTCGCTCGATTCACATTAAGGTCAGCCTGATTTCTGCAACAACAGATCACCTAGCAACCCTCAGAGCACTCAGCTGTCCTGGCCCTTCCTGCAGAGGGAGAGAGGGGGAGGTGAGATTCCCTTCCTGACAAGCTGACCTTCACCCTGGCACTTTGCCCTGAACCCAATTAACTGATGGGGTGACTGAGGCAACCTCAGTGTTAATCGATCACATTTAACCTCAGAGAGCCTGGTGGGAGGGCACCAGGTCAGACGCCCACACTGACCACACCCACACTGCCATCCCCTGTGCTGATATCTCCCATATCGAGGAGGCTATTCAGCCCTTTGAACCTGCTCCACCATTCATCACTATCATGGCTGATCATCCAACTCAATACCTAATCCTGCTTTCTCCCCATAATCTTTGATCCCATTCATTCCCAGTGTTATATCCAGCTGCTTCTTGAATACATTCAATGTTTTGGCACCAACTCCTTCCTATGGGAATGAATTCCACAGACTCACCACTCTCTGGGTGAAGAAATGTCTCCTCATCTCCGTCCTAAATGGTCCACCCTGAATCCTCAGACTGAGACCCCCTGGTTCTGGACTCTCCCCACCATCGGGAACATCCTCCCTGCATCTACCCTGTCTAATCCTGTTAGAAGTTTATAAATCTCTGAGATCTCCCCTCATTGATCTGAACTTCAGTGAAAACAATCCTAACCAAGTCAATCTCTCCTCATACAAAGAACAAAGAAAATTCCAGCACAGGAACAGGCCCTTCAGGCCATCCAATCCTGCACTGACCATGCTGCCCAACTGAAGTAAAACCCCCTTACCTTCTGGGTGTCCTACCTATTCCCATCCTATTCATATATTTGTCAAGATTCCCCATAAAACTCACCAGCAATCTATACATCAGTCATACTCAGTCATGATGCTAGTTTGGAGAGGTAGGGTAGGCACGATGGGCTGAATGGCTTTCCTTTTGTACCATGACATTTCTGCAATGCTGTTATATAAAATGCAAATCTTCCCTTTTCCTGAAAACACACCTTCCCAAATATCAACACCAGAATGTTGAGGGACAACCGGATTAAGTTCAATTTATTCACGTTCATACAGCTTGATGACCCCGGGTCCTGTACTGTGTGTTATGGAGGTTCAGACCTCAGGAAGAGTTCGAAGGTAGACTGCAGCCTGTTACGATCCCGGTTAAGGTGTAGAAATGTCTCTGGTCACCAGCGCTGAGAGTTATCCCGGCTGCTGGAACAGCTCCAAGCTGCTTTTGAACCCTCGCATTAGTTTCTGTCCCCTCTCTCAGTGGGAATGCTCAGTGCCGGCAGGAAACCACCCCCTCCCCCCACCCCTCAACCAACTTTCCCGCCCATCACTGCAGGGGCATGTAGGGCCAGCTGAAGCTGGCACCAGACAGGAGCATGTCCCTGATGAGAGTCTCGATCGGGGTCTTACCCACCAGGCGCACAAAGAAGAGTTGCTCGATGACGGGAGAGGAGACTGCCCTCAAGGAGGGTAACCGGAGCAGCAGTTTGCCAAATCGGTTGGGCTGATTAGGGTACTGGTTACGGCAGTAATCCTCCAGGGCACACTGGCATTTCTCCTGAAGACTCTCCACGTGGGAGGGATCCGAGAGACCGCAAGCATCTGCAGAGAAATATCACAAGGATAGCCTTAACATCATGGGAATGTGAATCATAGCATCCTCTAGTATTGAAGGAGGTCAGTCAGCCCATTGAGGCTGCACCAACCATAATCTCCACCCAGGCTCTATTCCCACAACCCCACATATTTACTCTGCTAATCCTCCTAGCATGACCAATCCACCTAACCTGCACATCTTTGGACACTAAGGGGCAATTTAGCACGGCCAATCCACCTAACCTGCACATCTTTGAACACTAAAGGATGATTTAGCATGGCCAATCCATCTAACCTGCACATCTTTGGAGCATGGGAGGAAACCAAAACACCCAGAGGAAACCCATGCAGACACAGGGAGAACATGCAGACTCCACACTGACAGTGACCAAGCCGGGAATCAGATCCAGATCCCTGGCGCTGTGAGGCAGCAGCTTTAATCACTGTGCCGCGAAGCCACCCTACCACTCTGCTATCTTGCTGCTCTGCATCCTTCCCCACATGGCAACAGCTCTTGCCCTGTCAAATCCGCCTCGTTCCAACAAGGAACATTTCAATTCTGATATCACCCTTTCCTCATTTTTCGCAAACTGGGATTGCTGGAAAGACTGGGATCTATCACCCACCCCAACCACGTTGAGAATGTGAGGTTGGATCTGTATCTCTATAAAAGAAGGCAGTTCAACTAGTTCTGCCATTGGCCTGTTCACCTCAACACCTTCATCCACAACATTCTGGGGAGAGGCGGAGGCCTCATCTCTGGAAACTATCTGATATTCCCAATTCCCAAGTGCAGTTCCCAGTAATTTGCAGCATACAGGGAGCACTCCCAATATCTGAGAAACAGTTCCCAATATTCCCCGTCTCCACTGGGAGTGCTCTCTGACATTCGCAGTCACCAGGGAGCTGCTCTCCGTATTCTATTCCAGCATTCCTGGGAGTGCCTCCCAATATTCCTGTTGAGCTGTTGGAAGCTGTCGGAATCCTAGTATTCCTGGAATACAGGGAACAGCTTCCAATATTGCTGGATCATAGGAGCAACTCCCAATTTTCCCATTTTTAGGGAGTGATTCCTGAAGTGGACATGAAGGGATTAGTGCTTCATCCAGCCCAGATTGCAGGAATTGGAAAAATGGCATGTTGATTGGGAGAGGGAGAGAAGTGCCTTTAGACCTCTGATTCCCAAATCTCTCCATCACTGAGAATTATCCACACCTTATGTCCAGGTCTCTTGTTGGCTCATTTTTCAAGGCTGGTTGATACTCCACACGATTGGATCGTGAAATTCTGAGGATGTTTAAGATTAACTCAGTAGACCTTGGTCATCTCAATTTCTATTTTCTAACACATTATTGTAGGATCTATTTAACCCCATTGTGACTTTGCCCTCTCAACTCACTGTCTAAAACTCTTGGCCTCAACTTCCTAACCTCCCCCCCAGACACAATAATTCCAATAGGTGGATTGGCCATGATAAATTGCCCCCTTAGTGTCCAAAGATGTGTAGGTTAGGTGGATTGGCCATGATAAATTTCCCCTTAGTGTCCAAAGATGTGTAGGTTAGGTGGATTGGCCATGATAAATTGCCCCCTTAGTGTCCAAAGATGTGTGGGTTAGGGTGGATTGACAATGCTAAATTGTCCCTTAGTATCCAAAGATGTGCAGGTTAGATGGATTGACCATGCTAAATTGTCCCTTAGTGTCCAAAGATGTGCAGGTTAGATGGATTGGCTGTGCTAAATTGTCCCTTAGTGTCCAAAGATGTGCAGGTTAGATGGATTGGCCATTGTCCATGATAAATGTGCAGGGTTACAGAGATAGGGCAGAGGGATGAGCCTGAATGAGGCACTCTTTTGGAAGTTAGTACAGACTTGATGGGCCAAATGGCCTCTTTCTGCACTATAGGCATTCTGTGGACATGCAGAATCTGAGTATGTCTCATTTCCAATCCTCAAGGTAAGGCAGAAAGGTTTAATATAAGATAATGAAATGAAATAGGTTTCACACGTTCTGACTGAGTGATGTTGACCCAGTGTGGGGACAAGGAAGAGGGAAGAAAGTTTTTCATACCCTACCTAGGGATGCAGGGATGAGTGCAAGCCCACATCTTCAATCTTACTAAAATACGCTTCACAAATTCAACAAAACATCACATGGGCTGGATCAGCGCAGCAGGAACTGGGTCACTGGATAAATGAAATGCATTGTAACATTCTAATTGCTGTCCTTAAACAACCCCGGTGTCCCAGGAGGAACCGTTAATAATCTTCTAATGAGTTACATTCCCTACAGCATCACTGGGGGAGTTCATTAGACCCACTCTCAGAGACCATTGTAAATACCATCCTAGTATAGGGACCCTCCCTATAAATACTGACCCCGTCCCAGGAACACTCCCCCTGTAAATACTGACCCCCTCCCGGGGACACTCCCCCTGTAAATACTGACTCACTCCTGGGGACGCTCCCCCCTGTAAATACTGACTCACTCCTGGGGACACTCCCCCTGTAAATACTGACCCACTCCTAGGGACACTCCCCCTGTAAATACTGATCCACTCCCGGGGACACTCCCTGTAAATACTGACCCCCTCTTGGGACACTCCCCCTGTAAATACTGACTCACTCCTGGGGACACTCCCCCTGTAATACTGACCCACTCATGGGGACACTCCCCCTGTAAATACTGATCCACTCCCGGGGACACTCCCTGTAAATACTGACCCCGTCCCAGGAACACTCCCCTTAAATACTGATCCACTCCTGGGGACACCCCCTGTAAATACTGACCCTCCTGGGGACACTCCCCCAGTAAATACTGACCCCCTCCTGGGGACACTCCCCCAGTAAATACTGACCCCCTCCTGGGGACACTCCCTGTAAATACTGACCCCGTCCCAGGAACACTCCCCCTGTAAATACTGATCCACTCCCGGGGACACTCCCTGTAAATACTGACCCCCTCCTGGGGACACTCCCCCTGTAAATACTGACTCACTCCTGGGGACACTCCCCCTGTAAATACTGACCCACTCCTGGGGACACTCCCCCTGTAAATACTGATCCACTCCCGGGGACACTCCCTGTAAATACTGACCCCGTCCCAGGAACACTCCCCCTGTAAATACTGATCCACTCCTGGGGACACTCCCCCTGTAAATACTGACCCCCTCCTGGGGACACTCCCCAGTAAATACGACCCCTCCTGGGGACACTCCCCCAGTAAATACTGACCCCCTCCTGGGGACACTCCCTGTAAATACTGACCCCGCCAGGAACACTCCCCCTGTAAATACTGACCCCCTCCCGGGGACGCTCCCCCGTAAATACTGACCCCTTCCTGGGGACACTCCCCCTGTAATACTGACCCACTCCTGGGGACACTCCCCCTGTAAATACTGACCCCCTCCTGGGGACACTCCCCCAGTAATACTGACCCACTCCGGGGACACTCCCTGTAATACTGACCCACTCTGGGGACACTCCCCCTGTAAATATGATCCACTCCCGGGGACACTCCCTGTAAATACTGACCCCTCCTGGGGACACTCCCCCTGTAAATACTGACCCACTTCCGGGGCACTCCCCCTGTAAATACTGACCCACTCCCGGGGCACTCCCCCTGTAAATACTGACCCCCTCCTGGGGACTCCCCCTATAAATACTGACCCACTCCTGGGGCACTCCCCTGTAAATACGACCCCCTCCTGGGGACACTCCCCCAGTAAATACTGACCCCCTTCCTGGGACACTCCCCCTGTAAATACTGACCCCCTCCTGGGACACTCCCCCTGTAAATACTGACCCCTCCTGGGGAACACTCCCCCTGTAAATACTGACCCACTCCGGGGACATCCCCCTGTAAATACTAGGCCCCCTCCTGGGGACACTCCCCCTGTAAATACTGACCCCCTCTGGGGACATCCCCCTTGTAAATACTGACCCCCTCCTGGGGACACTCCCCCTGTAAATATGACTCACTCCTGGGGACACTCCCCTGTAAATACTGATCCACTCCCGGGGACACTCCCTGTAAATACTGACCCCCTCCTGGGGACACTCCCCCTGTAAATACTGACTCACTCCTGGGGACACTCCCCCTGTAAATACTGACCCACTCCTGGGGACACTCCCCCTGTAAATACTGACCCCTTCCTGGGGACACTCCCCCAGTAAATACTGAGCCCCTCCTGGGGACACTCCCCCTGTAAATACTGACCCCCTCCCGGGGACAGTCCCCCTGTAAATACTGACCCACTCCCGGGGACGCTCCCCCCTGTAAATACTGACCCACTCCCGGGGACACTCCCCCTGTAAATACTGACCCACTCCCGGGGACACTCCCCCTGTAAATACTGACCCCCTCCTGGGGACACTCTCCCTGTAAATACTGACCTACTCTTGGGAGCTCCCCTATATAAGTACTGACCCACTCTCTAAGTTCCTGTTAGCGTTCTCTGATGGACGGTGTACAGTCCAAACTGAGCAACCATTTCAATTTTGCAGAATGGGAGAAAAATGCTTTATATGAAGATGGATTTTCCTGATGTCAGTTTTACCTCTGCAGCCTGTCACTGATAGCTGACCTGGAGTTTAAACACAAGGTGGACACTGGTTTGATTTGATTTAATTTCCGTTTAAATCATTTATTAAGTTAGTCCTGTATTCACCCAAAATAAATCCCAATCATCTGCCACATAATTTTAATGAAACACTCAGCTAATCCCCTCCCTCCTGACGCAAGTTTCCAATCCGACTGGATAAATTCTATAAATACACAGCAATTTATTAACAATCACACAAATCCTCCACTAAATATATAAGTATAAATATATAGTGTGTGATTTCAAGTACAAAATGGTGGGATCACTGTCTGTAAATGGAATTATGAGTCCCTTTCCTCATCCCATGATACTGGTATGGGGGAGCCAATCCCAGACTCTGGATGTAGTTAGTTACTTCTTTCCAGGTGCTCCGGTTTCCTTCCACAGTCCAAA